>OZ010601.1:7007944-7100444 GCA_963932145.1 Acanthosepion lycidas
ATTATTTATCTTTTTTTTTTCTGGTCTTTAAACAGAATTACGTCTATTTATTTTTCTTTCTGGTATGAATAGCCAATTAGGGAGAAAAGTGGCACGTTTATTTTAACGCTTCCGAACAAGACTGTTCTCTATTAAGGATTATGATGATCATCAAAAAGAACCTGTTTTTGCCTTTCATCAAGTATTGATGATGTTAATCTTCAGGAGATTGATTCCTTGCACCCTCTCGGTTTAACTTTTTACACTGACACGAAATGGAACGATTATATCGAATCAATTACTAACTCTACTGCTCGGAAAGCCGTTTCACTGTGCTGCGCAACACGTTCTTTCTAAAAAAAAGAATCTATCTTACGTATTTATAAGTCTACTCTTTGTCCGTGTATCGAATATTGCTGCCACATCTGGTCTGGCGCTTCTGATATATATCTAGAGAATCTGGTCAAAATCCGAAAAATGTGCAATGTTATCGCTCCTGAGCTGGCATCTCAGCTTCAGTCACATTCTCACCGTCGTAACATAACTCTATTGTGCTTTTTCTATGAATAAGAAAGAATATTGGAGTGTTAGACGTCTGAAAGAATCAGTGCATCTGCTAGATTATGAGGACGTCGTTAGTAGGCCTAGCATAGAAATAAATGCGATATGGGAGCCGTTAAGAAAGAAAGAAAGAAAGAAAGAAAGAAAGAAAGAAAGAAAGAAAGAAATACAAATTGCAGCAAGTCTTTAATAGCTGCAGCATCTGTAATAAAAGAGAAAACCTTCAGTAAGTGCAATCGAGCATATCAAAATAGCATCCGATGCTCTTATCAGCAGGCAACAGGCTAGGTTTAAGGTACAAAGTTATCCATAGAGAACAGTCTGCCACCGTAGATTTAATAAATGATTAAGTTTGGAATCTCCTTTAGGTTACCCGGATCGATATACACCTGATGAAGGCCGAGGGAGCAACGACAGAAACGTTGTGATAAGAAAAGAAGAGAATAACAATCTGAATGTAAATAGTGTAAATAATGATAACTCCACATTCCAGGAATTAAGACAGAAATGTTTTTGATCATTTTTTTGGGGGGTGGGGGGATTGGATAGATTATCTATATAATACGACTGTGTATTCGGTTTGATACATCGCTTGACTATATTTCTACATATTCTACCACCTTAGCGTTCGCCCTCATCCTGTATATTAAACAGAAGCTCCTTAAAAAACTTTAAAAATCTTATCTGTCAAATCCGTGAGATGAGGTATTCTCATTATTTGCATTATTTACATTATTTGGACTGTTATCCTCATTGTCATCGCCATGTTTACAATGTTTCGGCCGTTGTACACTCCTGCCTTCTTCGGGTGATTGGAATTTCGAACCGAACACTCAAGAACACATAGCCCAGTGGATAAAGGCGTTGGTTAGATCCAATGAGTTGACCGAAAGAACTGTGAGTTCAATACCAGCAATGGTGAATCAAAACTTAGAGAGTTGGGTTAAAGGGAAATAACTGAGACATGCAGAGGAGGTATGGCACGTGGTACTAGAACAATCTTCCCCAGTGAACGGAATAAAGATTTCGGTTCGAAATCCAATCACCTTTTTCTTAAAATGTCGTTTTTTCTACTTGCTCATATATATTCTGTTTATACATTAGTTTATAGATATAATTAATTTAAGCAAATGCTCTATTATTTTTAATTAAACAGTAGTAACTACATTTACCAGCCTGAATGTTCGAGAAATTTCGTAGAAAATCTTCTTGCGGTAAATGTAATTAATACTGTTTAATTAAAAAAAAAAACATTAATAAATTATATGTATAAAAATAACGTATACAGAAAATAGAAAATAATTGTCGAACTTAATTCATTATATATATATATATATATATATATATATATATATATATATATATATATATATCGATATATATCGATATATATCTCACCTTTTTTCCCTTGAGAGCTCCTAATGTGTTACCTCCTCTGTTGATAAGCTTGCTACAGAGATTTTCTTTCAGTCTTGCAGCTGTTATCTGAGCGCTACAGCACGTCTCCGATATGACCATTTCCTGTTCTCTAATTCTGCTGCCCATACCATTATCGTCCTCCGCTTCGCCATCATCGTAGATTGTACCAAAGTCAGACTGGACATCAGAGGTCAGCAGAAAGGAAAGGTTCTCGTGCTGACTGAAAAGGCCTTTTTCCTTTTTGTAAGCAAAAATCCTACCAAGGATACTCTTTTCATCGGACTTGTTCACACCTTTCTCCAATTCTTTGAGGATGTACTTGATAAGTATAGTCTTACCAGTACCTGCAGAACCTGGTTTCAACAAGAAAAGAAAGATAAAAAAAAGGAAAGTACTTTAAATATTAAACATTAAACTGGATTAACACAATATTTGTTCGTGTTATTAAGCAAAAGTAAAGATTATATATATCTATGGTGTTGAAAATGATGGAATGCCTTCTTTTAAAGGAAGTTTTTTCGTCCAAGACTCCTTCAGAAAGATTCGTTGGAACCGCAATAATCAAAACGGCGAAACTGTAAAAAATAGTTACTGGGGTCTTATTTAAACGACAATTTATCCAATGAACTGTATATATGCGCGCGTGTGTTTGTGTGCGTGTAAATTATTTTCAGAGAGAGTGTATCTGTAAAGAAACAAAAAGAATAAAAAGGGACAAGCGAAAAAATGATATATATATATATATATATATATATATAATTAGCGATAGGAATAAGCAGGTCCAAAAAGAGTCTGCCTCAGATTGCACACTGCAAAAAAGCGTGCTCACTGTCATAAAAATGGCAGAGCACATTTTTTTTTCGGTTACTTTGATCCTGGCCGGATAAGTTAGAATCACTCAGCCAAGTTTGCATGACTTATCACCTTGAAGTCACTTGGTGGTATAAAGGTCCCTATTTTACTATATTACTAAGTATAGATCCCGACCACCTAATTGAGTGAAAGCACATGAAACTGGAAACCGTGGTCGGTCACTGACCGCCTGAGATTTGAATTTCCTCCTTGTCTGAGAAGGATTATTCGTAAGACAATTATTAAATTTAATCGAAATAAAATTTATGTCGTTTTCAATAGTATTTGTCTTAAAGAACATTTACTGGTTAAATACACAGTATATATAATAGAAGAGTTCCTTGCAAGGATGCGATGTAAAGGTTTCTGTCTCATCTCAAATTATAGAAATAGTAAAATTGAAGATTACAATTTCTTTGGCTTTCGAAATAACCTCCTGTGATTAGTAAAAAAAAAATTTAAATTTAAAAAAAAGACAGTTGGTCTTTTTTTTAAATTTAATTTTTTTGACGAAACCATTCTAATAAAAATCGTACTAGCATAGATGTCGTTCTTTCCGATATTTCATATATGGGCGTGTGTGTGTTTCTGTTTGGGGGGGGGGGGTTATAATAACAATTATAAAAAATTATTAGTTCTTGGCGACGCATTTCGTCTCCTAACTTTATCAAGGCACGTAATGAAAACAAAATATTTTGTAGCCATTGTTACATCAAATTCAAAAAAGGAAATTTAATATATATATATATATATATATATATATATATATATATATATATATATATATATAATGAACATTCAGGTCAATGCCCAGTGGTGACAATATGTTTCATGCTTAAAACAAAAGCTGGGTGTTGACTTCCATATGCACTTTCATATCTGCATATCCTCTATCTCTGATATTGAACACTTTAGTCTAAATCAGTAATGAAGTAATAGCTTTATTTCACCTCGGAAAGTGAGGTTATTCTAGGAAGTCCGGAGAATACACCGGCTGAAATATAAGTATCAACACAACAAAGATAAAGATACCCGTTTTTATATTTCGTGCTGTAATACATGGGAGGCAACATTTATTAGGATTTTCTGATTCTTACCTGTAAGAAGCACAGGTTGGCCGCTTAGGAGAAGAAGAATGCTGATAAAGCAGAATCCCAGGCACTCTTCAGTTAGCAACAACTGGCGCTCCATTATTCCGTGAAGCCGGTGTTTATGGGGCTCCCCAAAGTGTAGATTCTGAAGGCTCCTTTTTTCAATCTCGACATCAGTTGAGTGAAGAAGACTTGACCAAGGGGCAAACTCATTACTGCTGAAATCCAAGAAATATTTGTAGATATTTTTTTCTCCTTTTGGTAAGCGAATACCTGACAAAATAAAAAAAAAATGCTATGCATGGATTTGTCGCTTTTTAAATTGGCATACTTTCTTATTTGTTGTTTTTTCTTTGTTTTTACAAGAGTATTTACTCCATCTTTTCCCTCCCTCAAAGCTATGGGTTGTATAGCAGGGCAGACTGGATCATATAGCTTCGTTTGGCAGACAGTCTACCGCACAAAGAAATGGCAACCTATTTTGAGAAATTCTTTTGCCTAGTCTGTTATAAATCGAGAGACATCGTCACTCAAGCGGATATCACGTAAGACACTTAATTGTCTGACTGACTTATTACTCTCTTAATGCCAAATCTGATGGGATCGATATATTCAAATTGGCAGCTGATCTAAAAACTTACCTACAATCTTTTGCTAACTAGGGCAAGAAATAATTTGTTAATGTTAACATCGATAAAACGAAACTACTCTTTTTTTATCGTCTTAGAGAACAATCTTTTGCCTTTTCTCAGCATGGCTGATGCTTACTTCGAAGAGTGTGACTCTTTGCATGTTGTCCGGTGAACGTTTTCAGCTGATATGAAATGAAAAGATTACATGGAATCACTAGCATGGTCTGCTGCCTGAAAAGTTGATTCACTGCGTCCTGCTAGACATTTTTCTCGCTAGAATTATTACACATTTATAATTCGACCATTTGTCCATGCATTGAATATTTCTGCTACATCTGGTCTTTTGTTCCTTATAATTATTTAGAGTGTTTTGATAAAATACAAAGAAGAATCTGCAATGTTATCGACCCTGAGCTAGCATTTCGGCTTTAGTCACTTTCCTACCGCTTACTTTTACCTTTTTTTTAATAAATATTTTCACGGTAATTGTTCCGATGACCTTTCCTCATTGTTACCCCGACTTTAAGAATTTAAGCGTAGGACTATATTGTCAATTAGGTCTTATTATTTCAAACTGATAGATGTAACCTTAAGTTTTATGCTAACATTTTCTTCTCTCGCACTTCTCGCTTGTGGAACTCTCTGCCAGTTTATTGCTTTCTAGTCAACTTTGATCTTCAAAAATTTAAATGCAATGTCAATCTTCCGACTTCTTTATTGGTCACTCTGCCTAATAATTACTTTTTTTCTTTTTTGCAAGCAAATACCAGACAAAATAAAATAAAAAAAACTGCTATGCATGGATTTAAATGATACAAATACTCCCAGAAACACTAAATACTTGTAATGAATACAATGCTGGATGAATTTCATTCATGATCAAGGCGTTAAATAATTATCAATTTAAAACCACAGATGGAACATGAAAATAATGTATTCTACGAAATGGTTTAGTGTTACTGACTTTTATATATCAATGATGCGGTATTAACTCATTCCCTACCCCCACTTGGATGAGATGGGACACAAGGTCTTTTTTAGGTGAGGACCGGGACAAGGACAAAAAACGCCCCCACAGCCCCCGCAACCGTCGGTTGCGCTGGCCTCGGTGCGAGCACCGATCCTTCCCTCTAGTACAATGGGAAGTCGCGGCCTCGGGCAGCTGTTCCCCAGGCCGGGCATCTCCCAGTATAATTTTTTCAGTTGCCCCTATGTCTTTTAACAGAAAAAGCCCCTGAGCGCACTCTGCTCAAAGACAGAGAGATGGTAAGCCATGCGTTAGAAACTTCTCCAAGGAGGAATGTATACGCTATATTATATATCAACGATGCTGACCTAAAATATTTTTGTTCGTTTCTGAATGTAAAATATGTGTTGTCATTTCAAAAAATTGTCTGTCAGTGGTTACAGTAAATGAAAGATGGTGAGAAAGCTAAATGTTCAAAATAATTCAGACATGTGATAATAAGTGAACGTGAAAGTGTTGTAACATACCTACGGACGATAATGGGTATGTCCCCAATCACATAAAAACAGTAGTAAATACTGTATGTTGATCTGCAGTTGAAGATTCTTCTTCAACTGTACTGATCAAACTCTCTGACTCCAGGAAGAGAGGATCCGCAGACAAGGCTATGTTGAAGGGCAGAGTCTCGTCATCTTATATGTGTTGTTCTTGTCCTAAGTATTATTGTTCATTACCAACTTTCATGTGATTATTCTATTCAGTAACCTTCCCTAGGTTACAACAGAAAGTAAATAATCGTCAAAAACAGCAAGTAAATGCTATTGAACAATTAGTAAATACGAGTCAAAAATCAATACTTCTACAGCTTATCAACCATTTAAAGAAACAGAAACATTCATTAGAAACAAAGAAAAGTTACGTTATATCAATCCTCCTTTATAGCAGGGAATGCTGGACAATCTCCACAAAATTGAAGAAAAGTCTTGAAGTAACAGAAAGGCGGTTCTACCGAAGGATGCTGAAAATAACGTAGACCGAAAGTGTGAGCAACGATGAGGTTTTAGACAAAATTGAATAAAAAGGAAACTTATACTTAATATCAGGAATAGAGTCTTGAAATTCCTGGGGCATATAGTGAGAATGTAGGGTTTGGAGAATCTGATACAGTACAGATTGAGAGCAAGTGGAGCAGAAAAATGGAGCGTAACATACTTAGTGAGCTTGAACCCATTCTTGAGAAGTATTATTTTTAGATTGTTGTATCCATTCCACAAAATGTTTAATATCTAAACAAACACTAAACTGAGTTTCTTTTTCCATGTTTTCAGATAAGACTTTTAGCCATCATGATTCCATCTGTCGTAAGAATCACTGAAAAACCCTTTGGGTTAAGAGAGAAGGTTAAATTTGTTTTTTGTCAGTCCCACTGTCTTCCCAACTGAGCAATGGTGAGAGGAAAAAGATCATTCAGGCCTTCAGTAATGTTACCAACATTCATACTCTGGCTTCCATTTTCAGAGTCCATTCAAGAACCATCAGGAGAAAGGTGAATAAGTTTAAAAAAGAGGGAACAGTAGAGAGGAAAATTGGATCAGGAGGTCACAACAGGAAGTTAGAGCTAAATAGGTCAATTAGAAAAGATCCAACTCAACACAGAAGATGTTTGGCATTTGGGAAAAGAGTTTCATCTCTGACATTCCAAAAAACAGTGAAAATGGTTTGAAAAAGAAATCGTACGTAAAACCTTTTCACTCCAAGCCAGAAAGCAAGCTAAAATGTTAGAGAGGGCGAAGATCATCTTGAATAAGTTGGAAAATGTCCTTGGAATAGTATATATATATATATATATATATATATATATATATATATATAATTTCAATCCTTCGTGGGCTTCTTTAGCTATGATTAATCGATGATGAACACAATATACACACACATGCGACCATATATATCATTCTAAAGGATTAGTGGATTTTATTTCTTAAGTCAAGGACACTTGGACCTGTGAATAAAGACGTTGATTAGATCCAGTTGCTAGACCCAATGAGTTGTGAGTTCAGTTGCAGGCCACGGCAGTGGTGAACCAAAACTTGGAGAGTTAAGTTAAAGAGAAATAACTGAAACATCTGGATGAGGCATGGCATGTGGAACTAGGACAATCTACCCTTGTGGACGAAATAAAAGGTTCGGTTCGAAATTCTAATCACCTGAAGATACCGGAGCGTACAACGACCGAAACGTTGTGAATATGGCAATGAAGATCAGGATAACAGCCCAATAATAATGTAAATACTGCAAGTAATCATGCTATCTCATGTCAGAGATATAGAGAAATAAGATTAAAAGTCCATATGAATATATGTCCTCAAATCCTTCGTTTTTGAGTTATAAATTTGAAGGAAGTTTACGTTAGATGACGCTGTGTTGCTATGAAGATTAGGTTACATTTTCTATTCGTGTACATTTGTGTCTAGTGTGTCTTGAACGTTTAACCTGTGGAGTAGTGAGTTAACTGATAAGTGTTCTGCTTAACAATAGCAGGATATTCAGATATGATTTTTGCATACGGCCCCGCAAATGGTAATGCACCCGAGTCTGTTTGCTGCTGTTTATCTTTGCGTTCCTGAGACAGGATCCGTGCCATCACAAACTATGAATCGAGGAATACCGAGATCCGTATGGACACCTAACCACAGTTGAAGAAGAGAACGGATCCGATGAAAATTCGATCCTGTTGCCGAGTGCTGAAAATACTGCTGGCAAAGTGTCTGAGTAACGAGCGAGTTTTAAAGAGAATATGAACTACAAGGAAACTGCTCCTAGAAATCAGAAATAGAAAGATGAAATTTCAGGGACGCATAAAGAGGAAAAAAGGCCGGGAGAATTTAATACTCACAGAACAGCATGAAAGCAAGGAAAGCTGAGTAAAGAGCGAGAATCCTACTTAACAAGTTTGTGTGAATAGATAGCAGAACAAGAATAAAGAGAGTAAATTAGCACAGTTCCGTTATTTCGAGCAAAAAAGAGGAAGTCGTGGAGAGCCATGATATCTCACGACCTGAAAGGTCATAGCATATTAATGAAATCTATGTTGAGATCTAATTCATAACGAAAATGTGCCTTACCAAGAATGAATTATTTAATAATTTATGTAAATTTGTAAATAATGTAGATGCAGAAACGTTTTCAATTTTTTTTTTTTTAAACAGTGATGAAAAGTCTGCATGACATTTCATTTAGATAAAAAGAATACAAATTGACTATCCAAGAAGTGTTGTCAAAAATAAACCGCCGAAACACCAAAAATCATTTATGAAAAGGAAAAAGAAAATCGAGGTTACATTATAAATAATTTGAAAAATACGTTCTAAAATAATTCCCCAAAACACTTATGTGGTATATTCTCCTTTGTATCCGATTTCCACAGATTACACTTTTTTATTGAAAAATATTTATATTAAGTCTAAGCGGCCATTTCTCTGAAAGAAGAAGGAATAGGTACTGAGTCTTATGTGGTATATTCTCTTTGTTCTCATGACCATAGGGGGTTATACTTTTTATTTAAAATATTTATATTAAGTCTATTTCAAAAAAAAAATTAAAAAGTGTGTAATTTATTTTAAGGCTAAGGGAGCCACGGTGAAGTAATGGATAGCGGTTCGGATTGAGGAATCGGAAATCCAAGTTCGAATTCCGTTCGAATCCATTACATTCACTTAAGTGCTAATAACCTTGGAAAAAGTATGAATCTTCTTCTCCTCTCAGCTATGGGTAAATAGTAGGATAGATCGGGTTCTACAGCCTTGGCCTACCGCAGAAAAAATTTGCTTCGTCAGTCATATACCGAAAGATACATGATCACCTAACCGTATATAACGCATGGCACATAACTGACTGATCTTAAGTCTGCTGCTTACAGCCTTCACTCTGAAAGCAAAAGGAATAGGTGCTGAGACCTATGTGGTATATTCCCCTTTGTATCCCATGTCCATAAGAGATTACACATTTTTATTTAAAATATTTTTATTAAGTTTAAGCAGCCTTCCCTCTGAAAGTAAAAGGAATAGGTACTGAGTCTTATGTTCTATATTCTCCTTTGTATCCCATTTCCACAGAAGAAATATGTACTGAGTCTAAATGTCTGTAATTTATATTGCTTATTCTCTGGTAATAGTTTTGTTCTCCACCTTTTTAGTCGTTGCGCACATGTTTTGCCCTCGATTGGCTATGAAGAGCCAGGAGCGATAAACAGTTAAACCTTTTCTGCTATTATATTATATCTTTCGATCCAACACGTTTCGAGAAGTAATTTTGTTCTGGTACTTACTCTTCTTTCCACTTTCTTTAATATATTTTTGTATATAATTATGTATACTATTAACATACCTATTTTTAAACCCGAATAACACTTTTCTTCAAGAGAAACTGATATATAAATAAGTGATGTCAAAAATACATCTAACGATCTGTGTCATTTCCAAGAAACTTATGAAACAGAAGGAAAAGTAAATCCTGCCCTGAACCCACTCCGTATTTTACAGTAAAAGAATCTTACCCAGTTCCGAATTGTCGAATAAATCCCGAACCAAGGCATCAAATTCTGTGGCCAAACAGCTACGATCTTCTGTCTGGTCGTCATCTTCAAATCTCTTAAAGACATTTCCAAAGCTCCATGTAAAAGCAAATACAAAAAGCTTTCCCAGGACATCTGTAAGAGAGTTAGGATTCCTCTGGGGAATTGTCCTGGAATGAATTAAAGAAATCAAAAACAAAGCATCGCAAATATTTGGAACCAAGCCAGTTTTCTGAAAAGTCTAGAACTAAAATTAGAAATAGTATTACCAAGTCAGAATGTAGATAGCATACTAAACAATTAATTTATGTTTTCTTGTGAGACAATCACAAATAAGCAGGTTTATATATTGAGTGATGAAAAAACGTCTTTCTGAAATTTTAGCTTTGGGTGTAAGTCTATTTTCAAAGATTCACTCAGAGTTAATTTTCAAACTTACGTCACACTTCCAGCGTAAATCTTACTGAATATGGTCATTCTGGATTATGAAATAGCGCAAATATCCTGAAAGCCTTTTACAAAAGATAGGAATTCTTATTTTGAATGCATTTGAATTTAATACTCCACGATAAAGTCATAACAGCTAAAAAATTAGATGCCCAAAAGATGCTATTTTTTTTTATTTCTATACACATCTAAATAAAATATGCCCCAGGTTTCTACATATCCAAAGGAATCCTAAAAGACTCTTTGCTGATAAAGATGCCTTTAAAAAAAAGAAAAAAGAACTTGATGTTTGAGTATTTGGGTAGATTTGGGGAAGTTCGTAAGAACGACCCTTCATAAATTCCGTAAAGGAAAACATCTCTCGCTGTTAGAGAAGCACTCTACATAAAACATCTGGCACCCAGTATTAGTCTCATCTTATTTCACAACAGAATTAATCTGCTAAAGTTGTTTATTTTTAAATGTTAGAGTAAGTCAAAAATTATTCGCACTTTAGACATCACATAACTTTGGACAAGAGTGCAGATAATTTTTGTGGTTCCCTCATAGAAAGAAGTCAACTCGAATTCCAGCCACTAATAATAACCTCATCCATATGTAAAAAAAAAAAAAAAAAAGATTAAAATAATGTAAATCCTAACAGATAAAAAAGACAAAGTCAACACTCAACAGCATTAACTACGAACACGTCCACAATATGCTGACCGTGTTTGGAAAATAAAACATGTGAATGAGGTTATCATGCTCGTATTTTCTACTAGCATGTTTCGGATCGAATCTGGTAGGTTTGTGTGTGTTTAAAGGAGTTCTAATGGAGCTGTGGTCGGATAGGTGTAACGTAAGCCGTCTGGATAGGCATGTGGTAGTGTTACCGATTATTTATCAGTTTGGTTTCATCATGAACACAGTTCCTTAAGGGACATTTGAACTCGTAAATAATGTTGATTCTTTTGATTTTTGATTTTTCATGTGTATTCTTATATTTAAGGATAAGGTTAGCCTTTTAAAATTTTTTCTAATAGATAATTAATCGAAATTTTTTGTTTGGACCAACGGGGGTAGTGTATTTCCTTATATATATATATATATATATATATATATATATATATATATATATATATATATATATATACCAACAAAAAGTTAAAGCAAAAGCCTTACAAACGCATTGAAATTTGAACTTGAAAGACAATGACCTAAGGATAATCAATCATTAAAATAACACTTGTAACTTAATGCGAAAGATGAAAACTACAAAAATAAGTAAACTAGAAATATATTTTTATAAGCCTTTATGAAACTTAAAATTTTTCTTTTTTTTTTCATCAGATAAAATATTGAATACTTGCCTTTTGCTAAATGAAATTGGTAAGGAATATAAAAAGATATCTTTTGAAAAAATAAAAGTGACATTTTAATCCATTGCATTTTTAAAATGATTTAGCATTTCTTCTGTATTTATTTATTTCAACTATTTGAGGTCATAAAATATTTACAAGCTCCTTTTAATTATTTTAAAAAAGTTTATTAGGTAAAAGAAATAATACTTAAAAAAAAAATTAAAACAACTGGGAAATATTGTTAAAGACATAACGTTGGTGCTCAAAGCAGATCCCAGGTTCGTTCTCATGGTTCAACTTCTTCCAGGCAAACATTTGTGACTTACAAAGCACACCTTTAACCAGATCGTCAGCCATTGCTTAAAACAATGAAACTTTCATAGCAATAGGAAACTTATTTTCTGCTTGTAACCTATTGCTATAGACGAGCGAGGCAGAGTAAGTGATGGGAAGGTAAACGGTCTAACTGGCGTCTTCCCTTTCGCATCGATCTCCTTGGGACATTTCCGTCTCTCTGTTTTCCGCTGGCAGTGACAATTGTCTTAGAGAGAACATTGCTCATTGTCTTCCCATCGTTGTCTAAAAAAGTAATTTATTTTCGTTCAATGACCATCTTTGTCAGGGCCGCTTGTCATGGTATTTGTGAAGTTCACTTCACTCAGCTGATAATCACCATTAAAATAAAGTTGAAGTAGAATTTAGAAGGAACTGAAAATTTGATCCTAAACAGGAAATAAGGAATACACCTCTACCCCTGTTCAAAAAGCGGGAAAGGTGTGTGAACTGGGAGATAGGTGAACCTGTCTACTCTTATTGTAGAAAAGCAAATAAAGAAAAACATAAATAAATAGTAAACATCTCAGAGTTTAGGTGGAGACGTTAGAATTGAAATAGATTTTAGAAGGAACCAGAAACCCAATCCTAAAAAGGAAACAAGGGATAAATCTCTATTCCTGTTAAAAAGGAGTATAAACCGGACGATAGGCGAACCTATCTAATCCTATTACTTACTTTTCAACGGTAGAAATCGAAGACTTGGCAGAACTTCCTCTTGACAAACGCAATCTTTGTGGTGATAATTTAGAGTCGGTTTCTTTTAAGGATAGTGCCTCCGTTTCATTTTGTTTCTCTGTGATAAGAAAATGTTTGTAGAAGAATTAGTTATAATAAAAAGTCATAATTATATTATATTTATACCAGGGTTGTATTAGTTACACTATTTCTCAGAAATATATCGATCTGGGTAACCAACAGGAAATTATGAAATGAACCCTTTATTTAATCTCCGGTGGGTAGACTGTTTTTGTTCCATTGCCTATGTTTAGGGATATTTCATATAATTTTTTTTTTTTAGTACTGTTCAGCTATTTCTTGCCTGTTTCTACCGAGTGCGCAACTACTATGTCACCAAATTCACGAACCAAAGATTAAATCCACTAGGCTATTGTTCCCTTTTTCTGTCTGTATTTGTTTACACTATTTACTTTTTTAAATCATTTCATCCCACGCAAGGTAATAAAGCCACTAAGACTCAAGGGGTTACTAAGTGTTAGAGAATATCAGCGCCAGTCCACAATGTTAAAAGAGAGATGGTCTTCGCCAGAACTCACAGGTTTCACTCGCTCAAAGCCATATTTGGCCACTGATATGAGAAAGCAGTTGTATACATCAGACAGTTTAGATATTTCGGAACGGGTTTGGTGCTATGCATGACTTTTTTAATCATTCCACTCCAATTAATGGAATAAAGCGTCTAAGGCGCAAGAGGGTAACTGGGTGTAAGAGAATATGCGAAAAACTGCTATTAAGGAGAGAGGACAATAAAAGAACAAGAATTAAGAAAACAGAAGATAACGATTGACACAGCATTTAAACTTTTGAGGATCAAAATTGACTGGAAAGTAAAAAAGCCAGAAGAGAGTTCCATGAGCGAGAAATGCGATAAAAGAAACTATTAGGATGCAAATTAATTTCCTGATCTTTGTTGTTTTTATCATAGTGTTTTGCATGCTTTACCCTCCGGCCTTCTTTAGATGGATATCTTTTCGATTAACCTACAGGGAATTTCGAAATTAACCCTTTATTTAATCTACGGTAGTAGACTGTTTTCGTTCCACTGCTCATATCTTCTGAGTACCTTTCAGTTATTGTCCACCCTGCCTCCATTAAGTCCAAGTAAATACTGCTTGACCCGGGGATTGAACTCTTAATTACTATATCACCAAATTCACGAGCCAACATTTTATCCGTGAAACCAATCTCTGTGGAGAACTCGGAGCCTTAAACCTAGCCTGACTTCTGATGAGTGTTGCTGCTGCTTGCGATGCTTGAGCACCCCCACTGAAGCATGCCAATTTGTTACAGCTGCTGCTTTTGGATACTTGCTACATTTGTTTTTCTCTATTTTATTAGCGTCTCATATATCGTATTTTTCCTACATTAGGCCTAAGGTCTTCATACCCTAGCATATGTGCTGATTCTTTCAGACATCTAAATCTCCAGTTTTCTTTGTTGTCCAGTATTTTCACTTTTTTCTTCATACAGGATCAGCCATGCCTGATTTCGTTGTCTCGCCACTCACCACGGTTTTTGAATGTTACTTTAGCGTTTGAAACAGAAATTATTTCATTTTCCTTAACACCAAATTGTAATAGTCTGATTTTCTTTGGATTTGTTACATGAAATTATTATGCATTTTGACTGGTAGCTCTGTACATATTATCAATTAATCACCCTTGAAAAAATTGATGATGCAAACTACTTCGTAAAATACTTAATTTTCTTTCCTCATACACCCCTTATAACGAGACATTTGCCAAAGGATATTCTTACTGTTATCGTCCGGTTCCTTGTACCACGGTGATAGTCCAAGGTAGAACCAATAAAGAAGAACTCGAATACGGATATGGAATAACACAGATATATTACAAACAGGAATATATACAGAGAAGTAGAAAGTGTTAGTACGAACAATCAGGTTTAGTATTAATTGTCTGAACGCGACTCTGTTTCGGACTGCCTCTGACTCGACTGACTGACTCCTGACGGACTTCACTCCAGACTTCAGACGGAACTCCCTGCTTCCTGTTGAGGCGCAGTATTTATTACGTATGGAATAGTCCATTATGTTATTATGGGTAAGGTCCTATAACACTTACATAAGAAAAAAAAGATCATTAAATTTAACCTGCATTGAATATTGTTGCCACATCTGGTCTGGTGCTTCTGTTATGTATCTAGAGAATCTTGATAAAATCCAAAGGTGAGTCTACAAATTATCAGAATCAACATGACATCTCGGCTTCAATCAATTTCGCACCCCTGTGAATAGATTCCTTTCATCTCTTTTATAAATATTTTCATTGCATTTGTTTTTGTGAGCTTTCCTCGATGGAACTTCGACTTCATGAATTTATACGTTATACTCAATGTGCGCTGGGATGTTGAATAGCATGACAGACTAGGTTCTCTAGTTGGTAACCAATCTACCGCAGAAAGAAATGGCAACTTACTGCAGGAAAATCTTCTGCCTAGTCAGTGATGAATCGAAAAAGTCATGATCGCCCAAACGTGTATCACGTCTGGCACATGACAGTTTTTATCTCTTCTCTCTTGAGGTATGGGTTGAATAACAATATAGCCTAGGTTCTATAGTGTTGGTGTCAATCAATCTAACGCATAAAGAAACGGTAATCTACTGCGGGAAAATCTTCTACCAAGTGAATCGAACATGATCGCCCAAGCGTGAATCAATGTATGACAATTAACTGACTGACTAGATTGGCAGCAAAATCTAAACATTTTATCGTTGACATATTAAGTGTAACCGTAAGTTCTATGCTAACAGTTTCCTCTTCTTCACGTTCCGCTTGTGTTACACTATTCTGACTTCATGCTTCCCTGTCAACTTCAAAAAAATTAAATGCAATGCCAATCGTTATCTTTTGTCTTCTAATTTCTGTCCTTTTATATTTTTTTTTTTTCGCTCCTTATTAATTTTTCATATATTCTTTCACTCTGTAATCGGTTTCACCGTAGTGATTTTATTGCCTTGCTTGAGATGAAATGACTAAAAATATTGCAACGCCAATCGTTATCTTCCGTCTTTTTCAATCTTGTTCTTGTCCTTTCATCTCAGTAACGTCTTCTCATTCTTATTCCCGCTTATATTGAATCAATTACTAGGTCTGCTGCAAGGAAAGTTGATTCACTGTGTCGTGCTTAAAAAAAGAGAACCTGTAGATCTTTAAAAGACACATGTCCTTTGTGCCTACATGGAAAAGTTATATATTATTAAATTTCTGAAAAATAAAAATTTATTACATCAAAGAAATGAAATAGCAGTTTTTTGTACACATTATCTCATAGTTTCCATAAAAATAATTAATTACAAAAATAATTTGCATAATTATATATCTATTATTTGATCATAAATAAATTAATTTATAAATGTGTAATTAAATTCTAATATTTTAATTTTACAATACCATATATAGTTTATTAATAAATAAGATATAGCATTTTAGATCTTTTATGAATTAAAATATAAATAATGACTTAATCATATTTGAAAAGCCCTTCCAGAAAATCTCCATGTAGTTTCAGAATACAAGAAAATAAATAAAAAAATAAATATAAATGTATTGTAACTCAAAATAAAAAAAGCAAGATATTGATGACAAGTCCAAATAAAAGGAAGTCAGTATCAACAGACAGAAATCTTTAACCCCCCACCTAACCTTAACTGACTTTCAATTTGCCATATAAAACTTATACTAGTCAACATCAAATTTATTGTCTAAATATTTTTAGCTGATTTAGGACAATTTTGATGTGCTGAATCCAAAAATCACATTGTTTTTGCTCAATCTTGTCAACTTTTAGATCTATGGCTAGATACTGTTTTTTATGTTTTTGCTCTGTTGGGATGCAGTCATAATGGCTGATTACTGCTGGACTTTAAAGAGTGCTACTTCTGCCGTTGATCATTCTAACGGTTTGAATAAATGGAATCTCAAGCCCTGAATTTTGAACAATGATGGCGTAACATGCAATTTACATTTACTTATATTTATCAATGTATACTATTCAATTTATTGCAATTGATGTTTGTAACATTTCATTAATACATTGCGTTAGAAAATAATTTTTTCTCTTAAAAACTTATTTTCTATGAGAAATGTTAACAAAATTCAATCGATAATGTCACAAAAATGTAATCGATTTAGTCATAAGATCGGATTTTTAAAAACTCAACATAGTAACATGACTTGATTGAGAGAAACGGATGTCATTTTCGGATTCAGCAGTGAAAAATTGTCCTAAGTCATTCGTAAAAATATAGAAAACTAAAAAAAATGTTTTTTGTCGCCCAGTGTTATACTTGTATTTTCATTCGTCAAAAAAGCCAACACCCCCTAAATAAAAAAAAAAATTCTGAGTTCTCATTGCTTCAACAACTTAAAATATATAATACTATTTGGCTTATAAATATAATAAATCAACTTTTTCGAAGTTTATTGTCAGCATCGCTTGAAAATGGAAGGAAACGTCAAATTTTATTTTTAATCTTAATTTAAGATTTAAGTTTTGGTTTCGAAATATAGTAATTTCTGTATGGCGATGTAAACATATTCTTAAAAAAGATTGTAATATTATGCTCTACTGTGTATTGAGCACTTTTTAAAAAAATGAATACTAAAGAACTCTAGATTATAAACCTAACTGTTCTTTCTTTCTTTCTTTCTTCATATATATATATATATATATATATATATATATATATATATATAGTGCTTCTCTTTAATTCAAACAAAGTCACATTTCTCACCTTCGTTAGCAAAGCCACCATTACTGGCCAAGTGTTCAAGAAGAGAAAAGAGAATATTGCACAGAGAAACTACGGTTCTTAGCTGGGAGGCCTCGTGCCATACGTTACGATAGTGAGTTTTGAGAAATTTCAGGCCAGGATCAACAGAGGCTTCGAACAATAATTGGAGGTACTCTCGACCTTCTTCAGGAAATTGAGAATCCAGTCTTTGGAACCAAGAAACGACAAAGGGCTTCCAACCAAGATCCACTGGGTCCTGAAAAGAAAAAGAAACGTATAGTAAAATTTTCCGATCGTTAAAATATGTGTTGCAGTTTTATATGTTGATATTTTTCGAACATGAGAACGCTCGGATGCATAGACTTTAGTTTCAAATAAGATGGTTGAAATAAAAGGGATGGCTAGATTCTTTAATTATTTTCTAAGTGTAGCTGAGTTATGGCACTGGGCCACAATTATGGAGCACACAATGAAAATCGAACTCGCAGATCAGTTGTAATTAGCTGGATTGCTTTAAATAATTTAGAAAATAATTTTTTTTATATAATTTTTAGAAGTGAAACACTTTATCCTACAGTGTTCACAACCTAAATTATGGGGTGGGAATACATTTCTGAAGTATTTCATAAAATAGATTAGATTATGGGTGCCCAGGGTGGATCTTTCCCTAAGGAAGAATAATTGTCCGGCAGGTATAATTGAAACACAAAAGTAGCAAAACAGAGAAGGGAAAGAAAGAAAAAGAGGGAGAGAGAGAGAGAGAAGGAAAGAGAGAAAAAGAAAAAAGATAAACTGGCGTAGAGAGATGCAACGATAGGTATTAGATGTGCTAAACAGTAACAAGTTATTTTTGCTAAAATGTTAATGACTAGTTTATATATAAAAATGCACAGAGTGTCGATAAAGCCTCTTTACAATTTAAAAACATTATTACAAAAGCAGATGAACAAACAAATATGTAGAAATTATTACAAAATGAGGAAGAAGAGATAGTGAGGTTGTTTTTTGTTTTTTTTAACTAATTTGATACTTCTCTACATAGCCACCATTATCTGCACGAAGCACATCAAGACGGTAATCGATTTCTTGCCATGGTCGCTGAAACATAGCCTGATCAATATTGGTAATGGCATCAGTGATCTTTTCCTTTAGATCAGTGAGGGTCAGGGAATTAGGCCATCGCTTCCAATCAAACGGTCTGGAAATGTTAGGGGTTTATTTAACAGTACGTAAAGAATTATATTCTTTTTTTTTTTTTTTAATTAAAGTAGCATTTGTAATATTTGTAAAAAAATATACGTGTAGCTACAAAAAGTAACGTAACGAAGTAGTATAAAATAATATCAGAAAAATATATATCATTGAAAAATGTTCAAATATATATATATATATATATATATATATATATATATATATATATATATATATATAAGTGTTGACTTCTATGTTCACTTTTATAAGTGTTGACTTCTATGTTCACTTTTATATTTACACACGCTCTATCTCTGATATTGAGCACTTTATTCCATAAATATAGCACACCTTAAGACTATATTTCTTTATATATATATATATATATATATATATATATATATATATATATATATATATATATATCACACTTGTTTCCCACTCCCACACATACTCTCACTAAAATTTTGTTTTTTATACCCGGAGTTATATTTTCTGATTTCTTTTTGAATTTGTAGGTCTGATGAATTGGATCGTGATTACGATTCCAATGTAATAAATTATAACCATGAAATATTAGTGAGTGAGCTCTTTTTATTATATATATATATATATATATATATATATATATATATATATATATATATATATATTATTATTATTATTATTATTATTATTATTATTATTATTATTACTATTATTATTATTATTATAAGTGATTAGAACGAAAACATGTTGAAATCGCTACACAATAGCCTTTCATCCTGCGGTACTGTGTTGTGTCTCTAAAGGCGATGATAATTGACTGATGATTAAGTGATTTTTTTAATCATTTAATCACCAGTCACTTACCAGGAAAGATATATATAAACATGTCGGATTAAACAATTTAAACACTTTGTGTTTACTTACTTTCAATAAAATCCTTTCGTAATTACGTATAAGTTTTCTTGTTTCAGGATTAAAAACAACAAGAAAGGCCGCGTACTTATATTCATTCTTTTTTATTTTTCCCGCGTGTTCTTTCGATATTTTCCAATATTATCGAAACCCTGATGATGATATTGGAAAATATCGTTGATCTGTGAAACTGACTGCAAAATTGTTTATTATCCGAATCGCAACAATCTTAACTTAGTCTAGGATTAAACCCACATATCCGCATGATCTGTACCTCTTGTTCTGTAACCCTCTACCTCGTGTGGTTCTTGGGCCTTGTACAAGATGAAAACCTATGTAAAAAAGACACGCAAGTGTTCAATTCCTTCAAAAATATCTCAACCGCATCCAGTACAATATGATAGAATGGTGACCAGCGACGTGATGTGAAGAGTCAGCTATAAGAAAGTGTTTGCCCCATTCCTAATTAGTGGACACCCGACGTTTGATCTGAAAACACAACATGCCTATCAGTTATACCATGAATGTGGTAATGGCCAGTAGCAGAATTGAAAATATTTGAACAAAATCTACCGTATATACTCGCGTATCATGCGACTTTTGAAGATCTAATTTTGAAGCTAATTTTAAGGGAGTCGTATCATACACGTGATATAAAGTCAGCGTATGCACAGCTGGTCCTGGCTACGTCGTTGGCCAAACTAGATATCCATTTACTGTAGACAAATTAGCTTCAAAATTAGGACTTCAAAGGTCGCATGATACGCGGGTATATACGGTATGCTCATTGCATCAAGACACACGCTCTCTTGTATGAATAAAGGATTAGTAAAAATTAAAAAGGAAACACTTTTCTATCGTTTTTATTCATAATTAAATCCGCGGCAATAAAAAGTTAATCAATTTACCAATTTCATCAATGTCCAGTTCTCTTTTAGGACAGTTCTTCAATGAACAAAGGGGTCTATTTCGACAGAGGAGGTAGAAACTAGGTTTTAGGATATGTAAAGAGCGTTGTAGTGTCATGGATAAGAAACCGGGGAGCCGAGTTCGAATTCGTCAACTTCGTCGCATTTATTTACACACAAATTGCCTTGGGAAAGGTATGAATTCGTGGTAGCACTTGTTAGGGTCCCAGCTATGAGCAAATAGTTAACCCCCAAAACTGGGGTCAAAACGTGTTAAATAGGTCAGGTGCACCAGGGAACGCCAGCAATTAGAAGGTGGTCCTATGCTCCTCAAAACCTTCTGATCAAAGGCCTTGCTGTCGGATGTAGTTTGTCATCTTATCCAGGACGCGGGTGTAGTTCATCGTCATACTCAGGACGGGCTGTCAGTTGTAGTTAATCGTCATATCCAGGACGGGCTCTCTGATGTAGTTTATTGTCATACCCAGGATGGGCTGCCGGATGTAGTTTATCGTCATGCCCCGGACGGATTAATGATGAGAGACGGAGAGTGCAAACTTTTCCTTTAATAACATTTTTCGATCATTCAGACCAGTAGACAAAATAAATAAATATACCACTTAACATGTTTATAGAGAGAGGGGGTGAGGGTACGTGAGAAGAAAGAGAAAGAGAAAAGGAGAGATAGGAAGAGGAAGGAATAGAGAAAGATGAGCTAAAATGGAAATCGAATGACGTAGTTGAAATTTTATAGCAGAGAAATAAAACAAACATTGAAGAAAGTCTAAAAATGAGTCAAAAGTATCAACAATCTGACCCACCATATAAATCATGGCGCATCTGCTGATGGTGGCCGGACTTGCTTGGGCCAATGAGTCGACTTCAAACAAGAAACGCATTCCTGAAGCTATCTTCACCCTTTCACCATTGGCCAGGCATAGAACCCGAGAATCATCAAGGACGGTGTTCAGGTTTTCCACCCACAAAGTATCAACAGGTCCGTCTAGGATCAACCATTTCCATTTTATTTGTTCGAACTCGTCACTTCCTGATTCGAACGTTGTATTTGTCGTCTGCTTAAAGATTAAACATATAAAATGTTATATAAAATTTAAAATGTAGATTTCTTTAATTTATTACATGAAGCCTTGAAATAGTGTTCGTTTTAAGTATTCTTTCATCGGCGATTGTCAATTTTTTTATAAACAAAATACAATTCGAAATAATATTATTGTTATTTTAAATTCAAAATAATGTCTTACCTTGACTTTCTCGAGTTAAAGTTTTTGATTTGTTTTTTAAACGGTCTATAGACTCTATTTACATTACTCGGACTATTGTCCTCATCTTTGTTGCCATATTTATCACAACGCTTCGGCTGTTGTACGTTCCAGCCTTCTTTTACCAGTGCTCATATTGCAATTTTTTGCTGTTATCATTCATTTTTTTTACCAGAGCTCACATTGCAATTTTCGTTGGAGAAGTGAATTAACAGGAGATAAATGTAGTAAATTATGGCATGACACGTGGAACTAGAACAATCTACCCCGGTGGACGAAATAAAGGTTTCCATTTGAATTCCAATCACCAGAGGCCGGAGCGTACAAAGGCCAAAAACGTTGTGAATATGGCAATGAAGATGGTATTTATCAATCCACCCACGAGGATCGAATGTGGCACAAGGCCTTTTTAATGTGGGTATTCTTTTTATCTTCTGATTTTTATCTGATCTATGGCAATGAAGATGAGGATAACAGTCCGAATAATATAATCATGCATGTTTCTAATATTTTTTCGGTATTTGTGCAATTAAAAAAACATGGATAAATATACGCGTCGGAATAATTAAGCCATTGCAAAAGAATTTGTTAAAGGAACCGCCTCTTGTGACAATATCTCGCCTTTTTTTTCTTTTAAAATGTCACTTCATATCGAAAACTACTAGACTTTGGATTAAGTTGAAAAAAGCATACCAAATTATCTTGTCCATCTGGAGTGGCGGGACCTTTCGTCTTTACCGAAGTCGATGCGACGAAATTTCGAATTGTTGAAGCCAAAAGCCCATCTGTCCATTCAAAAGTCTCTGTGTCTGTCCAGCCATAGAGCGCTTGAAGGGTGACACATTTGGGATTAATGGTCACTGCTTCCAAGAGGTTCTTTTTTCCTCTCTTCCTCAAAGCCTTGAAGCAAACAAGGAAGACAAAAAAACAATTAAAATCAATCTTAATTATGAAAAAATTAATTAAAAATAACAATTCATCTCTTGATTAGAGATATTCCAAAATAAGGGGTCAACTGGAAATTTCATAGGCTGACCAAGATACTCTCTAGGAATGTGACCAAATGAGGTTTATAAACGCACTTCTTCCATCTGTGTTGCAGTGCTTGAATCCTACTGGTAAAGAAGATTCTATCCTGTTGGCCAAAAAATGCATCAACATCAGATATAGTGATTTTCCAAGCGTAGCTTAGATGTGGCACGGGGCCGAAAACACCCAGTGAACTCACTACTCAGTCGTAATTGTTCGAGCGAGATAAGCTTGCTATTACACCGCTTTGTGGTGCCCAATCAACATCATATGCATATCATCAGTGCAATACTGGTTTCCAGCAAATATTTGTTTAATTTTGTGGAACAGATGATAGTTAGATGTGGGCCGAATCAGGAGAATGTGGAGGATCATCAACCAGTTCAAAGCGACAGTCATGCACAGCAGCTGATGAAACAGTGTTCCTTTTGTCAGTTTCCTGGATTTTAGATCTTGATTCCCTGTTATAAATGCCTCAGCGATTTGGCATAGTACCTCTACAATGATGGTGTGGTCCTTTTAAAACTGAGTCCATCACCTTCGCTTCAGATGAAACGATCTTTACGTTTAAACAGGTGAGGAGGAGTATTTCCACTGTATGGATTGTCTCTGGCTCAAAATGACGAACCCAACACTCATACTGGGTTAGGAAATGTTCAAGCAAACCAGCTGGACCTGCCTCAGGCAATGTAAGTTTTTTCCGTGATTTGATCAGCCTGTTCAAGTGTCAGAAGACGTGGCACCCACCTAGCAGAAACCTTCGCTATGCCAAATTCATTGTGCAGAATATTTTCAAGTCTTTTAAGATTATCCCTTCCCTCCTAGATTCAGGTGCCGACTTGTGCATTCTTGATAAAACTTCAACATCATGCACTAATCTAGCAACCATACTAGGATGGATGTCCTCGGGGGCGAAACCCTTTTTCTGTAGATACTTGATAACAGCATGAAGCCAAGATTTTGCCCATTTTCAAGAGAAGTCTCTACTTGCTATTTTATACAGTCAGATATCAGTTTAGCTGGAAAAAAAGAATGTATTTAATAATAAGAAGAGTTGGAATAAATTTCAAGACTAACATTTTTAAAATAGTAAAAATCAAATTTTTATATATCTATTTACTATACATACTTGGGAATGGTTCATTTGGATGATGTCTAGGGCCCTGTGCAGGACGTTCCTCACTGTTGTCTTTCCTCCATCAGCAGGACCCACGAGCATGACTCCATCCCGAACTAGGATTTGATTATAGAGTTGCTTTATTTTCGTTACTTGCTTCTCACACAGCTGAAGACCAAATTCTCGCAAAGCAGCTCTGATGGCTTTCTGTAAGAATGAGAGAAAATTAAGTAATTGAAAAAACAAATTAAAGTTGGAAACATGAAATTGTATACTGCATTCTAACGATGTGACTCCAGATATCATCCTCA
Source organism: Acanthosepion lycidas (assembly GCA_963932145.1). NCBI lineage: Eukaryota > Metazoa > Mollusca > Cephalopoda > Sepiida > Sepiidae > Acanthosepion > Acanthosepion lycidas. Next base: position 7,032,372 of record OZ010601.1, read on the forward strand.
GTGGCTAAAAAATCACACTTTTAAATCAATTATGATTTATACGCCATAAATGTGGAATTTTCTATTCTAACTATTTGTTTCATAGTTCGGGAATGGTTGGCATAATGAAAGAAACTATACTGTAGGGAATTTAATAAGGTCTGCAATGTCACAGACATGTTCAATGGGGTTTAAATCTGGTGAGCGCAATGTTTTAATGGAATGGCTGGAAGTTAGTTGAATGTTATTGAAATTAGTTCCATGTTATTCACGCATAAGAAATTGTGCTATCTTGCATTGAGAAAGATTACAAGTCAAAAGAGACATGTTTATCAGCGTCTCTTTCAAGACAGACTACAGTGGCAACAGTGGATCTTGCAAACACCAAGAGATTATGGATCTTGTACATATAATTTATGGTCTCCATAGTTTTAAACATTTAAATTACTATCCAGCGTTAAAATCTGTGTTTATCTAAATTGCTAAAGCTATACCACCCCTTTTCTTCCTCCAAAAACCCTACGTACATCTCTTATCTCTTTACTTCCCCACATTTTTCTTTTTCACTTTTTCGCTTTTTCCTTTTCCCATATCATTTCCGTTAATTTGACCGATGAAATAGGTCAATGTCTGATCCTTACCTCCTCCTTCCTCAATATTAAGTACTGTAATAAAAAGAAAAAGAAAAAGAACTTTTAATAATCTTTCCCTCTATAAACTCAACTATGTCTCTCACACTATTCCTCACCACCTCAACTTATATAAGCTCAATACTGCCCGTCAAAAGTGTAAATTTTAAATTCATTTTTCGTTTCACCTTTGAAAGTGATGGTATGAAGATCTAGATAAAAATAAAATTCTCTGGTGGAATAAATTATAACAAATGGAGCCTTAAAGTGGTCTGTTTTTCTTTAAATTATATTATTCGCTCTGACTTAGCATTGAGCTCTCAGGATTTCATCTTCCTTGGGATTATCAATACGGATTACCAAGATTTTCATTACTTATATATATATATATATATATATATATATATATAAGGCACCACGTTCATGGAGAGCACATTCAAACCCTCGGTCACAATGGGTTGTGGCTTCGTGCTAGCACAGCTATCAACCGCCTCCAAGAGTTCCGTCTACCCAATTTCACTCACAATATTTGGGTCAAACCGTGGTATGGTTTTCAGACCCTTTCCAAAGGTGGCGCATGCTAGTCTGCTAACATCAGGAAGTCGCTTTCCTGATAAATCGACCATGGTGAGATTCGAACCCGGGTCTCATGGTCTGAAAGTGAAAGTTCTAACCACCTGGCCATATAAATGTTTAAATCGTTCGGGCTATTATCTTCAACATTTTTGACGTATTCATGACGTTTCGGCCGTTGTACGCTCCGACCATTTTCAGGTGATATAAATTGGAATTTCGAAATGAACCCTTATTTAGTCCATGGGTTAGATTGTTCTAATTCAAGAACTAGAAAGAACTGATTGAAATTTCTTAGACACATAATAAGAAAAGAGGGTTTGGAGAATTGGGCATTCACAAGACGCATTGAAAGGAAGAGCAGAAAAGAAAAACAGGCAAGAGCCTACCTTAACAAGCTTGTGCAAACATATGGCAGAACAGACATTGGGTCTGATAAAAAAAAGACAAACATTGCTAAGAGTTACAGGGGAGAGCAAGTTGTGGAGCCATGATCGCTTAATGCCAATGTCCTGAAGGGGCACAGTACAGAGAAGAAAAAAAGAAGACATTTTTCCCACATGAAAAGGCACATGTATTAGTGATAGGTTAACAAGTATAAAAAGGATGACTGCGATCTTTTTGATAAGCCTCACTCTAAAAGAGTTATCTTTTTGATAATGACTTCTTGAGGGTCATCTGTTGTAGTTTATTTTTGTCAGACAGTTAAGTGTCATACGTGATACCAGCTGAGCGATCATGTCCATTTCAGTATCTGTTTATCTTTCTGAGATTAGGTATTATGTACACTATTTACATTATTCGGACTATTGTCCTCATAATTGTCGCCATATTTATCACAACGTTTTGGCCGTTGTACATTCTTACCTTCTTCAGGTGGTTGGAATGTCGAACTGAACCCTTTATTTCGCTCACTGGATTAGACTATTCTAGTTCCACGTGTCATGTTTCATGAATATTATTTATCAGTTATCTCCTGTTAATTCCCCTCTCCAAGTTGGATAGATGCAGTGACAGTACCCCAAAAGTGTGACTTCAATACCCGGCTAAGGCAGTGGAGAAATTGGAGAGAGGAATTAAACAGGAGATAACTGATAACTGACATTCATTAAACATGGCACGTGGAACTAGAACAGTCTACCCCAGTGAGCGAATAAAAAGGGTTCAGTTCGAAATTCTAACCACCTGAAGAAGGCCGAAACTTTGGGATAAATATGGCGACAAAGAGGAGGACAATAGTCCGAATAATGTCCGTTTCAATTCATGACTGACTCGACAGAAGATTTTCCCGCGGTAGGTTGTTTTTTTCTTCCTGTGGTAGACTGGTTGCCAACCAATGCTATAGTACACAGTCTGTCCTGCTATTAAACCCACAGCGGGTGGAAAAGACATGGATTCATACCTTTTCCAGCGGTAAGTGAATTTAATAAACTCGGCTGGAATTCGAACTCGGCTGTCCGAGTTCTCATTCTAAGCTGTTATCCATTACAACACATCCTATTATTGTCCATGTAACTGAAATTAAATCATTTGACACCGAAATTAAACAAAAGAAACGAGACACAGTATCAATTAGATTATGGGAATTTTAGTTTGTTTTTGTGATTTTTTTAAATGAGGATGATTCAAAATGGAGCAATCAACAATTAACCATCGGGTGTAAAGTGTAAAACTTACTTCAAGGTGCTTGGATTGCACTTGAGTTGGAGTAATATCTGGGAAAAGATCGGTTAAAATATTTTCAAACAAAGGAAGGTCCTCACTCAGGAATTTCGGTAGATTGGCATCTCTTAGGGAAGAAATCAGAATGTCACATTCATCTTTTTCACTTAATACTTGGTTCTGATTTGCAGCTCTGAAATAGATCCAAACTAGATAGATAGATAGATAGATAGATAGATAGATAGATAGATAGATAGATCAGAAGACTAAAATTAATTATCTGTTATCAAAAAAAATGAAGACAGATAACTCCATCGTCAACAGCAATTAACATACAAGCTCCAAATTAGGTCGGACCAATCTTGTGAATTTCTATGAACCTTAAGAAAATGTATTCCTGGTTAAACGAAATTCATAATTATATTGGTGATACAACTACATGCTTATGGAGAAAACTCACGTTATATTTCTCTGATCATAGTTCAATTAGCAAACCTACCAAACTCCATCCGCAAAAATTTTATATATTTTATGTGATGAAAAAAAAATATACGAACTCATGAGAAATTATATAAAAAATCTCAACCACCATCTCTTGTTAGTCGTTTTCAACGTAATTTTCATAAAAGAGGGATTGCTGTCCAAATACACTATATATATATATATATTCCTCGAGTCAAGAAGAATCCTCAACAGAATGTAGAAAGCATTGGACGGCCGTTTCGTCCTACATTTGGGAGTCATCAGCAATGCGCATCCACTACCGAGAATTGAAACCCGAACCGTTACGATGCGAGCGTCGTACCAATGGGCCTAGGTGACGAAAGAGACAAGTGCCTAGACTCAATATAGCGCTGTTCTCACTTTCCGTAGTGTAAATCATTCAAGTATACTTTTCCCATAAGAGATTGCCCCCACCCATGAGCAACGTCTTCTTTCCCTAAGCCGCTCCCTTCAGAGTATTAGAAGCTGTTTTCTATCGTGCATATATATATATATATATATATATATATATATATATATATATATATGGTAGTTCTCGTTTGGAAAACCTCGATTTGGATAGCTCAACTTGTAGTAGGACAAATCGGTACCCGAGGAAAAACTGAGAAAGAACCAAGAACATTAAAACAAGGTGAAACAATCGTCAAGTGTTAAGGTCCAAGTCCAAAGAATCCGTGTATTTTTTCTAGGTAGGTTTGCCTGGCTCCTTAGGATTATTCTAATATATATATATATATATATATATATATATATATATATATATATATATATATATATATAAACATAAACGGGTGCATAAAAAGGAGAATAGTGTTTACCTTCGACTTGCTTGCTTTCTTGCATGACCTGCCATCATCAGGACAGATTTTATGGCCCTCATCCCAAAATCATAATGATCTTGCCGTGACAATTGTCGGGACGCTAACTGATAAAGGTTAATGATTTTTTGGGAGAGTGTCTTTGCATTCTCGAAACCCTGTGAAAATAGTATAATCTCTGCGATGAGAGCATAGTCAGGAACCATCATGGCCACAGGTCGGAACAGGGCTTTCAGGTTGTCAGGAAGCTCAACTCGACCAGCGTATCTAAAAAGAGATGGTTTAAATATGGAACAAAAAGAAATTCACTATAATATCTACAAAATTTGCTACTGTTAGTTTGCAACAAAACAATAATTTGTGGATATCTTATAAGATTCGAACTTATAATACAATAAACCCCATCAATACTTGATCGTTGTTTTGTAACGTGATGGATATCTGCATAAGAAATCAGAGATGCGGGCTCGAATTGCAGTTGGGTTTGTTACATTCACGTACTCTTAAATACCTTTGGAAAAGGTGTGAATCCATCTCATCCCTGCAGGTAGGACACACAGATTGAGGAAAAAACTTCTGCCTAGTCTGCCATGAAGCCCAAAGACTCATGATCATCCAACGTGTAACATTTATGGCACTTAAATGACTGACTGCCATTTTTGTCCATGGTTGAAATTAACGAGCAGTAACAACATACGCATGTACACACACACACACACACACACACACATTATAATATAAACATGTTATACCATCACTACAAAAATAGCCATTTTGTTTAAACACTTCTGGTGTCTTGTCAAGTGATGGTGTTAATTGCGGAATAAAGAGATCTAAAAAGTCCCAAACCAACTAATGGTCATATATATATATATATATATATATATATATATATATTGCGTATATTTTGGCAGCATGTTTACATTAAGATTTGTCTCATTAAATAATTTAAGAAAGTTTTTTTTTCTAAAACAAAAAATTCTTTTCATCATTTTTCTATGACAAAATTGTCGTGTTCATCTAAACATTAAACTTTTTATATGTGAAATGAAAACACTAAGGTTATCTAATGTACAATTTTTAATTTTATCATGTGTGTGTGTGTGTGTGCATGGGTCTGTGTGTGTGTGTCCGTGGGTCTGTGTACATGTGTATGTTGTTACTGCTCGTTGATTTTAGCCATGGACAAAAATGGCAGTCAGCCATTTAAGTATCATAATTTAGACAAAACTTGTCTAAATTATTTAATGTCTTCATATATATATATATATATATATATATATATATATATATATATATATATATATATATATATGAAGTAAAATCCTTCCGAGATCGAAAGATAAGTTTTCCATTTGTCATCATTCATACTGTCTTTTTACAGATATATTTTTAGTTATATCTTAAATGTTACACACACCACGCATTGAATAGCCGGGTTTGACTGGGCTTTATAGACTTGATTGGTAAACCAGTCTACGGCAGGAAGAAACGGCAATCTACTGCGGGAAAATTTTCTTAGTCAGTCAAGAAAGAGACGTGATCACTCAAGTGTGGACTTAATCGTTAATCATTATCTCCAATCTTCGAGTACTCACTATAATCTGAATCTGATACAAATATAAAACAGTACAATCTTTCGACGATCAAAATCTCTGCACTGTCGATTGGGACAAAAAATAACCGACCCGACGCCATACCCGTTCAGACTAGTTTTCTACTTTATGTGCCATGTCCCTTCGGGACGTGGACGATCATGGTTCTCCACACCTTTCTCTCTTTCTAATCTCTTCCAACTATTTACACTAGCTCATTAGTATGGTATTCGCTATTTCTTCTGTCTCACTTGGCTTCAGTAGGCAACTTTGTGTTGCAATTTTTCTAAGCCTCCTTTCCTCGTTACGTACCTTAGAAATTTCAACTATCTTTTTTCTTATTCTAAGTATAAGAGTGCTTTTTTTGTTTTTAGTTGGGTTTTTTCCTTAAAGCTTCCTCCTTGCTAACATGTTCAGTCCATGGTATTCTCAGTATTCTTTTGTGGAGCCACATTTCTGCTGCCTCAAGTCTCTACTTCTTCTCTAAGCAGATTTTCCACCATCCACGGCCATAGCGGATGACCGTTATTGCATAAAATTTCAATGCTCTTGAACTTGGAAAGAAGCCACCTTTATTTCTGAAAATATGTCTGACTTTTTGACACGTGTGAAACAAACAGATTTCCACCTTTTGAACACTTCTATAAAAACGACAGGAGTTTGCATTAGATAACGTGAAAAAGGGTTCATATACCGGAAAACAAATCAAACCTGATAAGACTGTGAGACTAGCTTGTTAACCATTACATTATTACAAGGTAAGATTTCAATCTTGACGTAGTTTGTCACTAAGATGCAATTGTAAAAATATTCATTTATAATCACATATTCAAATATATAAACATTTACAAAGAGGAATGATGATAAGTCAAATGTTATATAGAGCTACAAAAGACAGGAAGTTGTGGAGAGCCGTGATTTCCCACATGCACATAAGAAAATAATAACTGCTTGCAATTATTTTATCAGCATGGTAGCCTCCCAAAAGTCTATAAGACGATGCTTCGAAATAAGAGATCCGCCTTCATCAGCATTAAGAGGGAAATGAACAATGTGGATTTCTATTATCTATGGAGAATACTTACGTTGGATTCATTGTTATAAAGAATCCACAAGTCGGATTTAATTTCAGCTCTTGACCATCAAATACAAACCTGGAAATAAAATCAAGATATTTCGTAAGTAAAAAAAAAACTCATCAGCATAAATAATAATAATAATAATAATAATAATAATAATAATAATAATAATAAAATATTTAATAATAATAATAATAATAATTTTTTTTTTTTTGTTTTAACTTGTATTTCAATTTTTAAACACCCCCGACCTTAAGCGGACATCCGTGTCCATTTTTTTCCCTTTTTTTTTTAAATTTTTTCTCTTAACCTAGGCATCCCATATCTCTGTCGGTGCGTGTATATGTACATGTTTACTAACATCTATCTCTCTCTCTCTCTCTATATATATATATATATATATAGAATGTACATGTGTATGTATCTGCATTGACAGGGATCATATTGTATTATATTTTTTTATGGCTACAGGTGTAATTTTCCTACAATGCTCTGCCCTTTGACTATCATCTCTTTGAGTGAAAATTAAAAAATATATCTTTTAGCGGTTAGTAGGTTGAGAGATGACCGGAAAAGTATAACTTTTATTCCCTAGCTCCTACCCCTTTGTTGAATGAATTCTTTGATATTCCCCCCTACCAATCTGTAGTATAAGTCCAGCCTACCCCATAAAATTTGATAAGTATCTGTCGTTGGCGACGGAAAATTGAACATTTGTGGAAAGTCACTTGTGCCATGCTCCGAAGTTGTAAGAAATGGTAAATGTAGCATCTTTGAATTATACTTTTCCTGTAGTTTGATATGATTCTAAATCCTTTTGACTCAAGTTAACTCTTTCCTTTTCAATTTCCCTTTTTGTTTTCTTTTTTTTTTAAGTCTATATACTAAATTCTAATTATCCCTCTTGGAGTGGTCACTCCGACTTATACTAAGTTAAAACTTAGTATTGTCTACCCCACTGACTACCCCACTGAATACCATACACTGTTATGAACTTTTTAACTTCGAGATATTAATAAACCCACAATCTCGTTGTTTGGGCGTGCTCTTGGACCTTCTTCGAGACTCGTCCTAAAGCTGGTAACCTGAACATAATTACCCCTTGGCGGTCAAGGTTAAAACGCAAATCTCTATCAATTTCAATGAATACGAATAATATTTCATACCGGATCGGCCGTCAACCGGAACAACAAGGGCCGCGTCCCTCAGAGAGGAACCAGTCTGAGGACGAAAAGTATGTCACTGGAACAAACTCTTCCACACACGAAGAGACACTAGGTCACCAAACCCGGATTATTGCCAGCCTTGGACCAAGTGACTCAATACCAAATCGAATAATAAAAGTAAACGAACGAAATGGAGCCGCGAAGAGTATCGACAAGTCATGACATCCTTCTTCACTGCATTCGAAAACCCAGCAAAGAACACCACCAATCAAACATACCAAATATGGAGAAGTATGGTGGGAAATGATATAAGACCTAACCTCAATCCAAACATGCTTGCCAATGTCCGTAGGGATATCATGCGAAACAACAGACTCTCAAAGGCAGAAATAGATAAGATAAAATTAGATATAAGACAAAATACTATGACCCATCACTCAAACTCTAATGAGACGAATGTAGAAATAAGGAATGCGACAGAGGATGAGGTGGACGCTAAAGCGAATGAAATACGAAATAATCTCCCAGGAAATGAAACCCAAGACCCTACCTTAGACACAACCTGCAGTTCTCCAGAAATTGTCGCTGACGATGACTCCAGGTACATTAAGTTAGAATTCCTTGAAAACCACGAAGCTGAAATCACCGAAGCGAAAAATGACGTCATCCAAGTACTCAGCAGAGTAACTTTCATACAATTGTCAGACAGAGACCAGCTCCCGAAAATTTATATGGCGAATTCCAACAAGCACATTGTGAAAATATACAATGCTGCCCTGGAAACACTGTTAACAGATAAACCACCGGGAAACATCACAGAAGTTAACAACGTCATATACGCAACAGCTCTAGCAGCGACTCGGAAGCTTGGTGTCAAGACAATAAATAAAATTAACAGACACAGAGAACCAGCTTGGAAAACCAAACTGATACGATAAATAAAACAAATCAGATGTGAGCTTTCTATATTAGATGAGCTCACCAGAAACCCTAATATTTCCACACGTAAATTAAAAAAGATCAAGCGGAAATATAGCATTAAATCCCTAATTGATATTCCATCAATCAAAGAAATGCTGAAACAGAAACTTCAGCTAAAGGCACAAAGAACAAGACGATTCGAAAAACGTTGTAGGTTCTATCGCCAAAATAAAATATTCCGAACAGATCTTAAGAAATTTTACAGGGAAATTGGAAAAACACCTATACATGTCGAAAGGCCACAATCGATTGATAATGTACAGACATTTTGGGAAAATATTTGGAGCAGCCCAAAAGAATATAACCTAAATGCAGAATGGATACGGTGTGAAGAAGAACGACTGCTGGATACCCCTCTGCAAGAATGGGAAAATATATCCACAGATGATGTTAGGCAAGCTCTAACGAAATCCCAAAAATGGAAATCCCCAGGAAATGACAAGTTGCCCAATTTCTGGCTGTATCATCTCTCATCTACCCATGGCATACTTGCAAAAACATTATCGACGCTTGTAAATAATCCCAATAAAATCCCGGAATGGGTTGCTGAATTACATACCTCATACCAAAAACAACTGAAACAGACGACCCGAAAAATTATAGACCGATAGCATGTCTCTTCACAACGTATAAGTTGATCACGTCTGTACTGACGAACCGTACTTATTCCTTTTTCGAAACAAACAGCATTCTCCCGCTGGAACAGAAGGGATGCAGAAGAGGTTCATATGCCTGCAAAGATCAACTTATGATAAATAAAATGATCCTGGAAAATTGCAGGAGACGGCGCAGCGTGGATTGATTATCGTAAAGCCTTTGATAGTGCTCCACATTCTTGGATCCTTAAGACTTTGGAAATGTACAAAGTCTCCCCTGTCGTATTAAATTTCCTTAAGCACAGCATGGGAATGTGAAACACCAAACTATAGCTTAGTCACACCGGGGGCACTGCCATATCCAACCGTCTAAATATCCGACGTGGAATCTTTCAAGGAGACTCTCTGTCACCCCTTCTGTTTTGTTTATCCTTAATCCCTCTTACACATGAACTGAACAACAGTAGCTACGGTTACAAAATAAATAAGAAAATATTCAATCACCTACTCTACATGGATGATCTCAAACTCTTTGCCAAAGACGACAATGAGTTGAAAGGCCTCCTCAATATTATAAAATACTTCAGTGACGACATAGGTATGGACTTCGTATTAGATAAATGTGCGAAAGTAACATTCAAGAAAGGTAGAATTACAGAAACATCCTTAATAGATTTAGATTTTGTCACAAAGATTAGGGAATAGGAGCATGATGAAGCTTATAAGTACCTAGGAATTAGCGAAGGAGATGGGATACAACACCACCAAATGAAGGAAAAAATAAGAAAAGAGTACTACAGGCGTGTACGTCTGAATACTAAACTAAACTCAACTAAACTAAATACTGAACTAAACTCAAAAAATAGAATATCAGCTATAAACACATTGGCTGTCCCTGTGGTGCAATACAGCTTTAATGTCCTTAACTGGACCATAGCTGAAATTAAGCAAATGGACGCCAAAACGAGAAAGCTTCTCACTTGCTATCGCATGCATCATCCCAAAGCTGATGTTTATCGTCTGTATGTGCCCAGATCCGAAGGAGGCAGAGGATTAGTTCAACTAGAACTGTCCTACAAAACTACAACAATTGGCCTCCAAAAATACTTGGAAACTACAGAAGACTGGATGATGGTATGCGTCAAGGAACATGAAAGTAGTAAGCGTCTTTACTCCGTAATGAAAGAAGCCAACAAATTCAAACTGGAGCTTCAAATGGGCGTAGAGATGCAACTACAGCACAATACACCGGCTGAAACTGCAAAATACTTAAAAAAGACAGCAAAGACGAATGCAACCGACCAGATACAGAAGCGATGGCAATATAAACCGCTTCATGGCCAATACTCTGCCCGTATCAAACAAGCTGATGTAGACAAAACCCGCACCCATCAGTGGCTACGCAGTGCAGGGTTGAAAGCGGAAACTGAAGGTTTTATCCTTGCTGCGCAGGACCAATGCTTGCTAACTAGGAATTATCAAGCACATATACTAAAATACTGTGTCAGCCCAAAATGCAGATTCTGTTATAAATATCCAGAAACGATTGATCATCTTGTATCAGGTTGCACGATGTTGGCACCCACTGAATATAAAACCCGACATGACAGAGTGGGCCAATATCTGCACTGGAAAATCTGCAACTTCTACGGGAAGGAAACTGGTATGAACACCACCCAGACCCGGTCATGGAGATAGGACCTGTTACAATTCTATGGGACTACACAATACACACTGACAGAACAATCAAAGCCAACCACCCAGATATTGTTATTAAAGACCACAAACAAAAACGGTGCCTCCTTATTGATATGGCAGTCCCTGCTGACTGCAATGTATCTTTGAAGATATTCAAAAAGCTGTTAAAATACAAGAACCATGAAATAGAAATCTCGAAAATGTGGCATATGGGAACATCAACAATCCCTGTTGTAGTTGGAGCCCTAGGATTGGTTGGAAAAGATTCCAGTAAACTAATTGAAGGGATTCCTGGAAGTCCATGCCTCAAAGAGATACAAAAAATTGTTCTGACAAGTACAGCCCACACCTTACGAAGGGCTTTATCTATGTCATTTTTTTTTTTTTTTTTGTCAGTGGAAAGTATCATGATGCCATTTCTAACCTTAAGTCCCTGGGCGGGACCCGGAAAGAAATGTGTAAACGCTAGAAATCAAAGAAAATAAAAAAAAAAAAATAATAATAATAATAATAATAATAATAGACCAGACACAATGATAAAAGATTTAAAAAACGAACCTGGCAGAATCCAAATAATATATCAGCCATTATTACCCCTGAAACAAAGCATACAGATCAATAATAATAATAATAATAATAATAATAATAATAATAATAATAATAAAATAAATAAATAAATTTATTATTATTATTATTATTTCTTTTGATTCCGGTTGTATACATATTTCCTTCCAGGTCCCAAGAAGAGACCTAAGGTAAGAAATGGGGTTATGACATTTTCCACTGATCATTTTTATATATAAAAAAAGACCCTAAGATCACCCACATTTTGCATGGATAAAGCCCTTCGTATTGTATCAACTTTACTTGTGAGTACAATTTTTTGTATTTCTTTAAGACATGGGCTACCAGGAATCCCTTCAATGAGTCTATCGAAAGCTTTTCTAATCAATTATTGGTGTCCTCGTGTGAAGCATTTTTTAGATTTTCACCTCAGGGTTCTTGCATTTTCATAGTGTTTTGAAGATCTTCAAAGATACATTACAATCTGCAAGGACTGCCATGTCAATAAGAAAGCACATTTGGTTCTTGTGGTCTTTGATCACAATGTCTGGGCGATTAGTTTTGATTGTTCTGCCTGTGTGTATTGTAAAGTCCCATAGAATTGTTTCAGCTGCTATCTCTGTAACCGGAACTGGGTGAAGTTCATGCCAATTTTTTGCAGTTTCCTTTTCGTAAGTGTTGCAGATTTTCCAGTGAAGATACTGACCCACTGTATAATGCCGAGTTTTATATTCAGTGGGCGCTAACACCGTGCAATCTGATACAAGATGATCAATTGTTTCTGGATATTTATCACAGAATCTGTATTTTCAGTTAGGAATGTTAAGGAATTAATAGAACAAAGGGAGAGAATCGAGAGGACAGCAGATAGTGATTGACATTACATTAAAGTTGACTGTAAAGCATGGCGCTGAAAGAGAGTTCCACAAGCGAGAAGTGGTTTATGGTTACATCTATCCTGCTCAACTGCTGTTGAAACCTCGTCGCCAGTCTAAAACGGCGCTTAAATTCGAAGAGCCTATGCACTGTAGCGAAGAGCGATATTTATTTGCATGGTAATACAAAATGTGGCACAAAGCCAAAAAACAAGAATGGGGGAAAAGGACGGTCTTCTTCTGTCTTAACGATAAACTTAGCTAGCTACAAACACTGACCCAAACACACAACAATATTCCCTACACCAAAACAACGCATTCTTACTTACCTTTCTTACTACATCTACTATAATACATCATTGTCTCTATGAAAATACTAAGTAGTCCCCATATTTACAATTCATAGTCTGTGGTGGTGGGGAGGTGAATAAAACAACAAATTTAAAAAATCTAACCCCCACTGTAGCGAAGAGCTCATCCAAGCAATTACTATAGAAGTATTTATAGAAAAGACAAGTGGGGGGGGGGCAATCTTACGGCGGTTGGAAAGTGACTGAAGCCAAGACGCCAGATCGGGGACAATAATATTGCTGATTCTTCTTTAGATTTTATTAAGGTGCTATAGATAAATATCAGGAGCAGTAGACCAAATGTAGCAGCAGCAATATTCTAAACAGAGACAAATTGTAGACTTCCATAGAAAATAGATTCTTTTTCCAATGATTTTTATTTTTCTCTCGGATCTTCATTGCATTTGCAATGTATGTCTGTGTAAAAAAGAAACAGTTGTTTCAACGTTGTGGACTCAATTTTTAATTAATCAGCCTGTTTGCAGAAATGGTGATCGAAGATTCTGAACCTACTGCTGTATTCCATACGATTTTGTGCGTGATTCTGCAGTGCTTCTACAAGGCAGGAAAAACAATGGTTCTACAGGGCTCGTTCGCTTAAAGCTACTCTTTTCTGAGAGAGTCGTTGCATACAGTTGACAGGGGATACATGGTTTGAACGCCATTAATGACAATCATGCGAAAGTCTAGATTTGTCAAGGATGTTACGAACATCACTCGGGTTCTTAGGTTAATGTTTTGACTTTGTAGCAACTTGCGGTATTGTGCGAAACTACCACTGGCACAGCCTATTCTATATGCAATTTCCGTATCATCTGTATTAAATTCTTCATAACTGATCCATCCACCGGGGTATTTGAAGTATTTGGTAAACAGATATGAACAGACCGAGATAGATAGATAGATAGATAGATAGATAGATAGATGTTCTATCATACATACCGCATAGCATGACTGTCTTTTGCTGATTTTATTGTTTGAAGTTGCTGAGAAACCACAGAGAGAACCTCGACTCCAATACGGTTGAACTCATCAAAGCTACACCAGCTACCAGAGAGAATCAGACCAGTGAAGAATTTTGATAGCATCTGAAAGAAACAAAGTAATACATGTTTTATTGTTTACGGTTGAAAGATCTGGAACACATAATGGAGAAAATGGTCCTGGAGAATTTAACACTGACAAGAGATGATGAAAGCAAGCGAATTTGAATAAATGGAAGGAACAAAGACAAATAAGAGTGGTACAGGTCAAACGATGCTTGGAGGCACAAAAGATGGAGGTTGTGGAGAGCCAAGAAAGCGAACATCCTTAAAGGACATATAAAAGAAAAAGGCAAGATTTATTAGTTAAAATAACAATTTTGCATGGTTTAAGAAGTAATGATAAAAGAAAAATGAACGTATATATATATATATATATATATATATATATATATATATATATATATATATATATATATATATGATAAATACGAATCATTCAACATTACTCCTAGAGATTGTAGCACATCATACCACTTTCTGTGAGCAAATTAAAAACATTCCAGGACTGTCCCGGACCCACAATTAAATGTAAATGTTTCGCAAATATATTTCGATTAAAGTAACTATTTTATTTATTTTTAACCCTTTTGTATCTGGTCTTAAGATTTTGACCAGGAGTGTTCATATATATATATATATATATATATATATATATATATATATATATATCCGTGTAAATTAAGTTCCATTCGAACAGCTTCTTCCCGCGAACCACTGTTCTATGAAACAGACTCCCAAGAAAATATTTCCCCGATCACTACGATCTTAACCTGTTCAAATTTAGGGTTAACCGTTATACACCACCTCATGTATGTATAAATAGCCTCTTAACGTAGCGCTTTATCTCGAGTCGGCTCCACGCCTTGTACAGGCTGAACCTACTGTAATATATATATATATATATATATATATATATATATATATATATGTATGTGTGTGTGTGTGTGTGTATTGTAATGATAAAAGCACGCAGGTGTAGGCTCTAAGAAATCTTTATTCAACTGAGAATACAAGGTTCGCGTATAGTATCCTTTTATAGACCCATTAAACTCAAACAGCTCTCTCAAAGATGTGAGTAAAAAGCAAGGGGAGACCACTCTTGATTAATGATTACTCATATATATATATATATATTAGCTTCATGAATTATTGCTTACCTTATAGTCGAGGCCTTCGGAACAGTTGAACACCACACACTGTTTACCCATGATCTGTAATGTCAAAACAACATATATCTTAGGAAATGTGTTCTTCAAGAAGAAATAAAATGTCCAACGGAGGTCAAAAGATTTGAAAGGGAAGTGACGTCAGATCTAACAACGTTAAATTGATGTTTACCAAGATCTATTCAGAATACGAAATATTCTTTCTACTTATTACAAAAAGATTTCCTAATTAACTTTAGACAAACATTTCTTTCATTTTATATCATTTTTTAACAACTTCATGAATGGGTGATAATTCTGCGATTATTAGGTTGCAGAAATAAAAAAAATATATTATTTAGCAAAAAAAGATGTCGTATGTCGCAGCTACCGTATCGATAAGGCAAGAAAAAGCAACTGGTAGATGTCATATAAATCATGACAGTTATTATATTATGTTGTAGAGTTCATCGTACGCCCTGCTCTTCCCTACTACTGTGACAGTAAACTGCTCCTACTTATAAATATGGCAAGTAGCCACATTAGAGTAGGATTTGAGTAGTATTTAATTTACTCAAGTATTTCCGTTCTATGTATGAGTGTTTGATAAACCACTTCTTGATTTTTCCCTCCCTAGTCTCCTGTTTCTTCGATAATATCTCTACCTACAGCCTTCGTAATTCTATTTTGAACAAAGACAACATTACATTCTGTATTTTCGCTTTAGAAAGAAAGACTTTAGTCAAATACGCTTTCATTTTGCTTTCACAGCCTAATTAGTAAAGCAGCTTCCATAGAAATACAATCTCGCAAAGACACAGGCGCGAATCCGAATCGAACTGGAGGCTTACCTTTCATTCTCGATTAATGATTATATAATTTTTTCTCTCCAGAATGTATCTTACATATTTATTAGTCTACTAATGCTTTTAATATTGCTGCCACATGTGATCTTGCTCTATATTTAGAGATTCTTGATAAAAGCCCAAGAAGAATCTGCAATATTATTGGTCCTGACCTGGAGTATCCAACTTAGTCATTTTTCCACCGATGTAATGTAGCTTCCCTGTGCCTTTTCTATAAATACTTTAATGGTAATTGTTCTGAGGAATTTTCCTCTATGGTACCTAGACTTTATGAATTTAAGTGCCGTACAGCAATTTTAAAGATGAAATTGTTAGATGTCACCACAAGTTCTGTGTTAACAGTTTCTTCTATCGCACTTCTGGAATCCTTTTCCGGTTTCTTGCTTTCCAAACAACTTTCATCTTTAAAGGTTTAAATGCAATGTCAATCATTATCTGCTATCGTCTTAATTCCTGTTTTTTTTTTATTGTTCTCACTTCGCTTTTTCTTATATTCTTGAAGACTCAGTAACCTCCTTGTGGCTTAGTGGCTTTATTGCCTTCTTTGGAGTAAGACTAAGGAATTTTCAGTCGAACTGCAGTGAAGAATTGTTATTTATTGTTTCGAAAAAAATCATGCAATGAAATTGCTATGATAAAAGTCAATCTCTACTCCTTAGAAGTTTTTTCATTCCATATTATATGATATGACATATGTTTCAAATGACCTTAGGGTGAAATGGAAAGTTAAAAATAATAAAGATCAAGATAACCATCGGAAAATATCTAGAGTAATTAAAATATTTGTCTAAGAAATTCATACAATATAATTAGTCTGAGGAATATATCGGCTATAATGTTTTGTTGATAAAAAATAAATATGGCGATAATGATTCAGTGGAATAATTAAAATACCTGAACCCCAAAATAGCAGGCAATACAACACGCCCGAAGAATAAATCAACCGGAATTTGATAAAAAGAAAAATTCTAAGAGGATTGAGCATGTGTAACGGTTAGCAGATCTGGTTCACTGCATTCACTTTCACACAAAGGTACGAATGCATCTCTTCTCTTCTACCTGAGTTTTGGTGCAGATGACAATGCAGGATGGGCTTTCAAGCCGTGTTTGACAACTAGTCTAGGAGAAGGACCACTTTAAATTCAAACCGTATGTTACCCTGGTGGAACTCATGCTATAGAGTCATTGAATAGATTATACCACTCGAGATAGAGGGTTACAGAGGAAGAGGTAATGTTTATATGGATATGTCAGGAACATAACATTTAGTCCATAATTTGAACAGGTTAAGATTGTCGTGATCGAGGAAGCATCCTATTGAGTCTCAGTTTCACAAAGCATCGGTTCGTGGGAAGAAGCCACACGAGTAAAACTTACAATATCGCCTATGGAATACTATAAAAATGAGGGGTTTCACTACATTGGGCGTGGCCTTGTGGGTCTTGGTCACGAAGGTTAGAACTGGTGTAAGTAAGGAATGAAGTTCCTCTGAGCACGTTCCATTGAAATAGAGATAGAGCAGTGAGAAGCAATGAGAAGTTTCGTCCGTGGGAAACGGCTTGTGGGATATAACATATTTTATCACCCACAAAGACACGGAGACGCTTTTTGACTCAAAACTGAAAAGTGAAGACTGTGCAGCTCCATTTTCGGCCTGTTCCAGCTATAGTAAATATAGAGGGTAGCGCAAGGAATCAGATACTTACTGGAGCAATACAAGAAACGACAATTTTTCTCGTATCTTTAGCGACATAGAAATTCCACTTGAGGTCTGAGTTTAAGTCCCTACGTAAGTAAATTGGAATTCTTATAGCGAAGCTTAGATATGACACAAGCCCGAATGTATGAAGCACCTAGTGAGGATCGAACTCAATACTCATCAATAATTCATATGAAGCTTGCTAATCATTGCACTGCGTCGAAATGTAGAATTCTGATAAACCTAATTTATTATCGTATTAAAAGATAATTGGATTTTCTAAATGGAGAGTGCCAGACTACATCATTGGCGTTTACAATCTTAACAAAATAAGATATGCAGATGACATAATGTTAACAGCAGACACAGAAAGGAAACTACAATAACTCCTACAGAAGGTAGTACAATTAAAGCGAGAAGACGAAACATTAATTGCAAGAAGACAAAATGCATGGTTGTCAACAAAAGGTACAGACCATCATGAAAATTAAAAATTGGAGATACCAAAATCAAACGAGTACAACGATTTAAATATCTGGGAAGTGTCTTAACAGAGGATAGGAAGTGCGACACGGAAATCTAAAAGTGCATTGGGATAGCGAAAGGTGCCTTCCAAACTTAAGTAAAATATTAAGAAACGGGGACATTTCGTTAGAAACAAAGAAAAGAGTACTAAACATAATATTAGTCCCTCTCTATGGCAGTGAATGCAGATGAAGAAAAGACTTGAAGCAATAGAAATCTGGTTCTACAGAAGGACGCTTACTATATCATGAAACAAAAAAAAACACCTATACTTAACAAGACAGCTGAAATTTCTGCGACACCTAATCAGGAAAAGAGGACTTGAAAATTTTGATACTCACATGATTGATTGAAGTCAAGAGAAACAAGAAAATAATAGATAACTTACCTAATGACCCTGAGTACATGGATGGCGGAACAATGCTCAAGAAAGTTTTAAAAAGACACAATCTATTATAAGCTGCAAAGGAAAGGAAATTGTGGAGAGCCATGATCGCCAATATCCTGGGGAATTCGGTACATAGAAGAAAAAATGCAGAGTAGAAAAATGTATATTATTAGGCTGAGTCATAAGTAATTTCCATTCTGGGAATCCAGTTGCAATGACGAATGTATCATCCCAAATATATACCCTTAAATATATCATAACAGATAAAGAATGCATTGTATACAACAATGTTCAAGGCAAAAGACAGAGGACTGACAAGGATAAATCTCCACAAAAGAGCCCACTAGCTGAGCTGAGCTACCCGGAATGCAGTTAATGTTGTAGGGTCGCCAGGGTACTATTCATTTAAAATTTTAAAATTCCAATGAAAAGCTAAATGCACATTTATACATGCAGGAGTTGCAACGTGTCCATAAACGGTTGGTCTAAAATGCGCAGCGCGCCCATCATTAGGAAAATGTTGTTCTGACAACGGAAGAATAACACAAAAAAAAATAATTGGAACTCGTTTGGTCTCTTCTACCCTACCCGCCAACAAATTTTTACCGATCACTGAAAGACTTTTTAACAGAGGAATGTTTCTCTAATAAAAAGCTGACTCACGTGTTTATCAAACAACTTTTAAAATAAACACTTGCTGAATTTAAATAATGTTGAAAAAATGTTATTGTACTTTATTTTTTTTTGAAGAATAATGCTGATAAACAAAAATGTAAGTATATAGTAATATATAAAACATGCAATCATTTACCTTAAAATAGTAAATCTAATAATTATAACAAAGAAAGAAAAAAAAGAGATGAGCTTTTATCTTCCCTTGCTCTTCACTGCTCAATCGAGGACAAAATATATCAATTTTTGCACAACGATTAAAATTAAGGAGTAAAATTGCAAGAGACAATAAAAATATGAGTCACAAACTTCAGAAAAAATTAAGTTTGCACGAAACAAAAAGTAATAAAAAGTAATTTATTAGCAATATGTTACTAATGAAATAGTCCGTTGTCCTGATAACACGGCTGTATGTTCGCTTTAAGTTGCATATTCTTACCAAATACAATGGAATACCTCATTGCTAAAAAGCGGAAACCAGGTTGTGTAACTAATAGATAAGCTTACCTTTGCTAAATCTTTGACAGTCTCTGATTTTCCGGTACCAGCTGGACCCGACGGCGAACCACCCAAATTAAGCTGCATCGCCCCTGTCAACGTCAGGTAACACCTGTCCGTAAGGGGAGTGATAACCAAACGAGAAGCGCAACCAAGGTATTCGTAGCCATATGGAAAAGAGAAGGTAGACTGCTCCACCTGACATATGCCAGGAGGTTCAAGCCACTCATATCGCAATTGCCTGAAAAATCAAAATGGAATGTTTGCGTTAATTAACTTTTAGCTCAGAAGGTTTTTGAGGAAATTGTCTGAGGTTGGGCTGCAGTAATAATACAATTTAGAGTGTTGTCAATAGGAAAAGGAAGAAGAACGAAATATTTTTATTTTTATTTTACATATGCCGTGTTCTTTCTGGAAGTGGATAATCATTACTCTGAACAAATTGTCTTTTATAACTCTAACTTGCATTCTTTAACCATCATATTTTATCCTTATCCGTTTACAAGTCTCTAGCTTCGTTATGGCTATTTCAATGAAAAATGTCCAGACGAGCTCCATTCCTTAGTTCCACCAACTCTAACCCTCACAGCTAAAACCCACCACACCAGTACATTGTGGTGAACCACAATCATTACATTCGTATTCCATTGAAAAAGACATACCATAAATTGTGCCGTAATGCATGCGTCATTGAAAGTGCACTGATCTCACAATTCTCTATGATAGACCTAAGACCAGGCTCATACATAATATACACCGAGCATCGCAAAATCAATAGTAGAAAAATGCTACACACGCGCTAATAGAAAAAAAAAGAACACAGCTATTTTTCGAGAGCTAATTTAAAATACAGTAGACAATGTCTTCAGACAAACAAAAAATAACTTTAGAGTCGTTGGAGCTGATAAGGTATTTTATTACACTTTCCAACACACTATCTTTACACACAGGTTTGTCTGTCATTTCGATCAGGAGATTCCTATCTATCAGAAGGAGAAGGAATGCTTTCTATGTAAAAAGCGTTTCTACACTGTCTCAATTATCTCCACTTTTTTCGGATACAATTCGAAATCCTACGAACACTGTTTAATGCTTAATAATTAAGTTTGTGAATTCTACCATAATCCTTGCGTTCAGTTCACCTTTGGTGTTACAAGGAGAATTTTTTTTTTTTTTTGGTTTCCCGCTCAACGTCGACCCCACACCACAATATAATAATAAAGATGGTTGCAGTCTGGAGAGTTAGGTGGCCAGATGGAAGGAGTGATGCTGTCATGATTGTGTTCTTCTGCTTCTGTGGTATGGTTCAGTCCTGTTTTCAGACATAGTGTCTTCCTGCAGCCACGCTCTTGAACCAAAGCAGCACTAAGTCCTCAAAGCACTTGATGTAGGCCTCGGGGTTGAGCCTGAGACGCTCACCAACAAATTCAGGAGTTCTTTTCTTATCAGAACGATGAGCGTGAGTTTTCGAGCTACCGTACCTTCGTAATCACCATTAGACTCATTCAGGTCTTTCCAAATCCTCTGAACTGTCTTCAGATTAACACCCAGACACTCTGAAATGTTCGTATTGGAGCTTACGGTGCGAATGCCAAGCAGTACAGCATACCGTTTCCAGATTTCTGGCGGAGTGAATTGCGTCATGGTGATCTTTTTCTCACAGATGGTGACCAATTATGCTGTACAGTCGACAAAATCAAAAACAAAAACGCACATGCGCGAAATTTACCCATTGCACACTGAACAGAGCTCAGCCCAAAAATGCATGCCCGCTTCAGGAAAGGAAAAACTTGCCTTTCGTACTTTTACCAATTTGCGATAACACTCTTTACTGAGGACGATTTTTTCTCGACAGATGGCATTATTCTTATGGCTGTAGCATCAACAAAGATAATTTGTATTAGTCTCGTGATAAGTGTGTATACATTTTGGGGCGGATACTGCGTGTGTGTATATATATATATATATATATATATATATATATATATATATATATATATATATATATATATATATATATATATAATGTTGGGGGTACAAACACATAGTAAGGACGTACGGTGGAATATGTATAGCTGCTCGGATTGAGAGCCGAGTTCGAATTCCAGTCGAATCCATTGCATTCACTTACATACATGAGGAGGTTATGAATCTTCTTCTTCTCCCCCAGCCATAGGTAAATAGTAGGACAGACTGGGTTCTATAGCCTTGGTTGGCAGCCGGTCTAGTAGATGGACAACTCTGGATTCACAACCTGCGGAGAGTTTTTGGGAAACCTTGTGGCACATTGTGCACCAATTCTCTGTATTCGGCCCTTCCAAAAAGTTTGGTTGATTCTGCACAAAGCCTTCACCGCTAGAACCAAAAATGATTTGTGCGGTTAGTTTCTAGGAAATGAGTTGCTTGACCCTCATACTTTGACGGGGAAATATATATATATATATATATATATATATATATATATATATATATATATATATATGCTTACTTAAAAATATGGTTCCATCGCTACAGAGGAATTATCATGTTTCAAAAACAAAGCGAAAAACTTCCAATTCAATTATAGTAATGAAATTAAAGTACATAGTTCTGTTACATTTTCAAGCGAATTTTGGAATAACTTATTTTGAAATTTACTGAGTTTTATAAGCACATACATTCAAAATATTAGTTTCTATGGATATGGGGAAATCCAATAATTTTAATAAGGGACGGTGGGGTATTCATTTTCACAGACAACTATTGTATCAACATATAAGTTACTTTCGAAAAGAGGTTAAGTCAAGGAAGGGTAGGGCTGCCTTTTCAAACGAATTAAGTTTTTAGTTTCTGTTTTTGAAACATGCTGATTCCTGTGTAGCGATGGAACCATATATTTAAATAAGTAAATTTATAATATTTATGCTCTGTAGATTTGCATTGAACACTGTTTTGTAAAAATAAAAATATTAATAAGAACACCGTATTAGATCTTACTGTTCTTTCTCTTTATTATAATATATATATATATATATATATATATATATATATATATATATATATATATATATATTTATATATATTGTACAAAGTGGAAATATGTAAATTCTGTTTTTTTTCTTCGGATTTATTTATATTATTAATCAACCGATAGAATGTTGAAGAACTACTCAACTACTGAACAGGGTTGTTTTATTAATATAAGAACTGTAGACTATGGGGATATGTAGGATAGAAAAATAATTGACCCAAGCGGTCGGAGAAGCAGCCTCTCGATATCAATTGTTAGGTCTGTTGCTAATAAATTTGGTTCACTGTAGACATTTTTTCTCCGGAATCTATCTTACACAACCATGTCCATGCGTTGCATATTGCTGCCACATATGGTCTGATGCATTTGCTGTATATTTACAGATTTTTGATAGAATCCAAAAAATCAGCAATATTATTGGCCCTGGCCTGGCATCTCAGTTTCAGATATATTCCGACCGCAGTAATATAGATTCCCTGTGTCATTTCTATAAATACTTTTATGTTAATTGTTCGGATGAGCTCTTCACTACGGTACCTAGACTTTATGAATAGGCAGTACTAGATTGGTGGCAAGGTATTATCTATTTACCGTTGAGTTGACTAGATGTAACCGTAAGTTTTATGCTAACAGTTTCTTCTCTAGCACTTCTCGCCTGTGGAACTCTCTTCCAGCTCCTTGCTTTTACGGCCATCTTTGATCTCCAAAAATTTAAATGCAATGTCAATCGCTATCTACTGTCTTCTTCATTACTCTTATCCTTTCTTATTCTTTCACACTCAGTAACCCCCAAAATAAAGCATTGGATCTCAGGAAGAGGCTGCCTATTGAAACTTGTTTCTTATTAATGGAATACAAAGTAAATGAAGATGGTTGTACATGGCGGATCTTGGCTGTAAACGATGCAATGTAGCTCGTCAGAATATAATTTGATATCACGGTCGGTACATGTTGTATCGATTTTACCCGTTTCAGATCAGACTCATGTAATTTTGATTGCATATGGTAAGAACAAAGAAATATATATTTTCTTTCCATCTTCAAATCTGACAAGATTTTTTCCAACCTAATATTACACTGACTTGTATCGGTAAATCGTAACTCGTTCTCACACTTTCAACTCACCTGGTCCATTGGAAATCAGTTGCACTTGTAATTCCATTGTCAATCAGAGATGAAGCAATGTCCCTATTATGGACGCTTATGGTCAGCAAGGCTTCAAGACTCATGGTTTGATGGCTGGACATTGTCGTAGATGCAACTCTAGCCAGGATATTCAAGGATTCTACAATATCGGTCAATACTTTCGAAAGGGCTGGAAGAGGTTGAATG
The DNA here is from genome assembly GCA_963932145.1 of Acanthosepion lycidas. Classification (NCBI taxonomy): domain Eukaryota; kingdom Metazoa; phylum Mollusca; class Cephalopoda; order Sepiida; family Sepiidae; genus Acanthosepion; species Acanthosepion lycidas. The sequence continues at coordinate 7,056,622 of OZ010601.1, forward strand.
CTGTTGAATGCTGACTGGACATTTCGACTGAAAATGATCTGTGACTGTAAAGAAAGAAACATTCAATTACGGAAGCTCGGACAGCCACTCCAATACCTCACCACTGCTGCCTAGCTATTTTAAATCTTCAAAAAAGTGATGAATATAATGATTTTCAAACCGTAGCTTAAATGTGGCACAAGGCCGAAAGTAGGGAGCTCCCAGTGAGAACCGAACTCACTACTCAGTCGTAATTGTTCAAACGAGACAAGCTTGTTGAACAATACACCACCTCGAGGTGTTCCAAAGTGGTGAATATATTTTGAAATGAAATAACACATGTAGTCCTTTAATATTATCAGATAAGATTTATGGAATCAATGGGCTGATAGAAACGTATATATATATATATATATATATATATATATATATATATATATATATATATATATATATATATATATATATAATCGGGTGTAACAGCAAAATTGTACAAATCGGGTACGAGCATGGGATAATTGTCCATCCCACAAAATGTTTAATATTTAAAAAAAAAACACTAAACTGGGTTTCTTTTTTGCAGGTTTTCACATAACAGGTTTAACCATCTTGACACCGTTTGTCGTAAGAATCACTGAAAAACCCTTCGATTTATTCAACTAAAAAGAGAGCAGGTTAAAATCGTTTTGTGCTAGCCCCACCATGTCTTCTCAAATGATCAATGGTGAAGGGAAAAATCATTCAGGCCTTCAGTAATGGTACCAATATTCATACTCTGGCTTCAATCTTCAACATTCATTCAAGAACCATTAAGTAAACGATGTATAAGTTTAAAAAAGAAAGAACAGTAGAAAGGAAAACTGGATCAGGAGGTCACAACAGGAAGAAGGATCATCAATTCAATTTAGAGCTAAACGGATCAATTAGAAAAGATCCAACTTATTTAATAAGACGTTTGGCACCTGAGAGAGAAGTTTCGGCTATAACAATCCAAAGAGCAATGAAAAAAGAATGACATCGTACGTGAACCCTTTGAGGAACCTTGTTACTCCAGGACAGAAAATTAGAAGGTTAGGGAGGACGAAGATCATATTGAATAAGATAAGAAGAATATATATATAAGAATATATATATATATATATTTGAACTGTATTTCAATTTTTCGTGAGCTTCCGATCCTTAGCTATGATTAATTAATGATGAGCATGTCATTTTCGTTTATGATCGATTTCATCACAATATTTCTATTACCCTTGGAGAGTAATTATACATTTTTATTGTTCAATGCAGAATCCAATAATGTTATAAAGGTTAAGATATCTTTAATTATTTCTAATATACAACGGTTAAGAGCTTAATCTAACAAATCAACAATTTTGTTATTCCACGATTTAGACAATTTTGCTGTTACAATCAGTATATATATATATCTGGACATTGAGGTCAACATCCGCGGCGATAGTCTGTTTCATGTTTAAATGCAATCCTCAAGCCATGTGTGCTGTGTATTGGATCAACTATTTATATATGTTGTTTACTGGTGCATTATGGGTAGGTTTATTGTATTACTCTAATATTTATTGGGTGGGGGGTAATGATTATGTTTCAAATTTTTCTAAAGGCTAATGACTGGAAATAATTGTAGATCCGAATACAGTTTTATGGCTATTTTATGGTGTCGTTTGTTAACTTTATTTTTTATTTGTTTTGTTATTTGATGTTTACTTTTGTTTATGTGAGTATTTGAAGTTTGTTAATTTGTTTATTATTTGCTTAAGTTATTTGCTTATTTATTGATGTGGATTAATTCATTTTATTGATTTATTTATTTTTGTTTTCGATTTTTAAGTAACGTAGTAAAAAATAATTTTAGGTCTGAATTTTGAAATTAGTTCTGATTTAGTAATTTGTGTTGGTCTATGAAGTTATTCATAGTTTTTTCACATCCACACAGAGTTCTTGGATCTATTTTTGTAGGCTAATTCTGTTTTCCTTATTCTCTATATTCTTTAGTTTCTTTGTTTCCAAAGCCCTTCAGTTACTCCTATGTATATTTTGTTCGTCATCTTTTGATTTTACAGTGGATTGGTATATTACATTGCTCTGCAAGCAATTGCCGTTTAAGGGGCATTCGTTCTTTGCTCTGCAATTATAAGTGGTTTTGGTTTGTGAGGATGTTTTTTTGGTTGTTTTCCTGTTATGTTTTTTTATTTTTTGTGTTATGTTTTCGGTGCAACTCTAGCTGATTTTTACTGTTTTTTGAATATCTTATGGAAAGTGTATGAAAGGAAAATATCTATGCATGAGTTTTGATTTTAGATGAAAATTTGGAAAATTTCAAAGATATTTCAGTGAAATGTTCACTTTCCATCATTATAATTTAAATGAGTCGAAAAATGTATGTGTCATTTTAAAATGACACCAGAAGAATATAGGTATTATTATGTCATGTTTGAGAATATAGGTATTATTATGTCATGTTTTACTTAAAAATGAGGGACTTCTCGGGAATACCAAGTGTTGTAAGTTAGATTGTGCAGGTGGTGTAATGAAAAACGTCTCGTAATTGTTAATCGGAGAGCTGAGTTCCAATTCCCGTTAGGTTCGTAATATCCACTTTGCGCAAATATCCTCAGGAAAGGTATGAATCAACCTATTCTCCCCCATCTATGGGTTAATTAGTAAGGCTTCTATTGTTAAATCAGTATTATTGGAAAAAAATTTTACAATTTTAAAATATTTTCTGGCATTAAAAATCAGCATATGGTTGATAAATTGTAGAAAATTAATCAATCAAATTAAAAAAAAAGAAAAATAATTACAAGTTAGTACAAGTTAATTAGGAAAATGACTATAGATTTATTTGCAAATGGTTGATAAACTGTAGGAAATTAATTAATCAATAAATTGACTTAAAGTTAGTTCGAATGAATTAGGAAAATGATTAAAAGATTTATTTGCGTATAAATATCATATAGGATATAAATTAAAGTTTTTTGTCAATTTTAAAATAACAAAAGAATTTACAACTGCTAAATTGTCAGAAGAAAGCAAAACATAAAATAGCTTATTTAGTATTTCTCTATTGAGATTTTGTAATTGTCAATATTCTTGTATTATATCGAACTATTATTCTCAACTTGGTTGGTAAAGATTTTTTTAAATCATTTCCCCCGAAGAAAGGCAATAAAGCCACTAAAACATAAGGGGTTACTGAGTGTAGAAGAATAAGAAAAAAGAGAAGCATTATTAAGAATCAAGAAAAACAGAAGATTAATCAGGAAGACAGTAGATGACAATTGAAATTGCATTTGAATTTTTGAGGATCGTCTGGAAAGCTTGTTGCTGGAAGAGACTTCCGCAAGAGAGAAGTGCGACAGAAGAAACTGTTAGCATAGAACTTACGGTTACATCTAACCAATTCAACTGTAAATTGATGAAACCTTGCCGCCAATCTAGTACTGCGCTTATGCTAATAAAGTCTAGGTATCATTGCGGAAGGTTCATCAGAACAATTACCATGAAAGTATTTATAGAAAAGGGAAAGGGAAGCTACGTTACGGCGGTGGGAAAAGGACTGAAACCGAAATGCCAGGTCAAGACCAATAACACTGCAGATTCTTCTTTGGATTTTATCAAGAATCGCTAAATATATAGCAGAAGCTCGAGCACATGTAGCAGCAATTTTCAAAACATGGGCGAATGATAGCCTGATAAATATCTAAGGTAGATTCAGGGGAGAAAGATTTTTAGCCCCCACACAGTGAAACAATTTACTTAGCATCAGAACAACTGATTCAGCCAAGATGTGAAGAATAGTTCGAAATAATACAAGAATATAACAAGCAATTCACCATCCTGCCATGTTTCAGGCTCTTTCAGAATTGCATCCTCCGAGAATGCTATTTTATCTTTCTAAACAAGCAATATTTACCTATATTTATTTTTCGGTTTTCCATGGAAATTTAGTTTTTTCATTATGACATTTTTTCCCAGAGTCGAGACTTTGGGAATGTCATAATGGAAAAAACTAAATTCATTTCTTCCTAAAACTTCTGCTGGGATTTGATCACGACATGCAGGTGTTAAAACAACCGCCACAATACAACGAAATGTATTCTTTTTTAGTGAGGTTTGTTAACACCACCTAAGGACAAAGTCGGAACGAACTTTTAGCATTAAAAATAAACGGAAAAAATATTTTGATTAAAAGTATCTTATCTTTGTGTCGGAATGTAAAAATCTACTTACCACTGTCAGTATCACTTGGCCGGGATATTTTGGTAACCACTCAAGTAAGGGAAGGTGGCTGTAGTCTTTTAGACCCAAGTGGAGACTTCTGAAATGATATCCAATTTAAAATATTTTTAACTGAAATGTCTAATTAATTCGGTTAAAAAAATTAATTATTTATATATATTAAGTTTACATTAGGTAAGCATGAGATGGAACAACTACACTGAATGAATAGCTTCATCTACCATAAAAAAAAGTTGGTTCACTGTGTGGCGCCAGAAGGTTTTTGTCGTCTGAGTCCATCCTTCAAATCTACAAATCAACCATTCGCTCTTGCTTTGAATACTGTTGCCATATGCGGTGTGGTGTCTTCGCTCTTCATCCCGAGGTTCTCGGCAAAATCCAAAGATAGATATGCAATGTGATAGGTCCTTATCTGGCATCTCGTCTACAGTCATTTTCTCACATACGTGATGTGGCTTCCCTCTGTCTTTTCTACAAATATTTTCATGACAACTAATCTGACAAGCTATTTTCACTGTTGCCCCGTCTGCATAAATTTAAGCGTGTTACTAAGTTGGCAATCTCGGTCTCACCCTTTCACTGTCGAAACAGTTAAATGTAACCGTCTCTTCTACTCCAACAGCTCCTTCTCTCGCACTTCCCGACAGTGGAACTCCCTTCCTCTTACTTGCTTCCCTGATAGCTATAATCTCAAATATTCAAATGTAATGTCAACCAGCATCTTCTGAGGCATTGATCTTCATCTCTGTCCTTCTATATAGCCTTTCCTCGAACACCCCTCTTTACTATTGCTCTCACTCTCTGTAACCCTTTTCGTGCCTTGTAGCATTCCTGCTTTGCTTGGGTTGAAATGCTTAAAAAATTTAAGGAAAGATGTCTCTGTTTTCCTTGAAAATTAATGTTCAAAATTTTAACTTTTACTTCGGCTCGAACCCTGACCAACAGTCACATTTCACCTATGAAACACCATACTACTTTTCAAACAAGAATTCAGATGCTAGTAAGTATGGCGATAAATCTTGTTCTTTATGACGATAAAATCAGAAATCGATCTATTTCATCGATCTTCATCTGCGTTCCATGTCACTTTAGAATGTAGACGTTCATGGCTCTCCACGATTTCTTATCCTTTGTAGATCTTAATAAATGTTGTAATTTTGTTATTTCTCTTAAACCCTGTTAATTAGTTTAGACATTGTTTCTTCTGTCCCTCTTGCCTTCAATCTATCCTGAGGGTATCAGATTTTCTAACCCCTCTTTCCTCATTATGTGCTCTAAAAATTTCAATAGTCTCTTTCTGATGTTAATTATAAGTTTCGTTTTTGTTTCCATTTTCTCTAAAATTTCGTAGTTGCTCACATGTTCGATCCATAGTATCATCAGCATCCTTCTGCAGAAACACATTTCTGTTGTCTCAAGTCTCTTCTGCATCTTTGAAGAGGTCGTACAACATTTACTACCATATAGGAGGACTGACATTATGTAACGGTTCACGATTCTTTTGTTTCATTTTAACAAATTTTTCCTGTTTCTTAATACTCTGCTTAGCTTTCGAAATGCAACTTTGGCTATCCCAATACATCTTCAGATTTCAGTGTCACAAATTCCGTCCTCTGTTAAAACATTTCCCAGATATCTAAATTTGTCTTTTTTCTTTGTTTTTTGGTTATATTTGTTTTGTTTTGTTTTGGTTTTTTGTTGTTTTTTTTTTTTTTTTTTGTATCTCCAATTTGTAATTTACATGTTGGCTGCTCCTTTTGTTACAAACGTGCATTCCGTCCTCTTGCAATTGATGTTTAGTCTATCTCATTTGAAAAGTATTTACTCGATCTGTCAGAACAGTCTAGAAAAGTGTTTCTCAACATTTCATTCCTTGTGGCCCATTTCATGCGTGTTTACTAAAAAATCACAACTGTCAGTTACATTAATTTTTTTTTGCCTTAGCAATTCACTACTGAAGATGATCTCGGATGAGATAGATAGTTCTTCAGAAAATATAAAGAAAAAAATAACTACGGTGCCTTCCTTCGAAAGTTAGAAAGGATTACTATAAAATCATTTAATGCCATCAGCAAATTGGCTAGTCCCTTTTGAAGTTGCCAGAGATATTAATACTTTTCTATTGGTACTACGACCTGATCGTTAAGATATATATGGGAGAGGGCCATGACCGAAGATCGCTTTAGGCATGACAATGACAATCATCATAAGGTGTTCTCCTATATTCACACTGCTTATATATATATATATATATATATATATATATATATATATATATATATAAAGAAAAATATACGGAAAAAACAAACAAAAATCCTTATATGCATTTAGGCTGTTTTAATGTTAATATAATGTCAACGTCACACGTTTCGGTCTAATAAACCATCTTCAGGACATATTCATAAAATATAATTAACATTATCATATTCATAAAATATAATTAACATTATCAATTCAACATGACATGTTCTTATGTCCATCGTCATTGTCAAAGGACGAATATTTTCTATGAAAATTTCTCGGACATTCAGGCCGGTAAATGCTATTTAATACTGTTTATTATAAACAGAGCATTTACTTAAATACTTGTATCTATAAAAAGAACGTTAAACATAAAAAATGTCTTTAATAAATAAATATATATATATATATATATGTATATATATATATATATATATATATATATATATATATATATATATATATATATATATATATATATATATATATATATATATATATCTTCTACCTCCGATACTAAGCACTCCTTTATAAATATAGCAAATTTTAAACAAAATATATATGGAATACAGTGCTATATATATATATATATATATACATGCATACATACATATATATTTCTCTCTCTCTCTCTATATATATATATATATATTAATATAGTTTTCTGTTTATACGTTATTTTTAGGGATAAAACTTATTTGAGTAAATGTTTTGTTTTTGATTAAACATAGATATAACTGTTCAACTGTCTCTTCTTTTTTGGGATCGACAGGATTGCATAAAAAAATTTAAAAAATTCAATTCCTAATTCACATGTGTTCTTGATGCAAATGTAATACTCGTATATGGTATCTAAATAAACTAAAACATTTGATCTAAACAAAAGAAATGGCAAGTAACTCGTTTTAGCCCTCCACAACATCTTTTAATTCTCCATAGAGACAACGAAATTAGAAATTGGCTAGTCTCCATCGATGCCGACAGTGATATTAAAACCTTTTTATCGTTATTACCACCGGATAGATAAGACAGTTATGGGAGAAGGATTTACTTAAGTGTTCACTGACTCAATGTCTTCCTCGTCAAACATTTTGACAAATCAATGACGAAATATTTTTGTTAACGTATCTAACAATAGGAGAAATAAAGAAAGAAATAAATAAAGAAAGAAAGAAAGAAAGAAAGAAAGAAAAAGAGAGAGTTCAGTAGATTTTATATATTTTCCAAGGACGAAGTAAATACGAGATCCGAACCTGGATTGCCGATCCTGTTTGGATAATTGTTATGTCACCTGTCAGCGCCATAAACTGTCAGCAATTGAGAATATAAAGGCACCCAGGAATAATGGGGGGCGGTTAAAAGCCAGATTGCTCGTAGTGCAGTAATTGTGTGTCTAGTCCGTTTGGCCATGGATAAGGACTTTGAATCTCACTGAGTGGTCCATACAAAATTCGACATTAAATAAACCAACAAGGGTTGACATGTCGGCAAATTAACTAGCCAACAACGCGTAGGGCAATGACTAGCAAGGCTGCTCTGACTAGCTGTTGCTACTGAGTTTGATTCTTACTGGGTACCCCATAGAGAATTCGACATCAAGTGACCCAATAAAGTTTGATATATCGTAAAATCAACCAGCCAACCACTGACTTCATGCATCTTTCATTTTTTTTTGTTAGAAACTCACCTTTTGACAGTTTCAAACATTATGGCTTCAAGATTTCCTAGCCATTGTTCTACTGGACCAAATATCTTGATGACCCTGATAAAAAATAAATAAATAAATAAATAGATCAAATAAAAAAAGGAACATCTCCTACAAACATACATACACACTGGTAATTAAAACATATGCCAGGGAGAATTCCTTATTTTTTATAACTTAGTAATTGATGTAACAATATATTTAAAAATACACCCAAGGTTCAAATACAACGCTGAATTTACATATGAGATAATTGGGAGGAAGCTCAGAGACCTATTGACCAGAAGGCACCGTATTAGCATTAAAATCCATCCGATCCTGCATTTTGGTGAGTGTCACATGTTAGTTACGTTGCGTGTCCTCTCTGGGTGTTAGTGGTCTATTGACAGTTCCTCAGAAGGGATGTCAACACTGCATCAACAGACGAGGACAAACAATTTTCTTCGCGTTTCCTTTTAACTTGCTTTTAATTTAACATGGAAGGGATCATTTCTTGGAGGAAGAAAGAGAAGAGAGATAGCGAAAATGAATCTTAACAGTTGTCAGATACCCATCCTCTTCACATTTGTGGCTTGTCTCCGTGCTGAAAACTATAGGTACTGTCATATTGGAAGAATATGAATAACTACCGACTCCGAAGTTCGATCGTGACTCTCTGAACTTATGAATATATGTTTTCCGCCAGATGTATAAATAGCAGTGTTAAGCTACTGACTACAGTGATTATTGAGTGGAACTATCCAGTCGTTTAGTGTGAATTATTATGTGCCGAGGATTTTGATCTTAATTTAAAATTTACCGAACATTAAACCGAAACGCGCTACTAATAAATTAATCACTGAAATGGTTGGTTGACTTTAGTTGATTGTTTTTGTTAAGTATTTATTTGCGGTTGTAAATGAATACTGTTTTATTTAATATTGAAGTCTTGAGTTATATTTAATTCTTAATGTCCACCTTACGACACAAAAATTACACAATGGAATCAGGGAAAGGAATGCATTAACGGCCCTATTGCTGCAAAAGAACTCCTCGTTTTCGATAATTTTTCGGTTTTATATTAAAATTTAAACAAAGACAACCATTAATGTCAGGATTCTACGCTCATGAGGTTCAAACCTCCCCCAAATATTCAATTCGGGTCACCAGAGTTCTGGGCAGTACGCTAGGGTTTAGAATTATATTCGTTATAATTATCATTTTTATCTAACTTACGAATTGTATAGCAAAACTTACGGTCATATCACGTTGAAACACTGACTCCCGTATAATCACTGAAGTCAGACAACGTCGATTCCGATCAGTAACTAGATGGATGACAACTTGGGAATACCAAAGTGGTGTACGCTCGAATGTGCAGGTGGTGTAACTGGTCGGAATTGTTAATCGGAGAGTTTCAATTCTTGTCGGAATTGTTAATCGGAGAGTTTCAATTCTTGTCGGGTTCGTTATATTTACTTGGGCGCAAATACCATTAGAAAATGTGTGAATCCAGCTCTTGTCTCCACAGAAATCGGTTAATTAGCAAGACTTTTATGACTATGCTGTTATTATTATCTTCAAAGAAGAAATTCTTACAAACTAAAAATATTTTCTGGCTTTAAATAATCTGCAAAAGTTTGATAAACCATAAAAAATTAATAATTCTAGAACAAATATAGTAATAAATCATTAACTTGAAAGCCAAATGCTAACCACATTTTAATAATATTAGCCGATCCTGGCTTGATTTTTGTTTGCAAAAATGAGAAATGTTTTTCTTGGACCTGAATTTAAATCACTTTAACTAGAAATGGCAACCGACAACAGAAGTCATCAAAGCCAGGAATACATTTTATAATGACACAAAACAATTCCATTATCATAACTTTCTGATAGCAGAATTTGGCGTTCGAGTTCATGTAAAGAATTCCTTGTAAGTTAATAGAGTGAAATCTTTAATCTTCGTCTCGGAAATTGCACCACTAAGGTTTCATCTTGAGTGAGAGTTGGCATCTATAGTTTTGTGTCATCTCAAAAGTATCAGATGAAAGCACAAACTACCCCGGCTTGGTTCAACTGCTATTGCCTACAGAAAACACTTTTTTCCGGATATAGTAACGTGATACCTCTGATCACAACAGAAACCTCTTTCTGACGGCAAACCCGTTCTCAGTGAGGCTAAGTCTTTTTTCACTGATAAAATAAGGCACTCACAAATAATAGCCACTCACAAATTTGGTTCTCGTGACTGACGGCGGCTCTGTATCAGTGTATTAAATAAGGGTAAGTCCTCAATCCCTCTTTTCACTCCGTTTGTGTTATCACCAACTATTGATAGAAAAGAATGTTTTGCTCGTAAAATCTCTTCCAGGTCTACTCTCGACTCATCTGGAGTATCTTTGCCCGACTTTCCACTTAGAACTGAGCCTTTATTGTGTGATACGCACATAAATCCGTACATGGCGTCTGCTGTCAACTATAAACAGGACCCCCCCCCCAAAAAAAAAAGAAATATGTGGGCTCAACAATTTTCCTACAATAGCATTAAAGTCATGTGCTTCTTGTTTTCCGTCTTCTTAGAATTCCTCTTGTATTTTTCTTATTTTTAACAACCCGGGCGAATCGTTTGCTCCTTTGAATTATCAACCTCCTTTTAGCAAAGTACAAGATGCTCTAATCAATTCAAACTTGGTCTTTTATTGGGCAAATATGGTTTTCTCTTCCCTAGGTCTACTGCCGATGTGCTAACAGTTATTGCCGAAAGAGTCTCAAAAAGTTTTAGATAAAGAAATTTGAAGCTAGGACTGTTGCTTGAGATATCTGCAGGGTGTTTGAAATTCTGGTCTTCTTCACAAGTTGAAAGGTGTTTTGGGTTGGAATTTTGACTTTATATAATGTTCTTATCAAATCCTGCAATGAAGATTATCTTGAATGGCTACTCTTCTAGATCTTTCTATATAAATTCGGTTGTTTCCAGGTGCTTTATCCGAGGACCTACTTTATTCCTAACTTTTATCAACAAGTTCCCGATTTGGTATCTATGAAAGTGACATAACTAGTTACTCTTGTATTAATAGTAAATCTAAACAAGTTCGATAAAAGTCAGATCCGCAGCTGATATCAAAAATGACCTCCAATTTATTGGTACCTGGGACAAGAAATAACTTGTGCATTTTAACGCCTCCAAAACTAAACTGTTCTCTTTTAATCATCTTAGAGAACATTTATTTTTGCCTGACGTCAGCATGGCCGATGCTAACCTCCAGCAAGGTAACTCAGTATACCTACTCAGTCTAACATTTATGAATTGGAATGATTATATTGAATCAGTTGATAAGACTGGCGCTAAGTTTGTTCAGAATCTATCTTATGCCATTACGTTAGTTGTTAACTGCCTTTTGGAACTTGTCCTTTTATTGTCATTTGTAATTAATAAGGTTTTCTCCGTTTCTTTCCCTCTCAGTAACCTCTTGCATCCTAGTGGCTTTATTGTCTTGCTTGTGAGTGAAATAGTTACAAAAAATACATTCTCCTACCTTGATAAGGGCACTGTTTCTCCTTCTATCGATGTCATAGATATTATGTTGTCAGGTGGCCTCTCTCCAAAAACAATCCCAAGACAATGAATATTACCAAAACATTTCCCCAAATGGCGCTGACAAAAGAACAAATAGAAAAAGTTGTTATAAAATTCGACATAAACTGTGTCAACCACAACATGTACTGCTTTGTTAGCTTCGGGCATTTTTCTTTACAATGATGTTTACCCTATACAAGGCCCAAGAGCCAGTCTAGGTAGCGGGTTACAGAATAAGAGGTACAGCTTGTGGGGATGTGTGTTATAACGGTTAACCATAGACTTGAACAGATTAAGCAGTCAATCTTAATCTAGAACTGATACATTACAATCTCCAGATAAAATGGCATAATGTTAAACAAGTAGATTTTCTTGATGTTACCTTAGATCTCGTCAATGATATATTTCAACATTTTATGAAAAATAATACCAACCCAATTAATATTACCCCCAATTCTAACCACCCTCCATCTGTAATCCAACATATACCTTCATCTGTAGAACGTAGGATTAGCGAACCACTCATCTGACAAAGATGTGTTTGATAAATATAGGGGTATTTATAATAAAGTTTTAAAGACTTGTGGTTATAAGTAACATAGAAATCAAGTTTAGAAAATATGATGATAGTGGTCCAAAGAAAAGAAATAGAAGGATAATTTGGTACCCCCCCTCCCATTTAATCAATTAGTCAGTACTAAGTTAGGTCATAAGTTCTTCCATTTGATTGGTAAACATTTACCTAAAACTAACCCTCTTAGTAAAATATTTAACAGAAACACATTAAAACTAAGTTATAGATGCACTAATAATCTTGAGAAATTACGCAATAATAAAATTTTAAACCAGTTTAATAATTTGGATCTAAAATTATGTGAATTCAGTAAACTTGTTTTGAATTCACACAAATAGAGAACATCGGTAAAGTTCCAGTAAGATTTAATATAAAGTATTTTCAAATTTGTAGAAAAAGCGTTTCCAATCATAATGTTATTTTGTTTTGTTTACTTTTGGGGGGGGGTTCAGTTTCTTCCTTTATTTACCTCTTAAATATTTATTTACTGCAATAAAATAATAATAAATATTAATAAATAAGGAATAATAATAAATATTAATAAATACTTATTTACTCAAAAATTTATTTACATTTTCTGGAAGGTTCAGTTTCTTTCCTTCTTATTTATGTCTGAAATATTTATTTTTAGTAACAACAATAATAAAAATGTCCTCGTATATTTAATGATAATTTCATACGTTTGTTAGTTTTATTCTTTTCTTATTTATTGATTCGTTTCTATTATTGCCATTAAAGTCGAAGTGGTACATTTGATAACGAACGATATCTAGAGTCAAATATATATGATCGTTCCTTGTCATGATAGAGGGCTTACTTGTCCCAGTGATCCCAAGAACGAAGATTTCTGGTGTTCCAACTCCTGTAGGGCCATCCATCTCGGTAAGGTCGAAGCGGGAGGACCAAATCGTACGCAACCAACGCTCGAAGGCCCCAATGCCGGAATAGACACAAATCTCAACGGACAAACCAGAAGAACAAGGCAGCGCCAATCGGGCTGGCGTAACCAAGGCGGGCCTTAACAGATCACGCATCCGACAGCCAGATGCAATCAGGTTTGCCAGATCTCGTTTGTCTCAATCCCCTTTGGGCTGCGACGAAGGCGCTTCTGACCAAATGTGTGAGCTTCTCTGTTTACCAAAATCTAATTCACTCGAATGGCCTCATCAAACTCTGATTCAAAGTCAGCTCAGCCACCGCTGCAAGAGGATAGAGAAAGGGAATGGAGAGAGAGGATGACGGTCCTGAATCTCGGATGCAAGCGGATGCCAACGACGTCAATTATCCAAATATTTTTTTCTCAGTATTCCCTGAGGAAATAGTGACGAGGTTTTATATGCCACCCAATATGACACTCAAACAATTAGCAAATATTTTCAAATATTTTTTATCTTTTATCGTTTGTTTGATTTCTTGTGAAATATTTTTTCAAGATGTGGTTCAAAAAGTGAAACGTTTACGTACCTGAATAGCAATGGAGTCTCTACAATTTGCTAATACATCCAGCAGTTCCTCGTTGCTCAGAAAGAAAAACCGGGGAAATGTAAGGCGTTTCGTCTCGAGATAATCCTACAAGAATTTCAGACAAATATTATAGACAGTAGCCGTATAAATATGGTTACAATTTCAAACGAACAAATAAAGAACAAAGAATAATTCCATCAACACATTGAATGCCAACCACAAGATAATTCTTGGTTGACAGTTTTTATTATGACAACGACCAAGATTTATCTTGTTTTTGTGGTTTTGCCATCAAGTCTACAACCACAAGATTTTACGTTACTTTTAACGCAAGTACCTGGCACCTGGCGTCTAAAGCAGGAACGAAAAGCCCTACTAAATACTGATACTTTTAATAGTAAGTCTTCAGTTTAATCTATAAATCAACACACAAAATAAATCAAACATATGAGAACTAGTTGTTCATACGGCCGTAACTTTAGAGGTAAAATCACCTTTAAATAGCGGCAGAATTTTTATTGACTGGACATAGTCATAACTATCAAATTAGATTATGTCCTACCTATGACGATAAACTACATTTGGCAGCCTCTAATCGGGAGATTGGAGGTTTTGAGAAGCGTGGAACCAACTTTTAATTGCTGTTGTTCCCAGGTTCATCCTGACCCGAGATGATTGCATCTATTAAGGTCTCAGTTATCGGTAAACAGTGAACCCTCAAACAAAAGCAAAACACTATAAAAGTATAAAAATATATTTTCGTAGTAAAAATACGAGCAATACATTAAAAATGAGCAGCAAAATATATTTATAGCAAAATGACCAACAATTCATCTATAGTTGAATGCATACAATTGCATTTAACGTATATTTAGTGGAAGCCATAAAATTGAGTTCAAAATATTTAGACCAGCATTAAATAACTCATAGAGATGTTGATAGGCCGCTAAACAAAATCAACCAAATTAGCACAGTCTCAGTGAATATACCTGACCAGATAAAGTTGATTACGAACTTTAGAAGTTTATGCTTTTTTCTGGAATATGTATTTTTCTCGTCTCTATATATCCATCTGAAATACAAAATATGCCAATTTTAAAATCATTGCATATTATGTATTAGCACATTGACTGCCAGCTAGGCGAGAACTCCTCGACTACGTCCCAACTACGAGTTATCTCGTACTTGGTATTTTCTGATGCTAATGACGACTTTATTCGCACTGATACTTTTAGTGTGAAAATAATGTTCAGTTAAGGCTATAAATCAACTCATAAGACTTTATTGCCTAAGTTTACGTTTGACAATTAACATGTTAAGGAAAACTAAACAATGCATTTATAGAAGGTGAAAGAACAAATCCAATTTATCTACACACACACATACATATATATATATATATATATATATATATATATATATATATATATACAAACACTTTCAGAAAGAGTATGGATAGCAGCTCGGATTAAGGAATCGGAGAGCCAAGTCCGAATTCCAATCGGATCTATTACATTCACTTGGGAAAGGTATTGATCCTCTTCTTCTGTCCCCAGCTATGCGTAAATAGCAGGACAGGCTGGGTTCTATAGCCTTGGATTGCAACTGGTCTAAGAGAAGGACAACTCTGAATTCAAAACCTGCGCAGGGTCATTTGGGAAGCTTGTGGCACGTAGTGCAAGGGATCTCTACATTCTGCCCTTCAAAAAGTGTGGTTGGTTCTGCACAAAACCGTCACCACTATATTCAAATCATATATGCAGGTATCTTTCTGCCGGTTCCTAGGAACTGAGTTGCTGACCCTCATACGTCGAATACATCAGGAGGGCCCACGATTGATAGATAGATAGATTGTGTAATTAGGCAGTAATCTGTATTTTATACAAGTTTCGTTAAAAACGACTGACATGGTACTGAGATTTAGCTTTTTAATTAATTTTCTTGCCTTCGTATAAGTGTTATCTTTTCCGGGCACAAAGTGTGTAAAACTGTTCAAATGTTCTGCATTTTTGAGCGCTTTCGGCTATACTTGTAGCCATTATCAAGGATGATTTTATTTACTAAAGAAAGCACACAGAATTCATCTTCTTGTCTGTTTTTTCTTAAAGAACAAAACAATGAAAAATAAACACTAGTTAACAATGGTTTTTCTAACTACCTCTACGAGATTAGACTATTTCTTTCCAAAGTAAATAATAACGATACTGAAGTTTGGTAAATATATATGTTAAAATGAGATGCCAGTACTGTTTACATTTTTGCGTATACCATTTCTCAGTAGTTCTTGGACTTTTAATCCGACATTATTTTTCTTCATACAAACGTTTTATCCATTTACCTCCTACTATTAGAGCTGACCACTAAATATAAGGTTTATAGTAATGATATATATATATATATATATATATATATATATATATATATATATATATATATATATATATATATATATATATATATATATATATATATTAAAGACATTTTTATGTTTAACGTTCTTTTTATAGATACAAGTATTTAAGTAAATGCTCTGTTTATAATAAACAGTATTAAATAACATTTACCGGCCTGAATGTCCGAGAAATTTTCATAGAAAATATTCGTTCTTTGACAGGATTCGAACCTGCATCCTATACGGAACCGTCATTTACGCTGACGTGCCTTACCGTGAGCAGTTATGAATATTCGAGATTCATGGAAGATTGAAGTTTATAAGCAGTAAATTCGACCTTGTCTACCGAACGCTTCTTTGTAGCCTAACGGTAATGCACGTCAGCGTAAATGACGGTTCCGTATGGGATGCAGGTTCAAATCCTGTCAAAGAACGAATATTTTCTATGAAAATTTCTCGGACATTCAGGCCGGTAAATGTTATTTAATACTGCTTATTATAAACAGTGCATTTACTTAAATACTTGTATCTATAAAAAGAACGTTAAACATAAAAATGTCTGTAATATATATAATGTGAGTGGACATTGGGTCATCACCGAGTAGCGATAGTTTGTATCATACTTGCTCGCAATACTGCGTTTAAGCATCACTTGGTGTTGACTTCATTGTCCACTTTTATATCTAAATACGCTCTATCTCCGATATTGAGCGCTTTTACCTATAAATATACCATACCTCAAAATCATTTTTAACATACATATGCATGTATGTGTGTGTATGTGTGTGTGTGTAAAGACCAACAAAATATCTTTATGAAGGTGTTTTTTTTTTCTATATTTCAGGTCATTTTCTCTGTTTTCCGTACATAGTTTAATGTAAATTGTCCAATGTTTCAGTATTGATATAATCGTTAGCTATCAAAAGATTTTCCTTTTTTTTTTTTGCTCTCCCTTCTTATTTTACACCTTCATAAATCACGTTTCTCTGCGTTTGGCCCGCAATTCGCCTTGTAGTTTTTTCTTAATTTAAATTTTATTAATATTGGTTTGTTTGATGTTTTGCTTAGAGTTTCAAAAATTCGTAATCGTTTTTTAAAGTTTATATAATATGGCACCTTAGTGAAATATAAAAAAACAAAACAAAACGAAGCGTACAAATGATCATGACGCCCAACACGTACACATATCCAGACAGACGTGCGCACGTGCGCACACACATCCGCACAGATGGGATCGTGGCTGCACGCGCACAAACGCACACACGAACACAATAAATACAGAAAAAAACTTACACCAGTGTAAAATGTATATGAAAAGGAAAAAAATCTAAAAGAGATATAAGCAGTAAGTTGCTGATACCCACTGAAGAGTGGAAAGACTTATGAAACTCTGGAGACAGAGTTCTGCTGTCTTTCTTTCTTTCTCTAACACACACACACACTCTCTCTCCATATATATATATATATATATATATATATATATATGCGCGTATTTTTAAGATGGATAATAACATTTGAAACAAAAGTGTGGATAATAAGACAAAGTGGAAATGCTTTCATACGACGTGTTTCGCCGATGTGATATGAGTTAGGTTCGGCTTCTTCAGGCTAATATATATTTATTTATGTATGTTTGTGGGTGCGTGTTTGTGTGTGTGCGTATGGAGACAATGAAACAAAGCTGAAAAGCTTTTTAATGAAGCGATTCGCCGA
Source organism: Acanthosepion lycidas (assembly GCA_963932145.1). Classification (NCBI taxonomy): domain Eukaryota; kingdom Metazoa; phylum Mollusca; class Cephalopoda; order Sepiida; family Sepiidae; genus Acanthosepion; species Acanthosepion lycidas. Next base: position 7,074,509 of record OZ010601.1, read on the forward strand.
CGTGTGTTGAATCTTAGGTTATGGCGATTTTCTAAGATTTATCTAAAACTGAATCATACATTTTGGAAGCTTGACTTGTGATTGTTTTGTTTTGTTTGTTTAAAGGCACATCAACTCCTTATGGGTCCTTTAATGCCAAAATTTGCAAAAATGTATTCCTGGCATTTTTTTCTTTTACAGAAATGGATTTCTTGTAATTCCTTTACTATGAAAATGCATTGCCGGCACTTGTAGTACAAAAATCTATTTTTATACTTTCCTGGTGTTTTGACCCCAGTTACGGGTTAACTATTTACCCATAGTTGAATGCTGCCATATTGAGTCATCAATTAAGGAGTGATTCCGTGCTTATCAAAACTTCCCGATCTGTTGGTCAATCTAGTTTGTCGCTACACTCAGGACGATTGACTTGTGAAATCAGCAAAACTGACAATTTCATTCGAACAAGATAAAAAAAAAAGAACTATTTAGTCATTGTTATAACAATTAAAGACAGAAAAAAAATTATATAAAACCTCAAGACTCTTTTGAATTTTGTCCAGGTCCATGTTGGAACTCTGCAGAATGTCATGTAGACCATGTCGAAGAATGGCATTGGGTACATTAAGATCGTCTCTCAAGGACTGCATCAATTCACGCCATTTTCGGTCAACTTTCAAGAACATAAGATATTCATTTGGAAGCTGTCTGCAAAATAGAAGAGATTTCAAGAAAATCATTTTGAAATTTTAACTTTTCACCACGTGAATATTGTCACTATTATTCGTAAATTGGGAAAAAAACAAAGAGACTTTTCATTAGAATTTTGTATAAGTGGTATGATATGTATGTATGTATATATATATATATATATATATATATATATATATATATATATATATATATATATATATACTACTGGATTTTACCGTAGTTATCGACCTATGAGAGTCAAGCAGATCAGTTCTTAGAACCAACATCCAAATTACCTACATTACCTACATATTTGATTCTAGTAGCGAAGACTAGAGCAAAACGGACCACAGTTTTTTAGAAGAGCTGAATAAAAAGAACTGGTGCACAATATGCCATAAATTCCCAAAAGGAATTTGGAATTTAGTGTTCTCTCTCTCTCCTAGACCGTTCACCACCCAAAACTATGGCACCCAGTCTGTCCTGCTTTTTATCCACTGATGGGGGAGAAGGATATTAGCACGTAAGTGAAGGTAATGAATTCCACAAGAATTCGAACTCGGCACTCTGATTCCACAATTCGAACCGTTATCCACTAATATATATATATATATATATATATATATATATATATATATATATATATATATATATATATATATATATATATATATATATATATATATATCTCAACAGATCAGCCAATCACCCTACATTGTTTTCAACCTTTTGATATCCTCAGGCGATATATATATATATATATATATATATATATATATATATATATATATATATATATATATGCATGTATATGTATGTGAGGGAATAAAAAGAAGAAAATCTTATTTTAGTCGATATGTTTCTTTTTCTGAGAGACTTTATGAAGGCAAATGTCACATTTGCCTTTATATACTCTGTCTGAAATTTATATATATATATATATATATATATATATATATATATATATATATATATAGAGAGAGAGAGAGAGAGAGAGAGAGTGAGTGAGAGAGAGAGAGATAACAGTAAGCTATATAATCCGGTGTTCTTATTGATATTTTTTTCATTTTTACAAAACAGTGCTCAATGTAAATTTACAGAGCATAAATATTATAAATTAAATGATTTAAAATATGGTTTCTTCGCTACACAGTAATAACCATGTTTCAAAAACTGAAGCTAAAAACTTCAAATTTATTTCTGTTTCATCTTCAAGCGAATTTTGGAATAACTTATTTTAAAATCTACTGACTTTTAAACGCACACATAAATTCATAATTTCCTGTTTCCAAGGATACAGAGAAATCCAATCATTTAGACAGGGGCGGTAGCGTGTTCATTTTTATTAACTATTGTTGTATCAATTATGAGTTACGTTCGAAAAAGAGGTTAAGTTTAGGGAGGGTAGGGGTGTATTTTTCAACGAATTCTGATATCCGTTAAACGCATGTCGCCTGGGGTTTTTTTTATTATTAACGACAAAAAGTTTTTCGGCATTTTTTTCGTACTTGTATACTTAAATATTCTTTCTAAAAGGGGTGTTTGGGTTATAATACGTTATATTTAACTAACATTTTAAAATATTTTTTACTCTTAATTACTAATAGACTATATTTCTTTTTAAATCAAGTAAATGTAATAGAATTACTTAAATTATTTAAAAATTATTTTTTCATATCAAATATAAGTATGTATATTACTAGCTCCCTTTTTTTTATTCTCAAATATTATTTAAGGAAAATTTTTGACAATGACGGCAAAAAATAGCTATTTTATTTCTTTGATTCAGTAAATTTTTATTTTTTATAAACTTCGTAATATATAGTTTCTCATGTATGCACATAGGACATGGCTTATTTAATGACCTACATATTCTAGCTTTTCTTATTAATTTACATTTTACTGCAGGTGTTTTATTGGTTTCTTTTAAAAGAACTCAGTAAATTTAAAAATAAGTTATTCCAAAATATTGCACATTGAGTGCTGGTGCTAATAAATTAGTGTTCGACGTATAACAGCTATAATTTATATTAATAATAAATAATTTATGTTAATAATAAATAATTTATATTAATAATAAATAATATATTTTTCCTCGCGAATTGCACAACTCTGAACACAACACAATTTCCAGGTGAAGACTGAAAACTCAATGTGTGTGTGTGTGTGTGTGATGTCTATTCTTCATTTATTACCAAACAGTTTTCTGACCTTTGGATGTCAAGTGCGCCAAATATTTCTTCAAAATAAATCCAACTTCTTTGGCAAATTAGCCAAATATCCAAAGTACGCAACATTGTCTGCAATTTTCTTTCCCACTCTTCGACAGAAGCCTGCAGAAAAGTAATAAAAAAAAACAGCGTTTTATTTGTTTTTTTACAATTAGTCACTCGGAACGGACTGGCGAGATTTGTTGCAAAACGATATCTCTCAGGTAGTACCATTCTTTCTGGAACAACTGATCGTACATTTTATGAAAAGATTTTAGTGTCTTGGAAGGAGAGACGAGGTCCTACATTCAACCATCAGTTTCATATTCTCAAAAAAATCACTAAACATTTAAAAAAAACAATAACATTATGAAGAAACAAGAACAACAGAAAAGTAGTCAGGAAAACAGTAGATAATGATTGCATTTAAATTTTTAAAGATCAAAATTGGCTGTAATGTATGGAACCGGAAGTTCCACAAGCGAGAAGTGTTAAGTGAAGAAACTGTTAGCATATAATTACTTTTAGATCTAACCAATTCAACTGTAAATTGATGGGAGCTTATTGACAATCAAGCACTGCGCTTAAATTCGTAAGGCCTAGGTTCTTTAGCGAAGAGCCCATCCCAACAATTACAATGAAATTATTTATATAAAGGCACAGGGAAGCAACTTTACGGCAGTGGGGAATTGACTGAAGCCGAGATGCCAGGTCCAAACAAATAATATTGCTGATCCTTCTTTGGATTTTCCCAAGTATATCTAAATATATAGCAGGAACACCGGACCATTCTAAGCATGAATGTATCGTAGATTTATAGATATGTAAGATCGATTCTAGAGAGAAAAATTGTTAAATCACATTCATGAATATATGACCCCTACTCTTAGTAATAGCCTATTATTTGAAATTTAATTATTAGAATTTCTTTACTGCATGATAATGAATTTGAACTTGAGAATTCCATGATTCTTAAAATAATATTTCTTTTCTTGTATTAATTACTTTACGTTTGAATGGCCAAACTGATTTTGAATACTAATAAACCATGAAAACAAGACACTTGCTGCAACTAGACATTTTTACCTTAATTGGTCGAACGTATTTGGAAGCTCGAATGGTTGCAATGGTCACCTGACTTTCTTCAAGCAAAGGAAGCAAGTCTTCAACTCCAACGATGATCCATGAATTGGCGTGAGGAATTATTTTAAGTTGAGTCATCTCCCACAAATTGATGATCTATAACGAAAGAAAAAAGTGCTCTTGTCCAGTGAAAATCAAAATATCATCTTTTTATTATATGTTAAATGTCTCAATCTTTTTTCAAAATTTTTTAGAATTATCATTATTATTATTATTATTATTATTATTTGCTTTACTAATTTTGAGCAACATAGTCATCTTGGTTGTGATGTTTACAAAGTTTCGATTGTTGCATCTTCTTCAGGTGTCTGTGGTTGTACGCGGTAAACTTTTGGAATTTCAAACCAAAGCCTTAATTCAGTCAACGGAGATACATTGTTCCTTGCTTATCGATTCATCTGTCTGACTCCTAAAAATTCATACAAGGTTATCGAGTACGAAGACAGATACTCGAAGAAAGCCAGAGAGTACAACGGCCGAAACGTAGTAAGTCTAACAACCAAGATGAACATGCTGGTACGAATAATAAATTAAATGCCGAAATCAATATTTTTTCAGATTTATTTATCTCACGGCACGCTTGAACCTATAATTAAACTTCGATGGCACACTTTAATTATCATAAGTAAAAAAAAAAAAGTTATGCTTTCTTATGATTTATTTATTAACACAAACAAAACAATTTATATATTGTAATACAAAGATAATAATTTAAACTTTTTCTTTTATTATTTTTTTTTTTTTTAAATATACGCTCTTAAATAGGCCGCCGGAGGGAGTCGTCAGTGATGAAAATTGACTTGATTCATCAGGGAGTTTCGGGTCTTTCAACATCATACACTCCATTAGCAAGCCAACCCTAATCAGATGAGATCAAGACCTGAGTCCACCTCCGCTATCAAACACAAGCAGAGACTAAAAACTTTAGACTAGATTGGATGAAAGTAAACCATGTTTGCCGCGCACTTGATTGGATGTTCGTAACAACCAATCCACTGCGCGGACTGAATTTTTAAATTGTCCACGGGAGACTGGCATGTTTTTTTCTCTATGTATCGGATGGATAGCATCTTCAGTGGATAAACTAATATCTACTTCTTTTTCTGTTTATTATAATTTAATTCAATATCTGAGCTTGACTTTTTCTTTTTTATTTTTGTCTTTTAGAAATCTTCTTTGCAAGGTTCAATTTTGGACAGGCATTCTCTGAAATCATCTTCCAAAGATTCTAATCCTGATCAATTTTTATTTTTAATTTATATATTGCGTGGACGCTTATTTATTATAAAAATGATATACTTGTATAATCAATTTAAAGGATTTTAATTTTTGTATATACACTTATTGTACTTTGGACTTCTTTTGAAAACAATTTAATAACGTTTTAAAATGTTCACTGCACACCTAAGATCCTCTTTACAGCACATAGCTTGAAAATCACTGGTCTAAATCGTTATAAATAACTAAATGAGCAGTCAGCTACAATTAGCATAAAATATTAAACTGATCCCCTACTTAATATCCAAAGCTGAAAGTATTTAGAATTAACTAAGAGTCTTGAATGAACAGCGAATGACTATAAAGTGTAACGGTATTTAGTCTTTTGATAAGAAATTATAAGCTCCTGGTACATTTGAGCGGCTAACAATTTTGTTGAACTCGTATAAATCCAAAGGAATAATTAATAAGACAGAAAATTTGAACAAAGAAATAATAACAAATATATTGACAACACATTTTACAAAAGAAAAGATGAGAAATGAAATGTGAAAAGTTCAAAGGAACTTTAAGTGTCTTCAGTTAATTACTCACATTTTGCAGGAGTGACAAGAATACGTCTTTTCACGATGAAAAGTCACCGAGAAAAAGATCGAGTCTTTCAATCTCGCGCCGCCTGTAAATCGTCAAGGGGGGATAATTCCCAAATCTTGCTGCAGTGAGATTTTATTAATAAGGGGGCGGTAATCCAACAAAAGAGATGTCATAAGAGAATAAGTATTGCTGAGAAGTAATAAAAGACAGGAAGCTGTGGAGGCCGAGAATATTTGACGAAATATTACAGCAAATATAATGGTAAATAATAACATGTCAATTTATAATTTCGGCGGCAAACCCGATTCATTACAATCGTTTTTCTTATGACGATAGCATATTTTAAAGCAATGCAACTTAGATACACATCGTTGCTTTCCACAGGCCTCTTTAGATCGATGTCCCCTCCATAATACCTGTATAGTGGACAAAGTAGAACGTTTCTTTTTATTATAATGGATTAGATGGACCAGGAAATATTTAGTTAATCTTTGCACAAAACAATATTGACTGAAGTTTTTAATTAAGAAATACTTGTCTAAACGTTATCTGGAAGAAAGACATTACCGTATATACTCGCGTATAAGTCGACTTCATGTACAGTGCGACACATGAAAATTTTTTAATGAATTTCAACCTCTTCGGGAAAGGTTTTTCTGTGTATAGCGCGACGCTTATTTTTAGTGTTAAAAATGATCATAAAACTAACACTATACAGAAATATATACAGTACTTTGTGTTAAAGTTTCTCACAACAGCCAGGAAGACTTTACCTTCTTTAACATAGTTTCCAGCGTCCCTTCATTACTTGCACGACAGCTAATTTCTTGAATTCTGTCCTTGAACCGAAATAGCTGAAAAAGAAAATGTCGTTTCTCCTGAATTAGCAGATTGCCTGATGCGGCAACGTTTGACCAGATGTACAAAAGAAAAAAATAGACGAGAGAACAGCAAGTTTATATATATATATATATACATATATATATATATATATATATATATATATATATATATATATATATATATATATATATATATATATTATAAACTGTTACACTGGAACATGCAAGTTACCGCGGCAAAAATCCATATTTGTCGCGGTAACTTGCATGTTCCAATGTAACTGTTTATAGTAGATATTTATTGTTTTACTTCTTGTATTGAGACCTTTTTTAAATTAATATTATGAACGTTTGATTTATATTCTTTTCGTTCTTTTACATTTGGATATATATATATATATATATATATATATATATATATATATAATGAGAGAGGATCGGGAGAAACATTCGAAACTTGCCTTCTGTTCCATGAGGATACCAAGAGTTATGGAATCGTCTTTGTCAACTCGGCTGCCCATGATTTGCTCCAGCTGTTCCCAGTGTCGTGGTTTCAACGATGGATTACAGAGGCTGAGAACGATTGGCACAACTTGCTTAAAACTCAAGACGCTTTCCCGCAGTTTCGGTACGAGTTCGTTTGGTGGTAAACCTAAATAATAATAATAATAATAATAATAATAATAATAATAATAATAAGCATGACTTGATTTATGGGGGTTGTATAACTGCAAAAATAGACAAATGATACACGAGCATGATGTCCAACACAACAATGCTACATTACTTTTTTTTCTTTTTTTTTTTTGACGAACGACTGTAACTTCAGCGTATAATTGAAGATGCACATTATGAAAAGATATCCAAAATTCACAGATCTTTCAACTCTTAAAAAGCATGAAGATGATTACATATGCAAATTACTAACGTCTTACCTCAGGAGGAATAAACAGAATGCGGGAGAGTTCCTAAGATTTATACTAAACTATTTGATTGATTTCCCTTACGAACTAATCAACTAAGTGGTCATTTCAAGATGAGCACGTTCTCTATCATGTTACTCTCAATTCAGTTGCATTCCATTCCCGCTAGCTCCGTTTCATTCATTTTGTCGCGCGTTGATTACCAGTGCATCTGTTTTTTTCTCAAAAGAAGCTACGTTTGTACAAAGATATATAAATTTGTTTGTAGGTTTTTATATTCTTATACTTGTATACAATGTTTAACCATAACTTGAAGAAGGCAGACATATTGTCGAAACATTTTTAAAACACTGAGTATTTTCTTTTTTTTTTCTTCTGTGAGTGTTGAACAATATTGGAATAGTTACGTCAGTCATTTTGTTTAATAATAGTATTAATAAATCTGAGAGAAACACCGCCATGATAATTATCGAGAAATTGTCCAAATACAAGGACCTCGAAATCGAGATTAACAGGATGTGGGTAATGAAGACTGAGACTGTACCACTAGTAATCGGAGCACTGGGCCTCGTGAGAAAAGGAATGTATCATTTTACAGTGCCCCAGGTAACATCAACATACAAGTTGCCCAGAATATCACCCTACTAGGAACATTTCATATAATAAGAAAAGTGCTATGAATTAAATGAAAATTCTCCAATAGAGCCTAAGGAATCATAGTTTGAACCTGCATCTACAGGATACAAAGCAGAAAACATAATAGACACGAATAATAATAATAATAATAATAATAATAATAATAATAATAATAATAATGGTAATAATAACAAAATATTGTAATTACAAGTACAGCCCAGACCTTATGAAGGGCTTTGTCTATGTAAAATATGTGTGATCTTAAGTGATTTTTTGTTTTTTTCTTGAAAATGAGTATACACCAGAAATCAAAGAAAATATAATAATAATGATAATAATAATAATAATAATAATAATAATAATAGTAGTAGAAGTAGTAGTAGTAGTAGTTACGAGCATTTGGATTAAAGGCTGAAACAGAAGCCCTTATTCTTGCAGCACAAGACCAGAGTCTTTTCACTAGAAACTTTCAGGTAAATATCATACATAATAGTGTGGATCCAAAATACAGGTTCTGTGACAAATATCAGGAAACCATAGATTATCTTATCTCAGGATATCCTGTACTTGCACCAAATCAATATTAAAGTCGACAATGTGCAAACAATTTGGAAAAGATGTTAATTAATACTGGTATGAACACCATCCAGCGCCGGTTACAAAAATAGAAGACATCATAATTCTATGAGATTATTGAAGCAAATAGGACGATCATAATTGTCAAAAGCCGAAAAGAAAAAAACTTGTTTACTAATAGATATGGCTTGCCCAGTGGACTGTAAATAGCAACCAAGAAATTTGAAAAACTATCAAAGTATAAAGACGTAGAAACCGAAATAGAAATAATGTGGAAATTGAAAGCAAGAATAATACCTGTCATAGTAGGAGAACTAGGAATGATAAAAAAAGGAACACAACAATACACTGAAAAAATCACTAGAAGTTCCAGCTTAACAGAAATACAAAAATAATGTCTTGATAAGTGCAGTCCACACATTAAGAAGAATTTTGTCTATGGAACGCTAATGACGTTATGTAAGTTGGAAAAACAAATCATAAAATGTAGCCATAACAACACACCATTACCTGTCTTAGGTCTTTCCGTCCTGGGTATGACGATAAACTACACCCACGTCCTAGGTAAGACGATAAACTACATCCAACAGCAAGGCCACTGATCAGGAGGTTTTGAGGAGCGTGGAACCACCTCTTAATTGCTGGTGTTCCCAGGTCCACCCTGGCCTATCTCTTTATCTCAGTATCTTCCTGTCTATCTATGTATCAATAGTCAGTTCATATCTGTCTGTCTTTCTATCCCAGTATGTTCCTATCTATCTCATTCTGTTCAGATCTATCTATCTCATTCGGTTCATATCTATCTCTCTATCTCAGTATATTCCTATCTCATTTTGTTCATATCTACCTATCTCTCTATTTCACTATGTTCCTATTTATCTCATTCTATTACTATCTATCTATCTGCTCAAATATACAATATATATATATATGTGTGTGTGTTTGTGTGTGTGTGTGTGTATATATATATATATATATATATATATATATATATATATATATGGCCTGTGGCCAGACAATTGCGTCTAGCATGAAACAGCCTGTCGCCTCTAAGTGTTGACTTCAATGTTCACTTTTATATTTATACACGCTCTATCTCTGATGTTGAACACTTTATCCCATAAATATAGCACACGTTAAGACTATATTTCTTCATATATATATATATATATATATATATATATATGAAATAATTCCAGATAGTATATATCTGTAAAAGGACACTATGTTTAAAGACGAAAATAAAATTTATTTTTGACGACGCGTTTCGTCCTCTGAAGTAATTTATCAAGGTAAGTCCCTTTATTTATTTTTGTTTATTCTTGTTTGTTTTTATTTTTCGATTTTTAAGTAACGTAGTAAACAATCGTCTTCGTTTCATTTAAGATGAGTTCTGATCGTTTATTTAGTAGTTTGTATTTGTCTGAGAGAGTAATTATAGCTATTTTATCCTCCAGAGAGAGTTTACAGTTTTGAGATTTATTGTTGCAAGCTGATGCTGCTTTTCTTATTTTTCATGAGATTTTGGCTATGGTTTTAATGAAAATTAAAAACCAATAAACAAAAATAAAAAACAAATAAAATAAAATAAGCAGAATAAACCCGAACTAATAAATAAGTAAATAAATTAAGTAAATAATAAACAAATAAAAAAACCCGATCGCACACATAAACACAAGTAAACATAATAACAATGAAATAATCGGTAATAAATTAATAAACGTTAACAGATAACACTATAAATTGCCAAAAAACTGCATCTGGATCTACAATTATTTCCATCCAATAGCACCTACGTTACCGTTACCGGCGTCCAGAACAACCGTTAGTTACTATAACGTTAATACTATAAAATACCCACAATGTATCACTGACCTGTATATATATTCCTCGATAGGGGAAATTTGTTTATATTCATTGTAGGAAAGTTGTGCTTATATTTCTTTTTTGCCAGTAGGAGAAAGGCGTTTACATCTTTTTTTTTTTCTGTTTGTGTGTCTGTACATGAATTGTGCTTACCTTTTTCAAGCATGTAGACAGTCTGTGTGAACCTGGTCATTTGCTTCTGGAGATTGTCAATATCGATGCCTTGAAATGGAACAGACATCCACTCAGCAACCAATTTATTCCATTCCTTGTCAGCTTCCAGAACCAATTTTCGCAAACCAAGATCTCGTTCCAGTTCAGTCAAGTCTTTGAATATTCGCATGATGAAGTATTTGGAATCTTCGGTCATGTCTTCTTCACTGCAATTGAAGAAGAAATCAAAGAATCGTCATTAGAAAAATCATTTCAAATTCAAAGAAGCAATAATTGTAAAGATGTAACTACACAAACCACATAATAAAATACAATTTGCATTGATATAAAAACACCAACATATATCCATGCCTACTTAACTCAGTCAGTTATGTGCCATACAAGATACACGCTTAGGCGATCATGTATCTTTCGATGCATGACTGACGAGGCATATTCTTTCCTGCAGTAGGTTGCCATTTCTTTCTGAGGTAGGCCAGTTGCCATCCAAGGCTAAAGAACCAGCTCTCTCCTGCTATTTACACATAGCTGGGGGAGAAGAAAAGGATTCATACTTTTCCAAGCACGTAAGTGAATGTAATGGATTCGACTGGAATACGAACTCGGCTCGCCAATTCCTCAGTCCGAGCCGCTATCCATTACTACACCGTACAACACTGAATGTACGCACGTATACAAAGTAGTCCTTATAAACGATTTAATAAATAGAGCACATTTAATTTCCTCTACACACACAATATCTCTAACCAAATATTTAAAAGCAAACACACATTAATAATTTCTCTCACTTCATCCTTATGTACCTTGTCCCTTCAGGACGTAGGCGATCATGGCTCTCTCTCAACAATTTCATGTCCTTCGTAGTCAATTGTGATCAAAATAACAAAGATGGGGATACTTGACTGAATGAATCATGGGATAAAGCTTTTTTATGATAACTCATTTGTTATCCATTTCCCTTCTAAATTATTTGCAATGCATTTTTATAGTAAATCTATTTTGATCAAAATAACAAAGATGAAGATACAAGTCTGAACAAGTCTGCTATTCTTCATCAATATCCAAAAGGAACACTGCTTATAAGAGAAGATAAAGTATAGCAAATTTATTAAGAGCCACAAAGGACAGGAAATCATTTTTCTTTTTTTTTACTTCGAAACCATCTTCCGCCATCCATTTACTCAAATTCATTTTCATGCATTGTTTTCCTCTGTCCCTCTTGCCTTCAAGCTGTCCTGTGAGTATCAGATTTTCCAAGCCCTCTTTCCTCATTATGTGCTCTAGAAACCACAACTCTCTCTTCATGATGTTAAGTATATGTTTCCTTTTTGCTACCATTTTCTCTAAAACTTTGTCGCTGTTCATATGTTAAGTCCATTTTATCCTCAGCATCCTTCTGTAGAACCACAATCCTGCTGCTTCAAGTCTGCTTCGAGACTGTCCATCATTCACTGCCATATAAGACAGATATCACGTAACAGTTCACTATTCTTTTCTTTGTTTTTCACGAGATTTTTCTTTCTCTTAATACTCTGCTTAGTTTTTGAAATGCATCTTTGGCCAACCCAATGCGAACTTGGATTTCGATGTTGCATTTTCCGTCCTCTATTAAAACACTTCCCAGATATTTAAATTATTGTACTTGTTTGATTTTGGTATCTCCGATTTGTAATTTGCATTTTGGGCACATCCTTTTCCTAACAACCATGCATTCTGTCTTCTTACAGCTGATATTTAATCCTTTCTTCTCTCTTTCCCTCACTACTCCCTAACTAATCATAGTAAGTATTTTTCTTTACACGGTATGGATGGATGGAGTTGAAGTTCTGGTATTTTCCCATGAATGTTGGCTTGCAATATACAGATGTTTTGAACCCATGCTCTATTCCAGATATTAGTGCGTCCAGGAATGCTAGTTTGTTGCATCGATGATCATATTGAGTGTAAATTGTTCAGTAGTAACTGGAACTGTTCCTAGTGCGGCCAGAGCCTGAAGGTGTCATCTTTGTATCTCAGCCATACGGTTGGCTTTAGGGATTTGGATTCTAAGATCATTTCCTTGAAGTATTCCATGTTAGCCATTACTGGTGATAATGGCGAGCCCACGTCTAAGCTTTCATCCTGTTGATGTCTATCTCATTCCGAATATCAGCATCTCCATCAGATTATCTATTTGTATATTGGTACGTTCTCCTAGAGATGAGTCCAAGGCCGGTCTGTCCCTGACTACTGATAGTGCTTCCTCCGTAGGTGCCCTTGGGAACAAATTCACTATGTCCACACTCGCCATCTTGATGGAATGCATCGGAGCATCTTTGATTATTTCCACGAAGTTGGCAGTTTCGGACATATAATGGTGACTTTCCTATAAATAGGTCAACTATATCCATCAGGAAGCGACTCAGATGGTGGTAACTAACAACTGGCCTAAGAGGATTATCGTCTTTGTAACCTTTAGGGAGACCATATATTTAGGGTAGCTTGCTATAACGTTGTGACAACTGCCTGTAAGTCTTTGGTGGGATTTGGTCCTTGTTCTTGATTAGAATCTGCGATAGTTTTCTGTCTGATTTAATTGTTGAGTCTTTACTTTGCTATAACTACCATTTCTAATGTGATCATCCAGTTTCCCTATATATATATATATATATATATATATATATATATATATATATATATATATATAGTCCTGGTGAAAATTGCTGGCACCCATGAAATATCAGTACAAATGTAGAATATCTTCTGAAAAAAAAAAGAATCTATTGAAACACCTTTGGTCTAATGACAACAAATGGTTGATAATGAAGAAAAAAATGATAGAACAATAGGTCTGTCTATATTTTTGAGATGAGATATTGTAATTATTTACACTATTTACACTATTTACATTGTTCAAGGACACATGGTCCAGTTGATAAAAGCGTTGGTTGAATCCAGTAACTTGAACCAAAGATTTGTGAGTTCAGTACCTGGCTACTGCTGAGGTGAATAAATACTTGGGCAGTTGAGTTAAAGGGAGATAACTAATACTGAGATACCTGGAGGAGGCATGGCACGTGGAACTAGTACAATTTACCCCGTTAAACGAAATAAAGGGTTCAGTTCAAAATTTCAATCAGCGGAGCGTGCAACAACCGAAACGTCGGGAATGTGGCAACAAAGATGAGAGCAACAGTCTGAACAATGCAAATAGTGTAAATAGTTATAATAGCTCATCTCAGAAATATAGACAGATCCTGAAGAAGAACGGAGCGCACGATTGTCGAAACGTGGTGAATATGGTAATAAAATTGAGTACAACAGTCCGAACGGTGTACATAGTGTAAATAGTTACAATACTTGATCTCAGAAATATAGACAGATCCTGAAGAAAGCATACAACGGTCAAAACGTCGGGAATAGGACAATAAAGTTGAAAACAATGTAAATAGTGTAAATAGGGATAATCTAGCCAACTACTAAATCAATGTCCTCAGAAACAAGCGGCTAAACATTACTTTTAGATATATTTTTATGGCTTTATTTTTGGTGGATACTTATATTTGAGGTGACTCTATTTATTTTTAAACAGTATTTTATCTCGTCTATTGAACTGAGAATAGAAATTTTATTAGAGAAAAAAAATGTGTCCGTTGGCAGTATTCGAACCTGCGTCTTCCTTTGCAGGATAAACCGTCATTTGATACGATATGTCTTCTTAGTTTGTCTGAGAACTTTCAGCGTAATCGTATTTGTATATGTGAGTTATAACCTGTTTTCTATCTCGACATTATCAGTCCCGGGCTGGTACCTCGGTTTCAGTCACTTTCCCAAAGTAACTGCCCTGTGTCTTTTCTATAAATATCTTCTTTTCTATAAAAAAATTCTTATATCTAGTGTATATAAAAACAGTAGGTTTACAAAAGGCAGTAGAAGAAAGAAATAACAGCTCAGTTATCGCCCAAGAACACACTACCTGGACTAGGGATTGAACTCGCAATTACTCTGTCACCAAATTCACCAACCAACTTGGAACCTTAAGCTTAAGCTGACTGCGGATGAGTGCTGCTACTGATTGTCATGCTTGACTGCATTCACCGAGGCTTCCTCTTTTGTTACAGATGCTGCTGCTGCTCCTGCTGTTGAAGATTTGCTGTCATATCTCTTTCTTTATTAGCGGCTTTTCTTTTACTATTGCACCTAATGTTATCATCACCCATCAACAGGCACATTAAGTTTCAGTTTCCAAGTTCTCCACACAGAATTGTCCCACAGAACAGCCAAGTGTCTCGTAAATGTGGTGACAGAGTGATTGCAAGTTTAATCACTGGGCTTGGACTCAATGGAAACGGGCGAGTAATAACTGAGCAGAACTAAAAATAAGAACTGGACGAAATAACCCTAAACATAGGCAGGGGAACAAGAACAGTTTACCCCCCACCCACACCATAGATTAACTAGCAAGTGTTCAGTTCAAAATTACCCGGATCGACATACACTTGATTAAGACTACAGAATAAATTCAAAGAAACATTGTAATAACAACAAAGAAAAGTAAAATTGTCCGCAAGCAGATAATGTAAATAAAAATAGACGATGCCTTTCTTCTTATACATAAAAAAATGCTTACCTTTCTTTTCGCTTCAGTTCCCTTTGATGACTAGACAAATGTTCTCCGTTGTTAGAATAATCCTTTAGCGTGTTTGATAGTTGTCTCAATTCATCTTCCAGGTTTTGGAGTTTCCTCAGAGCAAGGCTTTCTGATTTGGAGAGAGTGAGAAGATTAGGGTCCCGTATTTTCATCCCCAGGGCCGTCACATCAGAGCCAGTTTGCGTAATAAGCAAGTCCAGTTCTTCTTGGAATGTCTCTATCTTTCCTTCTTTCGTTGCCTCACTAGCAATTAGTGTTGACTAAAAAATGAATCCAGAAAGAAAAGGACAATTAATACTGCTGGCTTCCATTAAATCTGGAAAGTGTTCTTACAAAGGACGGTAAATGCGACCCTGAGGTCCGAAAATGTATTGGGATGGCCAAAGACGCGTTCCAAAATCTAGGCAGAGTATTACGAGACAGAAGGATTTCGTTGGTAACAAAGAAAAGAGTACTAAACTTCTACCTGATATCTGTCCTCCTTTACACCACTGAATGTTAGACGATTTCCTCAAAAATGAAGAAGGGACTTGAGGCAACTGAGGTATTGTTCTACAGAAGGATGCTAAGGATGGACCGAACATGTGAACAACGATGATGTTTTGGAAAGTATGCACACAAAGAGGAAACATACTTAACATCAGGAAGAGGCAGATGAAATTCCTGGGCCGCGTAATGAGAAAGGAAGGCTTCGAAAATCTGATACTCACAGGGTGGATAGAAGTTAAGATGGACAAGGAGAAGCAAAGCTTGACATACTTAGTAGGCTTAAGATGGCAGAACAGGGACTGGGAGAAGTAGCAAAATGATAAAACTTATTCAGAACTACAAGGAATAGGAGAAAGTGGAGAGCCATTTTCGCCTACGTCCTGAAGGGGCACGGTACATAAAAAGGAAAGAATTAATAAAAGAAAATACTTTCTGTTAATAAATGCAAAGTATTTCTTTTCTCGCTACTAGCATGGAAAGTGCTCGGAGGAAGTGCATCTCTTTGTTCCACCAGGTATGACCTTCACGGCTAGGATCCGCCATGCCACTTACATAATAGCAAACCGCTCACATTCCCTCCGGCCAGAAGTAAGTTCCTCTCGAACAGCTTCATCCCACGAATCACTCCCACGTATGTTTCCCCGATCACTACAATCTTAACCTGTTCAAGTCTAGAGTTAACCTTTATCCTATTCTCCTATACATATAAACTACCTCTTAACGTAACCCTCTAACTCGAGTGTCTCCCGGGCCTTGTTTCTGTTGATCAATTTTATTCTTTAAAAATTAAATTTTATCCAATTACACTGATCAACAAAAAAAAATTTTTTGAAATGGTGTCGAGAGGCCAAACATCTTTTTAGCTAATTTGAGGTGAATCTGAAAATGACTTTACTTTTTCTTGGTTAGCTACTGCTTTTGCTGTACAGAGATGCCTCATTTTTGGAAAAAAAAGTTTTTTTTTTCCATTTTTTTGTATATATATATATATATATATATATATATATATATATATATATATTGATTTGTATGGCTATTAGTTTGTAACCCTGAGTTTCACGCTTTTGCGATCATCGGACAGTTTGTCTGAAGATCGCAAAAGCGTGAAACCCAAGGTTACAAGCTTATATCCATAAAAACTAAATATGTTAGCTCTACCACAGATATTGTGCACTTTCCACGAAGTACCGCGCATACAAAACGATATATATATATATATATATATATATATATATATATATATATATATATATATATATATATATATTATAAAGATAAAACGCTGACCGGAACACTACCGCGGTTTCGATCGACAAGGTATCGTCAGATGGTTTACTCAGCAACTTAAATGTCTTAATGCGACACCGGAAATAATGGGGCGAGTGGAAATAATGAAAGGGAGGTAAAACATTTTTTCCAACTTAGTCTAAGTTCGTATAGACCCAAAGTTAACTTTCTTATATTCCTACATTTGGCCACGATCTCAAAACTTCCATTCAACAAGTCAGCACCAGCCTTGCATGTTGCCATCTTCTCCTCCTGACACAGCCTATATGACTAGCTTTTACATTCCATCAAATATTCCGCTTAATGGCCGGGATTCATTCATTCTTTTCTCTAAATTTTCAATAGTAGTTCACCAGATTTGTATTGAACTTCCGTTCTAGCATTCTAAATGACGCCGTATCTTTATACCACCTCTTTGTGAATTGGCCTTCAGTGCAACCAAAGTATTTTTTACACTGCTACTCTCATTTTCACTCTCGACACAATACACTACACGTTCTGTACAACATATCCCATTTAAGGGCCAATCATTTCAAGATTTTAATGTCCTTTTTCCATCTTTTGATAATATTGCCTAGATTACGAGTGCAACTGTAGCTCAACTTGACTGTATAACGTCTGAATAACTTGTACAGCCCAGGAGATTTCGGAAAGTGCTTATTTAGAGAGCTAAAATCATTTTCCCTATATTTGTTTTTACTTGCATGTTGAAAGGTGGGCTGAACCAGATGACATTCCTTTTTCTTTTTCTATTGTCATCTTTTCTTGGGGGTCTGCACAGGTTGACATTATGTTCCTCCTCTCTTAAAATAGATACAAATATTTTCTTTTTTCACTGAATATTTTTCCTTTGAAAATTTTTTGGCAATCTCTCTCTCTCTCTCTTTTCGCTTTCTCTCTCTCTCTATCTGTCTCTCTCTCTCCCTCTCTCTCTCTCTATATATATATATATATATATGTTTGTGTGTGTTTGTGTGTGTGCATAATTAAAAAATATTTTTATCACGCATATGTGTGTGTGTGTAAATAAGATACATCTATGCAGCAAGTATTCATTCAGACGAATGTGATTAAAAACAACAAACAAGGTCTGTTTGATTTTTTATTGTATTTTTCCAATTTTTGAATATGGTGTTGCGTATTGTACTCGAATACATATATATATATATATATATATATATATATATATATATATATATATATATATGTGTGTGTGTGTGTGTGTGTGTATATATATATATATATATATATATATATATAATTACATTGGTCACACAACTACATGCCTATCCAGACGCCTTACGTTGCACCTATCCGACCACAGCTCTATTAGAATCCATTTAAACACACGCACAAATTTACCAGACTTCATCCGAAACATACTAGTAGAAAATACAAACATAATAACCTCATCCACATCCAAAAAAGATTTAAAATAATGGAAGCTTTAATAATAAAAAGAAAAAGCCAACACTTAATATTAACTACGAACACGGCCACAATGTGCTGACTGTGTTCGGAAAATAAAACATCGCTATGACTCTAAAAACATTCACGCAACACATATGCCCAGTTAAAAAGAAAAAATAGTATCATCCTTGATAATGTCTAAAGTATAGCCGAAAGCGCTCGGAATTACAAAACATTTGAACGGTTTTTACATAATCTGTGCCCAGAAAACACTTGTTCAAACACAAGAAAAATTAAATAAAAAGCTTAATCGTAGTACCTTGTCTTTCTTTTTTAATGAAACACGCACGTACACACACACACAAACACGCACACATACCATCTCCTTTAATGAATGATATTTTATTTAATATGGGCTGTTTATTTTGCATAATAATAGCTTCTAGGTGTTTAAGTCTTTCTTTTCTTTGGGTGCTGTACAGTATTTTTGTATTATCCACTAGTAGTTTTCTTATGTTGACAGTTGTATTTTGGTCGTTTGTGATGTCATGCTCGATATGTGCACGGACTGCACTGAGGTTTGACATATGGCAAGCCAATCTGCGAGAAAGTGTAGTGCATGTGTAGCCAATAAACGTTACTAAAATGTCTCCGCCCGACGTTAGAATGACTTCCAAGAAAAATGCTAATGTTTGGTCAGATTTTGAAAAGTTTATCAAATGAGAAGTTTTTAGTAACCCCTTTCATATATATTTTTAATACTAAAGTTGACCTAATACAATTCTCCAGCGCCACTCATAGTAGAGGGTTACTGAATGAAGTGTGTGATATAAATGCAAGAAGATATAGAAGGAAGTGAAGATTATGGAGATAAGAAGGATAGATAGCAGCTGATTTTTGATTGAAGAGGTTAAGAGTTCGGTGTTCAGAAAAGCATCCATACGAGAGCCTGTTCCAAAAAGCATCAATTCTTGGGAAATATGTGCCTAAGTAGGACTTCCTCTTTACAGCTTCTTTATGGAGGAAATTAGGCTGATTCGAATCCGTCAATGGAGCACAGCGTGTTCTAGCTGTAAATATCTGAAGTAGTGTAACTAAAGAATGAAACTCATCTGATATTGATATAGCGATAGGTTAGCAACATTGGGAAAGAGGCTGTATAGTGGAAAATAAACAATCTTTTACAAAAACGTGGAAACGATTTTGAACTCAGGCCGGAAAGTGAAGATTGGTCGCCTCCAACCAAGACATGACAGCAATGCTCCATCTTTGGTCTGGTCTTATAGTCGAAACAAAAGATGCTTACCTTCATCAGTTGAAAAGATGGCGCCAAGGTCATGTAAAGAGCAAGTGATTCTTCATTGATCTTCATTTCATAAAGCCGGATCAGAGAGAAGAGCTTATTGACCACATTGAATTCTACTTCAAGATCTGCTAAATCGTGATTTATTTGGTTGATCAACAATAAGTGTTCAACGCACTCCTCAACTGAGACGGGATCATGCTCCAAGTTACTGATGTTGTCCTGTGAGAATTTTAAAAAAAGAATATTTTTAAGAAAAAAATTAATTCGTTCTCTACTCACCATTAAAAGAACATTAAAAGAACTGGAAATATGAAAACAGAAGATGATGATTGATATTGCATATATATTTTTGAGGATCCAGGGCGACTGGGAAGCCGGGAAAGAGTTCTACAGACGAGAAGTACAATCGAATAAACTGCATTGAACAATAACTAATAATAAATAGAGTAATTCTAACAATGAACTATATTAAAGTTTTGTGTTGGATAGAAGATTCGATTTTTTTAAGCATTTTGCCCTAAGCATGGCGGAAGTGCCACTAGAACAAGGGGCTACAGAGAGTAAAAGTAAGGGAAAAGACTGAGTATAGGGGGAATGGAGAAAAGGATAAAAACAAGAACGGGGATCAAGATATCAGAAGATGTCGAATGACATTACATTTAAATTTTGGAAGATTATAGTTATCAGGGAAGCAAGTAAGAGGAAGGGAGTTCCACTGTCAGGAAGTGCGAGAAAATAAGCTGATGAAGTAGAAGGGGCAGTTACATTTAACTGTTTCAACAGTAAAAGAATCGGACCGAGATGTCAACCTCGTAGCACGCTTAAATTCATGTAGTCGGAGCACCAGTGAAAATAGCTTGTTGGAGCAGATGCCATGAAAATATTATAGAAAAGACAGAGGGAAGCCAAATTACATCGGTGAGAAAGTGACTATACATGCATATAACGTGCAGCGGTTCTTGGGAACAAGCTGCTGGAGTGGAACATGACGCTACCTGTAAAAAAAAGTGGAGGGGGCTGTCCAGGTCCATTATTAACGTAAGATCGAAAATGAGCGGTGAAAAATTAAATTCGATTATGTGATGATCATGAAAAGGAACTGACCTTGATTTTTCTAAGCAAAGCAAGGTTATTCTTTTGGGCAATATCCGGGATATGAGATCGAAGATAATCGAGAACTTTCGACGGATAAGGAATACACGACGTGTAAAATTCAGTGCTTTGTATTTGCATCATTCCAAATCTCCGAGAGACGGTCATGTCGTTCATCAATTGTAACTGGAAAAGAAACAAATTGTAAACTTTATAAAACTGATTCATATTCGTCCTTTATTTCTTTTCACATCCAAGATTATAATGTGGAGAAGTTTGCAATGAGCCGTTCTCAATATGAACTAGACACAAGGCGTTTTGCTTGAACGTATTTCAATCCAAATGATATTTTGACAAAAGGGCCACATATTCTACGGTCTACCATTTTCATACTTAATGATAATTCCATTTTGTATCCAAATCAGGTTCTTATTCAGTTGATAGGCGAGCAGTTAGGCAAACTAATTTTAATAATTCGTCCTGGGTATGACGTTAAACTACATCTAGCAGCAATGCCTCTGATCGGGAGATTGAAAGTTTTAAAGGACGTGGAACCACCTCTTAATTGCTATTGTACGGAGTTTCACCCTGACCCGGAGTGTTAGCACCTGTTGCAACCTGGGGAATTAGATAGCCAGATGTAAGAGGTGATATGGTCGCAGAAATTGTCTGACAGCTATAACTAGGTTCTCCTTGCTTGCGTGGCATGGTGAAGAGTCCTGATGCCAGACATAGTGTCTTCTTGCTGTCACCCTCTTAACCCAGGGCAGTACTACTTCCTCAGGGCATTTAATGTGGGCCTCCATGCTTAGGCGCTCACCAACAAATTCGAGAGTTCTTTTCTTATCAGAACGATCAGAATGTGGTTTCCGAGTTGCCGTACTTTCATAATCACCATTAGGCTCATCCAGCTCTTTCCGAATCCTCTGCACGATCCTCATATTGACACGTGAACACTTTGAAATGTTCATTTTAGAGCTTCCGGTGCGAATGCCAAGCAGAACAGAATGCCGTTTCCAAATTTATGATAGAGTGAATTGAGTGATGGTGCTCGTTTTCTCATAGACGGTGCCCAACTGACCCTAGTATATTGGGCAGTCGACAAGATCAAAGCCAACAAATAGAAAATGGCGACAATTTACCCATGATGGATAGTCAGGATTCAAACTTGTGTTCGCCTAAAGGAAAACATCATTAGATCCGATATGCTTTGGACCTCTCTACCACGGAGTGCATCGATAATCAGACAACGTTGAATTAAGCGCCATCGACGATAAAGACTGGAACAAATGAAAATCCGAAGGAACCCAGTTAGGAGAATAAAGTGAATGCTGGAGAGTTTGCCATTACAATTCTTTAAGCTTCTGCAAGTTCTATCTTGCATTGTCGTAGTGGAAAATTTTACAATAATATTCCACACGTAGCAGTAAGATCTAATAACTACCTGGCATGATGTATAATCTACGGTATTAATATTTTATAGGAGTTGATGTTGAATTTAATGTGTTGTTACTAGAGCAGACGATTTTTAAATGTTCGTTAAGTTATAGCGATGCAATATACGGTACCTACCGGTATGTTTTATAGGTTGTTTGCTATACAATGCATATAGAAATATATTACGGTCAGTGTCTAAATAGTAGATCACATTCTGTTCATATCTATCTACCACATTCTGTTCATATCTATCTATCTATCTCTATATCTATCTATGCATCTAACTGTTTTACGATGGGTGTTAAGGGGTTAATATTTTTATTAATGATGAAACAATTTAAACAAAACAAAAGATAAATGTAATCTTTGAATTGGAATTATGTTTTACCATTTCTGTCTGTGAGGCTAAGATGTTGGAGTATTTATCAGGATTGAAGTCCATATCTGATCCAAAAATAACTCGATCCATGCTGATGGAGTTCTCGACTAAACGTCGGTATTTTGTGAATTCCTGTTTAGAGATAAATAGCATATATGAAATTGAAAGCCTTCAAATTCAACCATGTTGTGCCAATCATTTATTAACAAGCACAATAGAAAAATGACAGAAAGTTAGACGGTTAAAGAGGGCGAAGACAACCTTTAATTAGTTGGAAAATGATCCTGGAATAATATATATATATATATATATATATATATATATATATATATATATATTTGAACTTTATTTCAATCCTTCATGAGCTTCCGATCCTTAGTTATGATTAATGATGAACATGTCATTTTCGTTTAGGATCGATTTTATCACGATTTTTCTGTTAACCTTCGAGAGTAATTATGAATTCTTATTGCTTAAAGGAGAGCTCAATAGTGTTATAAAAACCTCGGAGAATTCCACTAAGATATCTTTAATCATTTCTAAGATACAACGGTTCAAACTTAATCTAACAAGTTTTGGTAAAGGCCTGATACCTGTTAGTCTGTTTAATATAAAAGTGCGGCGACAGTCTGTTTCATGCTTCAAGGAAATCTTCAGACCATGTGTGTTGTTACTGGGCTCTAATACATACGTATATATATATATATATATATATATATATATATATATATATATATTCATATTCAAACATATATTGTTAAATATAACAGACAACGAATGTCTATTATCTTTGATCATGAGCCATTCTAAACTTCGTATATTTGCTTTAGTTTCCAGTGGAAATAAAGACAAAAATTGTCCAACATTTGGATACTTTTTATTAAGCTGTTCCTTGATTGTGTTTCGGCTCACACGGGCCATCTTCAGAATGGATATACGGACATTTAAACAGAAATATTCACCATCAAAGATGATATTGCGTCATTTTCAGCCGAAGTTAAAGTGATCATACAAAGTTTAGAACGGCTCATGATCAGGCATAATATACATTCATTAAACATACATGTTTAAATAATGATCTGCTGCCCCAATACACTATATATATATATATATATATATATATATATATATATATATATATATATATATATATATATATCAGTCTGGGTTCACACTCAAAATGAAAAATATAATGATGTTTCTTGTACTTACTAAAGCATAGTTTTCAATGTCTTTCAGTTGCATTTTAAAGAAATTCCTAATCTTTGCCAAAATGTATTGATATTCGCCATCTTCCCACAAAAGATGGTCAAGATATGGCCAAGGGAATTGGTTAGATATGTGTGGGTCCACGGATGTTTGCATATCTTCGACAACATCACATTGGTGCGCATCTCCAAAGGTTGGGTTGGAGAAAGCGGATAAAAGTTTTTCCTGTTTCATCGGAACAAATTCGCCTGAAACAAAAAAAAAGCATATGTTTATCTTTCAAAATACGCGGATGAAAACGACGCACGATTTTTTTTAATTGGATTTACACGGTTCCGCAGGGGTTTGCCGCAGACATCAGGACGTACATCTGACCATTCCAAGTCCCAAAAATTTATACACTCACCCATAGATATGCGCATATTAATGCATTTTAATTATAATCCGACATTATTTCTTCTTACTTTAAATGTTACATCTAGAGGACACACGTGTTTATGTAAACATCTCAAGTTTTAAGCTGTGTAAGTTTACGCCTACCGACCTGGACATTTGAAAGTTTTAATAAATAAAAAATGCCTAACCCCTGACCCTGCCTACCGGTAGAGGTCAAACCTGTGTCCCTCTTACAAGATCTCGACTCAAAACACGTTTTCTTATACCACGCCTGGCAACCATGTGACCGGGCTTCACGACTGGGGGCGGACATGTGGAGATCTAAATTACTACTAAATAACACTTACTGAGAACATTTTTGCAAAGAACTTTGTTAATTAACAACTATATATAATATTAGGAAGCATCTTACAATTATTGACTTATTTCCATAAATACAAATGTACAAAGAACAAAAATAACCTCCTCTGCCATAAAATAACTAAATGCACAAAACAAAGAATGCACTTGAGTTTGAACATAGACCGCCAGTGAGCAAACACAGGCGAACCCATTATTGAGGTAGACCACATGACCATAGAGGAAAAAGATGTATGTAGGAAGTAGCTGACGACTAACGATCGCTATTTCTATTCTATCCTCTATTATTATTCGTATAGCTATTTCTATTTTATTTTTTATTACTATACGGATCACCATTTCTACTCTACACTATTTCTCTATTCATTATACTATTTTCCTATTCAGATCACTTCACGGGTTACTATTCGAGCAAGTATTATCAAGCAAGTACTATTGGTGCTAGATTATTCGAAGGCGTTCGACACCAGCATTGTTCAACGGCGCACTGTAGTTGTATCTGCGATTACAAAGTCTCTACTACAACGAGCATTACAAGATTGACAACGCCTATTCGTTGATATCACAAAAGTGGCAATGAGTGTTCGTTAACATCACAAAATAAAGAAAAACATAAATTATTCATAAAAAATTAAATCATTGGAGAAGAAGAATAGCGTAGAGAAAAATATTCTTTTTTTTAACTTTTTTATCTTATAAACTTCTTAATGACACTGGTTCATTTCGCACCGAAAAACAGTTTCTTTAAAGTAAAGATAAAATATTGCAAGTTCAAGTAAAATAAATAGACATTATTTACTTCGGTATCTGGAATGACAATCTTAATTTAATCCAAAGGTAAAAAGTAAAAATTATAAAAATAAAAACTTGATTTCTTAGCCCAATTCCAGCAACTTACTTAACACTTAAGTGTTAACAGTTGACCCCCAGTGCCTGAAGAGTTACACGTGATGTATAGGCCTGAGTTAAGGATCGATTTGATATATATATATATATATATATATATATATATATATATATATATATATATATATATATATCAGTTATGGGTCAGAGTTTAATTAAACCAAGAAACAGTTGTATTAAA
>OZ010601.1:7102944-7382444 GCA_963932145.1 Acanthosepion lycidas
ACTTTCATATGAATATCTTGCATCGCTCCAAACTCGTTCAAAAATATTTAAACTGTCAACTGTATACAACCGCTTTCTAAGATTAAAAAAAATCTTTGTGCGAATGGAGGCTGGAGCTCTTAACAGATATCATCCTTCTTTGAACGTTGTGGACTGACGCTACACAATCACAAGTAAAGAACTGTACCAAATAACTAACAGCAGCGACAAACTAAAATGGATAGCATATGGAACTCAAAGAGAAAATAATGACATGATCAAGATAATTATGTTCCAAATTATTTCAAATAAAATGTTAGGAATGAAACTTCCATCAATACTGCGACGAGCGATAACAGAAAACCTGTTTTCCAAAAAAAATGGATTTAAGATAAAGATTTTATAAATCTCAACCTAGGTTGGTAGTACCTGTTAGGGCCATAGTTATGGGTAAATAGTAAATCCTCAATTCTGGGGTCAAATCATAAAGATACTAGCAATACATTTTCTCAATACAAAAACAATTACCAGCAATACATTTGGGTGGGAGGAATTACCAAAGCTCACAAGAAAATAAAATTTCGTCATTAAATGACCCATAAGGAGTTGATGCCGTTAAACAAACGAACCTAAATCTCAACGTTACTGGCTGCACGGTCCATAAATGCTGAATGTTTCCTTGTAGGGAAACAACAAATATTACCATTACCTCGTTGTTATTACATATGATTTTTGAGGGTTAATACGAAAAACATAAAACTAACTACAGACTTCTTCATATCGCCTACACATAGAATTCCGTTTATCATCATCTGGCCAGTTCTGGGCAGCGATCACTTATATATCACTTTTAAGAAATTTCTCATCCACTCTTTTATTCTTCTAGACTTTCTGGGTATTCCCTCCTTTTGCTTCCGCATTTGATAAACAAAGAAAAAACACCTGCGAGACAGTGAACTTGACTTGAAAGTGATTATGAAGGAATTTAAATGAGAAAAAATGCTTTGAGAGTTCAGAAATATGAAAAATAAAAGATTAGTGGCCATAAATAAAAGAGTAGTGACCATAAATAAAAGAGTAGTGACCATACCGAGAATAGTGAAAAGGATGCTGAAGATTTGAAAAGTGTTAATTTCAATTTGTATATTTCAGAGTAGGAGGGAAATCACTATAATGCATGTGCTATACATGTATTTATATACATATCTAGCGGAATATACGTGTATAAGCGAAGAATTAAGTTAATCCTCAAACACGGAGCTAAATATTTCCAATAATTTTATTCATCTGAATATTATTTTTCTTTCAAATTGAAAGAAATGAATTACAAAAATTCTTTGCGAACAACACACAAAATATTTTTTTTATATCTTTTTTTGACTGTACAACCGAATGAATTGCGTTAGTGTAGCATAAATAGGAAGCTTTTACATATATGCATATGTATATGACACAAATCTACATTTTTTTCAATGTTTGAATGAATTTCAGCAGTTCACCGCATAAAGGTAAGGGAAGTTAGTTGCGACTGTTGCAGGCCGTATTTTAGTAATATTGGATACTCGAATAAATATGAGAAAGTTGTGAGTAATTAATTGTAAGATTTCAGTTTCGTTTGTGTGACAAATGATCGAACAAATACAATGGTCAACGGTTCACTGAAAGACTAGTTATCGAACAAGAATTGATCATATTTATAATAAAATAGTAAGCGCCAGATGAATCTAAAAGTTAGATTTATTAATCATTGGTGAATACATATTTTTCCAATATTTAAATATTCCTTTTTAAGGACAGAAAATATTTAATTGTCGGCCATATTCTGAAGCGAGCCTCCAAAATTTCATTTTGAAGAGATATTTCATCGTCTGTCAATTTAAATAATACCGCGCGTCTCGTACAACGTCGTTGGTTGGTTAATATATATGAATACAAAAATTAAAATAATTAGATCCGGTTTTGTACAAAAATTAAGTGACTTGCTTTGTGAGCCAGCCAATGTACAAAAATGAGTTTTCAGTGATTATATTTAAATCTATTAGCATTTTTCTATAATTCTGAAACGGGACTCTAAACGTTCTTTTTAGTGGCTACCCATGTTTGTTCGGAGAGGTTCAAATTATATTGTCCAAGTCCTTGAGACCTTTCGCACCCAGACAGTACATCTCTTTCTGGAGGGTTTATTGCCAGGCGCCTGAGGCGTCCCCAAAAGGGGAAATGTCGAAGGGGTATGGCCAATTTTTTCACGGTATTGTCCTTACACCCACTTTAGATCTCAACCATGTGTCACATTCGGTAGCGACATGGACGGACTCACTCTCTCTCCCTCTCTCCCCCTCTCTCTCTCTCTCTCTCATTTCCTCACTAAAACAATTATTTATGAAGCATTGGCAGAGCGAAATGGTCGTGCGAACTAACGAAGGGCGGGACAAGCACAGTTATAATAGGATATCATTTAATAAACCATTAATCCAGCTGCCATCAACATTGGTTCACTGTGTCGGGCAAGACAGTTTTTCTCTCCAGAATCTATCTTAGAATATTGCTGATACGCTATTTGGAGCTAAAGAAGAATCAACAAAATATTACTGGCCCCCTTATCTGGCGTCTCGGCTTCAGTCTTCTTCCCACAGCCGTAAGTTTGTCTCTTTTTGCTTTTTGTATAAATACTTTCATTTTAATTGTTCGAGTGAGCTCTTCGCTATGGTACCTAGACTCTTTGAATTTAAGCGCAGTACTAGACTAGCGACGAGGTCTTACCAAATTACAGTTGAGCTGGTTAGATGTTACCATAAATCTTATGCTAACAGTTTCTTTTCTCACACATCTCGCTTGTGGAACTCCCTGCTGGCAGTCATGGTTATGGCCATAAACTACATCTGACAGCAAGAACTTTGTTCATGTCTTAATTGCTGGTGTTCCCAGGTCCACCCTGACCCGGGTGGTAGCACCTGTCACGGTCCCAATTAAAGACAAATAATTACTCCCCGCCGCCACAAAGATGTCAAAACACTATGAAAGTATAAAAATAGGTTTTAATACCAGCAATACTATAGTGGAAAAATGTTTTTACCAACAACACATTTTAAAAAAATATTACCAACAATATATTTTTGAAAAAATATATTACCAGCAATAAAAATATTGTCGACATTAAATAAGCCATTGAGGTTGATATGCCGTAAACAAACAAAACAAGCCAAACCAAACTCCCTGTTGGCTCCATGCTTTCCATTCAACTTTAATCTTAAAAAATTTAAATACAATTTCAATCGCTATTTATTGTGCTCCTGATTACTCTTCCACTGTTCAATGTTTCTGCTTCTAATTTTTCCACACCCACTAACCCCTTGCGTCTTGATGGATTTAATGCCTTGTTTGGGATGAACTCCATTAAAAAAGGAAATGAGAATAATCAATGACGATTAATAATATTTAAGTAATAATGACTAATAATAATGACTAATAATAATGACTAATAATAATAATAATGACTAATAATGACTAATAATAATAATAATAATGACTAATAATAATGACTAATAATAATAATAATGACTAATAATAATAATAATGACTAATATGTTATATTTCATTCCCCTGTTTATTGATAATTGATAATTCACTAAACAAAAATTAATATTTTAAATTAACTCAGTCAGAAAAGATAAAATTTCAGATTTTAGCATTTAAATTATAAAGGAAGATCCGTTTACCAAGATTCCGGTGTTTCCAAAGACATTTCTGTATATGGTGTGCCAAGTTCTGGTAGTGGACTGTTAGTTTTCTGAGAAAGGGCACTGTGATGACCTGCGGAAAATGAACATATTGTATGTAGAGGGTTGCAAAGGTAGGTATACAGTAAGTATTATACTAATATTACCAGTATTATAATAGTGGTTCTAGGATTCATTTAATACTAGAATTAATTTATTTTTAAAACTAATGTTCACCCAGTATAAGGCCCAAAGGCCACTCAAGGTAGAAGGTTTATGGATTTATATTAGCGTAGGAAAGAACAAGCGTTAGAAGCATTGAGCTGAAGCAGACTTTATAAGGAACCCAAAATCCAATCCTAAACAGGAAACAAGGGATAAACCTCTACTCCTGATCAAAAGACAAGGGTGGTGTGTGACCCGGATGATAGGCGAACCTATCTATTAATTCAGTAAAATCGTTTTTAATGTTTTTATTTTGATCATTGAACACGCTATAAGTCCTCGCTTACGCAGTAATTGAAGCAAGTAAAATCAGTAAAAAGGCCGTTAACGGGGTAATCTTCAGCGCATGTCTGTTCAGCAGCCAATGTATGTAAACAACGCCAGTGATGGCTGACGTCAAGTAGCAGCCAACTAAGCGAGTCCGATATTCTATTGTCCATAACTCCAAAACGGTACATTTTAGCAAAATTTCTTTGTTTGTTTCGAATTAAGCACGTAAATTTAGACCTAGATATAACTATTCGGGAAATTTTTATTTGATACTTACTTATTATTGAGATGCTTATTAATGATATGTTTATTGTTGATATAATCAATACAATACGTCTTATTGCCTTCGTTTTAGTTTTTAATTGTTCTATATCTACTTTTATATATAAAAATTAGTCTTTGGTACGAAATTAATTAAGGTTAATGCTCAAGTTTATTATACCACTAGAAACTAACTGACGAGATATCACACAAGAAATTGGTATTTGCCTGGAACAGCTGACATCAGACAAACATGAATGTATAAGGTGTCGACAGATTGTTGCGCGCTAACGTAAAAAATAACTTTGAGTTCAAAAACCATTGATTAAACAAGATAAATTCCTGTACATATAATTTCTTTTCAGCATTTGGAATATTTTCATGACACTTGTTCTAATGAGCTCTCCTCCTTGGCATCATGTCCACATGAAATTAAGCGTACTACTGAATTGGCAGTTAGGTCTCATCGTTATAATGCTGAAATAGTTAAATGTGACCGCAAGTTCTATTCTAATAGTTTCTTTTCTCGTACTTGTTGTCTGTGGAATTCTCTTCCAGTTTCTTGCTTCCGTGCCAATTACGATCTTCAAAAATATAAATGCAACGCCCATCGCCGTCTTCTGGCTTCCATAGTATTCGCAGTATCCTTCTGTAGAACCGCATCTCTGCCTCACATCTCCTCTTCATCTGTGAGGAAATTGTTCATCAGCCAATGTTATATTTGAGGATTGATACATTATTTACATTATTCGGACTATTGTCCTCAAGGACACGTGGCACAGTGGATAAAGGCGTTGGTTAGATCCAGTGACAGGTCCCAAAGAGTGTGAGTTCAATACCCGGTTAAGGCAGTGGAGAACTTTCAGAGGGAAATTAACAGGAGATAATTCATAACTGACATCCATTAAACATGGCACGTGGAACTAGAACAGTCTACTCCAGTGAGCGAAATAAACGGTTCCGTTCGACATTCCAACCACCTGAAGAAGGCCGGAGGGTGCAACGGCCGAAACATTGTAATAAATATGGCGACAAAGATGAGGACAATAGTCCGAATAATGTACATAATACCTCATCTCAGAAATGTAGACAGATACTGAAAGGCCGAAACATTGTAATAAATATGGCGACAAAGATAAGGACAATAGTCCGAATAATGTAAATAATGTACATAATACCTCATCTCAGAAATATAGACAGATACTGAAAGGCCGAAACATTGTAATAAATATGGCGACAAAGATAAGGACAATAGTCCGAATAATGTAAATAATGTACATAATACCTCATCTCAGAAATATAGACAGATACTGAAAGGCCGAAACATTGTAATAAATATGGCGACAAAGATAAGGACAATAGTCCGAATAATGTAAATAATGTACATAATACCTCATCTCAGAAATATAGACAGATATTGAGGATTGATGTTACGTAACTGTTTATCACTCATTCTTTGTTATAATTAAAATTCCTGTTTCTTTATGTTTTGCTTAGTTTCTGGTAAGCATTTTACGTTATTCCAGTGCTTCTTTGAACTTCTGTCAGATTTGCAGCTGTTTGTTATAACTTTTTCCAAGTCGTTAAATGTCTGTACTTGAGTGATTGACAGCAGACACAGAAGACAAACTTGAAGAACTACAGAAGGAACAACCCAAAATGCAAAAATAGAGATACCAAAATCAAGCAAGTCCAACAATTTAAATATTTGGGAAGTATTTTAGTGGTGGATAGAAAGTGTGACACTGAAAACCGAAGACACATTGGGATAACCAAAGATGCCTTCAAAAAGCTAAGCAAAGTATCAAGAAACATAAAAATTTCGCTAGAAACAAAGAAAGGAGTAGCGAACTGTTATGTAATATCAGCCTTCTTTATGGCACTGAATACTGAACAATCTCTTTACAAGTGAAAGAGACGAGGCAACAGAAATGTGCTCCTATAGAAGGATGACCGAACACGTAAGCATCGACAAAGTTTTAGAGAAAAGGGAAACAAAATGGACACTTATACTTAACGGAGAGAGTCAAGCTTGAGTAAAATGAAGTCGAAACTTCTATGTCACATAATGAGGAAAGAGGGTTTGGAAGTTTTGATACACACAGGGCAGATAGAAGGCAAGAAGGACAGAGGAAAATAACGCCTAACCTACCTAGCAAGCTTGAGTAAAATGAAGGCGGAACAAGTTTTAGGAGAGATAACAAAACAAAATTTATTAAGAGCTAAACATGACAGGAAGTTGTAGAGAGCCATGAATGTACACGTCCTGAAGTGGCCCGACACAGAAAAAGAAAAATGGAATAATGTCAATAGGTGACATCAGAATCGCAGACAACATTTTTTTTAAAGAGAAATTAAGAAAGTGTTTGGATTCAGCAGATTCAGAAAGTCACAGTTCTTTATGCAAACAATATTTTCCTTACCTGAAGACACAGTTTGACCAAGCCTGAGGTCGATACTGAACACGGGAAAGACATATTCCTCACTCATCTGTCGTATTTCCTTCATGACCTGAAAAAAATAACTTTTAATTAGTTCACAGGCAATAAACTTTGTGCTTCTTGTATATTAAAAGATTATGCGTCAAGGAAACAAAATAATTGGTAGTCTCTTCCTCGACGAATCTGATCTAAAATCAAGAGACTGAATTAAAACCGGCAGAGTAAAGATAAGAGAACATTACTTGTTTTTAGTACAACAGTTTAGAGAATCAGATGAGATATGAAGAGTGACAGACTTACATCCACCCCGCACTATACATATAGACGAAAGACAACGGCAAAACTCGTCAGCAAATATTCCTGAGGTTATGCTACAGAGGCACAGCAGAGAAAAAGAATTCGATGTTACAATAACACGGTAATCTCATGCAATTATCAGGCGATCGCCCTAATGATTGCGAAATAATTTTAGTTGTGGTCGGCCACCGTTCACCGCGAATTTATTATTCTTTATTAAAGAATTGTAAAATTAATTATGGATGCTGCACGAATGTTTTAAAATGTGTGCAGTAGATAGTTTAAAATATCGAGGTTTGTCTCAATAATTCTTATGTCTTTGAAGAAACTTTCGACAACTCATAACCTACTTACCCACCTTGAAGCTTGTCCGTGAATATGAAGGGGTCCAATTGAAAATAATTATACAAAACTTGTCTAAATTATCTAATGAAACATGTGTCAATACATATATATATATATATATATATATATATATATATATACAACCGTAACACAAACACACACACACACACACACATATATATATATATATATATATATATATATATATATATATGCGCACATTACAGTTCAAAAGTTATAAAACACTTCCAGAATTAGCCTGGGATGAACTTAACAGAAGAGTGAAAAAGAAAAAAGAGCTCTTAGAGTCATCGAAAAAAGAATGGAATCAATAAACTTGTGCTGCAATAATCAAGGCTAAAGAAGCATATTTTGACGAGATCAAAATCTAATCATAAAATGCTTTTTTTTTTTGTCATAATAAAATTTCTAATAAAAAAAACTATAAACACGCATAATAATTTTCCCTCATTTAAAATACGAAACAACTACTTTCAGGCCGATTTAAAATATTACCAGGGATTTTCTCAAACATTTGAACTGTAGTGTATGCATATATATATATATATATATATATATATATATATATATATATATATAATACTGCACCACATGTTTAACTGAATTTTAGTCAGCAATATCGATGATATAAATAACATTTCTCTCAAAAACAAACATTGAATCAGTAGGAGGACGTATTTTTAATATTTATAAATAATAATCGAATATTTTCAATAGTAATTACTTCATCGGCTGTGAAGGTTGTCTTCATTTTGTTGCCTGTTTTTGGCGCACACGAAAGAGCATCTGTCTTTTTGTCCAAACTTTCAAAATCTTTGTGGTGTCCGCTAGCCAAGAACGTCATCTTGAAACTTCTAAAAAAGAAAAAAAAGACACAACTGTAATGTGGATTATATGAAACATTCCAAAACAATAATCAAATTATGTTCTTCATAGAACTGGAATCATTCATTCGGTTTGCTTATGTCCTTACAACATTTCAGCCTATCTATTCTTCAGCCTTTTTCAGATATTAAATAGCTAAGAATATGATGGAATCAACTTATTGAACACGCCCTGACGGTTGTCAAGAATACATCGTACAGAGAACCTTGCAAAAAGCCTATGTCAACATTTTTGAGTTTCGTGCAAATCAAACCGAATTGTTGCTAAAAAAATTGTGTAATAAAGGCTGTGTTGAATGGGCACGCTCCTAGGTCATTTTTCCTAATGCGAGACGAGCAGGTCTCACACGGATCCGACTAAGTAAACCTGGCAACTGCTCTCGAAAAGGACCGCCAATCAGTGGTTAACTTGGGCAAGAAATCGCTTGTAAATTTCAACACAGAGGTTACAAGAAATTTACTGCATTCATTTAATCACCACAGAGAATTCTTTCTGCTTGGCATGACCGATACCAAACTTCAGAAGAGCAACACTTTGTGCCTTCCCGGGCTCACGTCTCTACTGAAATGATGTGGAGTGGCTAAACTGAAACAATTGTTAGGTCTACTGCTAGGAGAGTTGATTCACTGAGCCAGAAATATTGTTCTAGTCAGAATCCATCTTGGACATTTATAAATCTACCATCTTCCCTTTGTGTTTTTTACAAATATTTTCATGGAAACTCTTTCGATGACCTTTTTATCTCTAGTACCTTGACTACATGAATTTAAGCGTGCTACTAGATTGGCATCTAGGTCCCACCCGTTTTACTGTTAAACTCTTTCTTCTCTCGTACTTCTCACCTGTGGAATTCTCTTCCGGTTTCTTGTTTCCTTGCCATCTACAATCTTAAAAAATTTAAATGCAACGTCAGTCGCCATCTTCTATCTGTTCATTTCCCCGATTCTCCTAAAAAATGATTCTCTTTTATTATCTGTGACCTCTTTCGTCTTAGCGGCCTTATCGCCTTGCTTGCAGCCTAAAACTATGGCTACCTATCTTGTTTATCAAAACGACAGAATTTGGCATTAAATAATCTATAAAAATAATATGCTGTAAAACTAATCAAGCCAAACCATTTTTTAAAATAAGAAGTTATTTACATTATTTACAGTCGGAGAAATGCACTCATCTTCATATTATCAAAACGTTTCGGTTGTTTTACCCTCCGGCCTTCTTCAGTAGTCAGTAACTCTGGACAACCTTCAGGGAATTTTAAACTGAATAATCTATTTAAATTATATGGATTGATTGTCTCCGTTCTGCTGGCAACAAACTAAAATAAATAGCACATGTCACTCAAAGAGAAAATAATGATATAATGAAGATGTTGGCGTTTGCCACTACTTCAAACAAAAGATTAGAAAGGAAACTCCCATCAATACTGGAAAGAACGACAACAGCTTCTGGACTTGAGAAATCTGCTTTCCTGAAAATATTTGTTTTAAGAGAAATATTTTATAAATTTAAATGAAAATCAATACTGGCTACTCGGTCAATGAATGTCAAATGTTTCCTTATAAGGAAACGACTAATATTACTATTATCATTACCATGTCTATTGATGTTTCGTCCTTTTTTTGGGGGGGTGATATTTTTTTTCTGTTACTGTCTTTGTCGGTACCCTCTCGTATCGGGATCGTTACTCTCTCTCTCCCTGTTCCATTTCTTCCCTACTGGTGGCGGTGGCAGAGATGGCTGTGAATCAAAGACGAGGCCATTCACGTGAATTTGATTTTGGTGGACAACACATTTGGCCCCCAAACGCCTTCCTCACAGTTCAATCGGGATTGAGACAGGTGAGATTTTTCTAACCTGACTGCATCTGGAGGTTGGGTGCTTGCTCTGTCCGCCTTGGTTACGGTAGAGTGTCGCTGCTCTTTTCCACCGGTTTGGCGTGTAGGTCTTTGCCTGTTCCGCCATTGGTGTTTTCGGAGGTTGGTCGCTTTCAGTTTGGTCCTTTCTTTTCGACCTTTTCTGTGCTGCTCGTTTATCTCTCGCCTTGTTTCCACATAGCCCGAGTCCGTACTACCTGGCTCAGGGATTGAATTCATAATTACTGTCACCATATTCATGAACCAACGTGCTAACCCTCTCGGCTAAACAATTTTGAGATTTCTTTTCTTGAGAAGCAAACTTTTTGAATAAATTTAATTAAAACTAAACATTCTTAAAGCCATATAGCGACCAAAAACCAAACAAATATTTCAGCCAATACTATAACTGATTCGAGAAATATACAAGAATGGGGAAAATGCTAGTGGAATTCACTTACCTTTCATTTTCATCTCGGTTTGCCATCTCCAAGTCTTTGACTTTCTACACAAAAAATATGGAAAAATAAACTGAATATTTTTCTTTAAATATTAACAGTAGAATTTAGTAAACGAAGATAATATAAATTCTATATATAAAGTCAGTCACTGAAAAACAATGAGTGAGCAAATCTTGCAGGACGATGTTTAAAAATGGGGAAATAGTCAATTTATTCTTCTTAGAGCGACATATGAATATGCCTTTATGCAAAAAATGGTTAACTTCAATAAACATCTCTCTTGATTACATACATTACAATAATAATTATTGTGTCTCTTTCACAAGAGATAGCTTATTAATCGCGGAGCATCTCATGAATGCGTCGTTATGAAAAGACTGGTTAACGTCAACAAATATTTCTCTTGATCACTTTCTTTACAGCGATAATTACTATGTTACTTTCACAAGACTGATACTGATTTTATTCATCACATAACGTCAATAATTCCGGTGTTTCATCATCAATTCGTTGCTTAGTGAACGTGTTATGAACATTGTCTTGTAACAAGTTTGGCCCAAATCAACAAATTTTCTTGATCACTATCTTACAACGATAATTACATTGTCTAATTCATAGCGAATTTATCACTCTCTCTGTATGCCTCAAAAATGCAGTTTGATCTCCAGTTTGGTAAAAGTTCAGCGTATATTTGTATTGATTCTGAGCCTAATAACGACGATGACAGTGTTTTTTTCAATTCTCTTAAACTAATAATAATAATGAACTAGTTTGATGTTGACAAGATGATCTGTCATCTTGGGTCTATGCTATTCCCTCACTCTTTGTCCGTATCTTCTCATTCTCTTCCTTATCCCTTCCAATCTAGCCTCACCACATTTTCACCATCATATACAAAAAAGAAACAAATAAATCAAAAATAGTTTCTTCTGTAACCTCCCTGTTATCTTTCTTTTGCTCTGTCTCAATTGAAAGACTTTGTAATGTAATGGAATTTATTTACCTTTCCGTGAGTACATGCCTTTCAATCATTAGCTCGAGCGTTGTCCCTTGATATTGAATCAATAAGTTCTGATGAACTTACCGCTATGGCACCTAGATTTTATAAATTTAAGCGCAATACTAGGTTGACGGCAAGGTCTAATCATTTTAGAGTTGAAATGGCTACATGTAAGCGTAAGTTCAATGCTAAATTACTTCTATCGCACTTCTCGATTGTTGAACTTTCTTCAGGATTCTTGCTTGGGTCTTCAAAAATTTAAATGGAATGTTAATCGTTATCTTCTGTTTTCTTAATTCTTGTTCTTTTATTGTCCTCTCTTCTTAATAGTAGTTTTTCTCCTATTCTCTAACACTCAGTAACCCCCTGAGTCCTAGTGGCTTTATTGCTTTGACCTTCAAATATGTAAATGCAATGAGAAGCGTTATCTTCTGTCTTCTTAATTCTTGTTCTTTTATTGTCCTCTCTCCTTGATCGTAGTTTTTCTCATATTCTCTAACACTCAGTAACCCCTTGAGTTCTAGTGGCTTTATTGCCTTGCTTTGGGGTAAAAAAAAAGCTCTCTTTTTCTATCTATCTATGTATCTGTGTCACGCATTCGTCGCCACTTCTTGCACCTCTTTCAATATGAACGTTTGTACTCTCAGTGAGGTTCCTTGTTTATTTGGATTCACCCCAGACCACAAGTGAAACACATGTATACGATCTATTGCTGAAGATGCAGAAAAAATGGTCGGCTCCTTGTAGCATTTCAGAAAGTAAGAAACCCGCTTGTCTATCATATAAGAGCCAAATCAGAACCAAAAATGGAGTATTGCTATTATATCTGAACTTGAGCCGCCCTTCCCTCATTTTGTACAGCCTTGTGTCTGACATTTTATTTTCTATCATGCAAACCATTCCCTCAAATGAAAGGTTGCTCGGCTCTTACTAATCTTTCGCTATATCCATGGCAAATGTTCAAAGGATCTTTCAGACTTTCACATCTAGGATCCGCTGTGCCACGTACAAAGGTTTGAATTATCTGCGTCCCCTTCATATTCCATTAATAAAGAGGAAGTTCTACTCAGACAGCTTCTTCTCCAGAATTGTCGCTTCTGGAACAAAATCCCAAGAGAATGGTTCCTCGATTTTAGAAATTTAAATGCAATTTCAATCGTTATCTACTTACTTCATGATCAGTCTTTTGTCGTTACCGCTAAATTAGTAATTTTTATGTTTTCTAATTCTTTCACACCCAGTAACCCGATTGCGTCTTAGTGGCTTTACTTCTTTGCATGAGGTGCATTCTATTAAAAGAATACCTACTTTGATTTCAGGGGCTGTGATGTTATGAGAAGCTTCAAGATGTTTCATAAGATACTTCACTGAATCTTTCACAAGGCGGCCAAGCATAGTCGCAATAATATAATCAATGCATTGCAGAAAGCGTCCCAGATGTGACAAAACTTTTCTCCAGGTTGCAATTTGGGAATACACCATCTTGAAATCTAGACATCAAAGATAAAAGATAACCGTAATTTGAATTTGTTAATTTTTCAAGAGAATATATTAAAATACAATACATATATAAAACGCAGTATATATATATATATATATATATATATATATATATATATATATATATATATATATATATATATATATATATATATATATATATATATATATATATATATATATATATATTATGAAATGGATAAAATTCGACAATTATTTTAAGACATTCTTATGTTTATACATTCTTTTTATAGATACAAATATTTAAGTAAATGTTCTGTTTATAATAAACAGTATTAAACAATATTTACCGGCCTGAATGTCCGAAAAATTTTCCCAGAAAATATTCGGCCTCCGACAGGATTCGAACATGTATCCTATACGAACCGTCATTTAGCTTGACGTGCCATAACCGATTTGGCTACAGAGGAGCCTTCGGTTAGCAAGGTCGAATTTACTGTCTTTAAACTACAATCTTCCATGAATCTCTCACGTACATTCATGTCTGCTCTATGCGTATCCAAATGTAAACAAATGACGTCACATATTATGAAATGGACAAAGTCCTACAATTATTTTAAGACATTTTTATGTTTATACATTCTTTTTATAGATACAAATATTTAAGTAAATGCTCTGTTTACGGTACAAAAGGACCGAGAAGCAAAAGAAATTTATGATGTGGAAGGCTCCAGAACTATCATCGAACGTCTGGTGCAAAACTGGTTTAGACGTTTCAAGTATTCGATTGTGAGTAAACGGGTTGTAGAATAGAAAATAAAATAATTCCCCAACAAGAGACTCTATTAAATTAATGCGAAAGCATTTGAAGGAATCAAATTAAGCCATTTGGTGAAGATAAAAAAAAAAGAAGAATCGCGGATTAACCTATATTTTTTTTATTTTCTGATCTCTATATTTTTAAACTTACGTTTTGTAGATGATCGTCGTTTTTCATTCCTCGAAACTGGATGTGATAGCCACTGAATTCCTTCCATTTCAGCAACCAGCTATGAGTTGAAAAGAAATATGAGTGATAGCCATATGGGTGTCTCTGGGGGTCTGTTTTTTAGATGTTTGTGTTCTTTCTTTAAGTAGAATACATCAACAATGTTTTCTATGTATTTATACATAATTATCTGCTCTCGTTTATATATATATACATACATACATATACATATACATATATATATATATATATATATATATATATATATATATATATATATATATATATATGTATGTATATATATATATATAGAGAGAGAGAGAGAAAGAGAGAGAGATTAATGACTGAGATAAACAGAGTGTCTGTGTGTGTGTGTGTGTAATGAACTAATAGATAGATAGATAGATAGATAGATAGATAGATAGATAGATAAAGAATAAATACGGCATAGTGAGTTTCAGTTTTAGTTAATCATTTATCATCTAATTTATACCAATAGTATATTTTGTTAAAGATTGTAATGAGCCCGACAAATATTGATTACCTAGAGTAGCCACTGATATATATATATATATATATATATATATATATATATATACTAATTATTATAAATATATTAGTATATTGCCACATGCATAAAACTAAGAGTTGAGACAAAGAAATATATTTATTATAAGTATAAATGTCTGTTCTACTATTTTACATACGGTGCTGTATACAACCAACGCTCATTGTACCGTATTTCATATCTACAGATAGATAGATATAGAGAGATAAGTAAAGAGAGAATGAAAGAAATAGGTAGATCTTGACAATGTGGACATTGGTATCAACACCG
This sequence comes from Acanthosepion lycidas, assembly GCA_963932145.1. Lineage (NCBI taxonomy): Eukaryota > Metazoa > Mollusca > Cephalopoda > Sepiida > Sepiidae > Acanthosepion > Acanthosepion lycidas. The sequence goes on from OZ010601.1 coordinate 7,117,986, forward strand.
TATGGGGATTTTATTAATATTTTCTTTTGTAGATAAAATGATTTATATGAAAATGTCTACTATATCGAAAAGATTAACCCAGAAAAAGAAAACATTTTTAAAACTCCTGGGGAAGACGATGATGGATCAAATAGTTCCGTTTAAAATCTGTTCAACGCAGGTCCAAGCATGTATTATTTTCATTTCAGAACTTGTCAGTTTTATATTATCATTGCAGTTAAAGCCACCCAGAAACTAGTTTTACATGATTTTTATTACTTCCTTGGGTAAACATCAACTGCCTGATGCAATCACTTCTGTCACTGAATTAAATTTTCCCTTGTGACGAAGTTTGTTTTTTTGTTTTTTACTCTCCCTCTATTTTCATGAATTAGTAAGTTGTTAGGAAAGTAATGTGACATTTTAATATAGTGAAAATGTTATTCAATCGATCACTTTCATGCTTAGGATATCACTTCTCTAATTTTGTAGATTTTGGCTTACCAAACTTCAAACGGGTTTAGTTTTTCTGGCACATAGAACCGTTTTCATGACCCAAGACGTTTTAAGCTTCAAGATTGGCGAGACATCACAATGCTGATAGCTTATCTAACCAGAATAGAATCATCAAACCGGAATTGTTCTTACCAAACCTGAACTATTCCACACAAACTGGAACTATCACAATGAAACCGATGGGCCTCCGTATATATTTTATTGAATATTTTATATCTGGGTAGTAGTCCTACTTTTATACATGTTTTGTTGAATATGACAGGCAAGGAACATTTTTTAACCAGTGTTTATTATGTAAAACAACCCTAAGCACAAAAAAACGATCAAAAATGTCGTTCTACAGAAGGATGCTGTGAATGCCATGGACCGAACATGCGAACAAAGACGAAATTTTAAAGAAAATGATAAAAAAAAAAATATATTTAACATCAGTAATAGACAATGGAAATTTCTGGGGTATATAATGAGGAAAGAGGGCTTGGAGAAGCTAATACTCACAAGACAGATTGAAGTCAAGAGAAACAGAAGAAAACAATTCATAAACTACTTAGCGACCTTGAGTAAATGGATGTCAGAAAATAGTTTAGGAGAGATAATGAAAAGATAACATTTATTAAGCACTGCAAATGACTGGAAGTTGTAGAGAGCCATGATCGAAAAAGTCCTGAAGGGACACGGCACACAGAAGAAGTTTATTATGTCCCTTTTTTTTCTTTTATGAGGACGTAATATGTGGAGAAGTTGTCCATATCGTGTTTTTTTGTTTTTTTTTTAAATTTTGTAAATTATCAAAATTATCTCAAATTCCCTATAGGCAACGAGTGAGAATTATTAAATTCTGAAAGAGATCGCTAGTGGGCTTATATCCACATCAAAAATTCTTTGTCCCTGGTTCATCCTTTTTTTTCTGCTTTATTGCCTGGAATATTTTTCTGGGAAGTTTCGGTTAATACTTTAACCTTTTTCAGGGCGGAGATGGTCATAATTTTCGATGTTAGAATATTTTGTATCCTATAGTGTGTTGTGTGAGGATAGTAGTCATTTTTTTACTTAGCTTCCAAACACAGTCAAGACACCCTTGGCTCCGTTCAAAAAAGGTGCTTCTTTTTTGTTATTTGTTTTTTGTTTGTTTTTTTTTACTATTGATTCATTCATTCATTTAGGGTTGTTTAAAGCCAGAAAATATTATTAGATTGTAAGAATTTAAGTGTAGTACTGAATTAGCGGCAAGGTCTCGTCATTTTCCAGTTGAAATGTCGAGATGAAACCGTATGATCTATGCTAACAATTTCTTTTCTGGCTTTTGGAACTCTCTTCCCGTTTTTTTTTTTTTGATTCCCAGTCAACTTTAATCATCAAAGATCTAAATCCAACATCAATTCTTATTTTACGTCTTAATTTTTGATATTTATTGTTCTCTATCCCTAATCGTTCTTTTCTTATATTCATTAACACTTGCGTCTTAGTGGCTTTATAGACTTTCTTAGGGTGAAATGATTTTTCTTAAAAAATATATAAATCTACCGTCTTAAAAATAAAGGCTTATTCCAAATTCTAATTTTTCCTTATTAAAATATAAAGGGCACCCCAGAGTTTTAGTTTTAATTCTACAAGTACGCCTCGTAGTAAAAAAAAAAATGTTGAGAATGACTGGTTTAAACATATGCCTTTCATTTCTTGAATTCACGGGTCAGGGTTGATCTGGAAACATCAGCAATGAAGAGGTGGTTCCACGCTCCTCAAAACCTCTAATCTCCCGATCAGTGACCTTCCTGCCGGATATACTTTATAGTCATAACATAATTTGTTAGCAAAAAGGAATAGCCCAACTTGAAAATTACAAAATGGAGATACCAAAATCAAACAAGTACTACAATTTAAATATCTGCGAAGTTTTTTCACAGAGGACGGAATGTACAACACAGGAAGTCGAAGACGCATTCGAAAAGCCAAAAATGCATTTCAAACGTATTACCCTATTTGACGGCATATAAGACGTGCTTTTTTTTTTTTTTTTACTAAAAATATCTTTTAAAATTCCACTGCGTTTTATGTCATATGTAGGTTTAAAATTCGCGATAGTCAGCCGAAATGAGCTACAAGGCAACTCCTTTTAGCCTAGACTTAAACATGAAAAAGCAATGTAATATGTGAATGGCAATCCCTGATTACGACCTTACACTTACAGTGAGATTAAAAAGACCCAGCATTGCACAAGTCTGCGAATGGGTGAAGCAAGCTTGGGATAATATTAGACCAAAAATCGTTATGAAATCTTTTGAAAAGTGTGGCATTAGCAATGCTCTCAATGGAACGGAAGATGACGCATTATTTAACGACGATGATAGTAGTATTGAAAATGAATATCAGAGTTTTGATAACGAAGACAACGAATTTTATGGATTTGAAAAATGCATAAAATTTTAATGGTAACTGTACTGTTTTGCTCAGTTGTAATAATTGCTTGATTTTTATTTTGTTTTCTTATCTTTGAATATAATAAAGTTTTTATAGGCTCGTGTTCTTCTTCTCCCTATTATTTTTCGTTTAATTGTAATCATGGCTTCTATAACCAAAATAATACCTCATAAATATAGTCTAGGCTGTATCTTTTACTAATAATTTTACTAATTTTACTAATTGCTAATTTTTTTTTGATTTACCCTGCTGAAATTGGAGTGCGTTTTATACACCCGTGCGTCTTATATGCGATCAAATACGGTAAGTATTAAGAAAAATTTCGTTAGAAATAAAGTGTACTGTACTGTCCTCCTATATGACAGTGAATGCTGGACAGTCTCCTCAATGATGAAGAGAATTCTTGAGGCAACAGAAATGCAGCTCTACAGAAGGATGCTGAGAATACCATGGAACCTAACATGGGAGCAACGACGAAAATTTAGACGAAATGGAAATAATAAGGACACTTATGCTTAACATCAAGAAGAGGTAGCTGAAATTCCTAAGGCACATAATGAGGAAAGAGGGCTTGGAAAATTTGATACTCACAGGACAGATTGAAGACATAACCTACTTAGCGAGCTTGTGTAAATGGATGGTGAACGAGATTTAAGTGAAATAACAAATATATAAAATTTATTAATAGCTACAAAGCACAGGAAATTTTGGAGAGTCATGAACGCCAATGTTCTAAAGGGAGACATATAGAAGAATAAGAAGAAAAAGAAGAAGAAAAAGTTTTCCCCATTTTCTCTCTCAGGCTCACAAAGACAGTTTTTTTTTGTTGTTTTTTGGTTGATGAAAACTAGTGCTAGTTGAAATTTTTTTGTTATCTCAAAATGTTATGTGGTGCGAGCCTTTTCTCGGCTCCTATTTTAGTCTAAGATTTCCCTAACACCACGCAAAAATTAGTATGAATCTTTAGCACACACCTGTGTAAATAGCAGGGTTGCAAATTGGATGACACCAGCGACAAAATAGGAAATGTATTTAAACAGAGCAGAAGGTGATTTCATCCTTCGGTGTTACATTTGCTGTTTGTCCTTTTATTAAATGATTTACTTTGTGAGTTGTATCATTTAAATAACTGCTTTTAAAACAACCAGGAAAAGAGAAGAAAAAAAACTATTTGATGTTATCATTGTAATTAACTCCACCCAGAAACAAGTTTCAAATTATTATTGTCACTTCCTTGGACAAACATCACTTGCCTGATGCAATCGCTCGAGTAATCGAATTCCCTTGTAGCAACGTTTTAGACGACCTCTTTTGTGAATTAATAAGTTGTTAGTAAAGTAATGCCAACTTTTTCTCGGGAGAGAATAATCCTCTGTTTCAATGTTTGATTTTTGGGACCAGTTCTAGCTTGTCTTCGAACAGCACAGGTCAAAAGATTGAATCACATGTATCGAATTTCTGGTAATTCCAACTACTGGAAGCGTGTTACTAGATTGGCAACTAGGTCCCACTCCTTTATTGTTGAAATAGTTAAATTCAACCACCACTTCTACTCTAAACTTTTCTTTTCTCGCACTTCCAACCTATGGAACTCTCTTCCGTTTACTTGCTTCCCTGATAACTACAATCTTCAAAAATTTAAGTGCAACGTCAATCGTTGTCTTCTATCTTCTTGAATACCGTCCATCCTTTGTCCTTTCCTCAATCCTCCCTATACTCAGTCTTCTCCTTCACTTTCACTCCTTATAACCCCCTGCATACTAGAATCATTTCCGCTTTGCTTGGGATGAAATGATTTTTTTTGTAAATCGAGAATAATGGACCGGTTTGATGCCTATGCAGCACTGACTGCAAGGGAGGCATTTTATTTTTTATTCTTTCTGTACATAAGCATGTGGTGTGTTTCAAATTTGCCCTAGTGGTGAGAAGAAACAATCCCAACATCTCCATAAATGCACTAAACTGATAAAGGTTTTGGTGGGCAGTCGGTTGAATTTGGTAAGCTTAATTTGTTACAAGGTCTTAGAATAATGGAAGACAAATACAAGAGAAGTTTATTGCCAAGAGAAGTGAAAAGAAAACTGTTTCTCAAAACGTGTACAGAATTGGTCAACAAAAACTGTCAATTTTACAGAACCACAATGCGAATCGACACTCAAGCAAAATAAACCCGGAAGATCCGATATGAAATCAAATCCTTTGTTAATTGTGAGATTCTTTTTCTATGAGTGTGTTATCATATTAGCTCCTGTAAAAAAATGATGTGATTTGTGATAATAAAAAAAAAACAGTAGAAAATGAGATGAAATATTAATTCAGAAATAAATGATAATTACAAAAATATATATAAAAAAAAAAAGAATGCTTAGGTTATGCAAACTAAAATTTATAAATATAACATTTTTTATGAATCTACTAAAACGTAAGTAAATATTTTAACGCTTCTAACATCGCCAGATAGCAAGTATTGCTCTCAGAAAATCAATGGGGTTGTTAGCAACATGGAACAGTCCTAAATGTAAATTACAAATTGGGGATATCAAAATCAAACGAGTAAAACAATTTAAATATCTGAATGTGGATGGAAAGTGCAACACTGAAATTCGAAGGTGCATTGAGAAAGCCAAACATGCCTTCCAAAAGCTAAGCAGCGTATTAAGAATCAGGAAAAAATCGTTAGAAACCAAGAAAAGCCTACTGAATTGTTATGTAATATCAATCCTCCTATATGACAGTGAATGCTGAACATTCTCCTCACAGATGAAGAGGGAATGAAAAATTGTCATGAAATTACTGTTCTACAGAAGGATGCTGAGTATAGTATGGACCGAACGTGTGAGCAACGACGATGTTTTAGACAAAATGAAAAAAGGGAAACGTATACTTAACATCAGGAAGAGAGTTTAAATTTCTAGGGCACATAATGAAGAAAGAGGGTTTGGAAAAACTGATACACACAGGATAGATTGAAGGCAAAAAGGGTTGATGGAAATAATGCATAAGCTATTTAGTGAGCTTGAGTAAATGGATGACAAACAAGATTTAGGAGTAATAACAAGATCAAATTTATTAATAGCTACAAAGGACAGGAAATTATGGAGAGCCATAATCACCTACGCCCTGAAGAGATGCGACACAAAGAAGAAGAAGAAGAAGAAGAAGAAGAAGAAGAAGAAGAAGAAGAAGAAGAAGAAGTGTACAGAGAACAAAATGAAAGCAAGGTGTGTATTTCAAAAAGTAAAGTAGTGAAAATATTTTGGCGATAATCTGACCAAGATTTACAAATTCTGTTTGTAAGCAGAGAACAAAATGAAGTCAAAGGGCACGTTTCAAAAAGGGGGACGTTAATGTTAATGTAGCGATGAACATGGTAAGCTTGAAAAAGATCAATACTGACAAACTATTAAACACTGGAAAAGAAATGTCAACCATTACGATGATTGAAAAAATAAATCTAAAGCAGTTTACCTTGCCCTTATAACGGGAAGATGACAATTATTGGATCATATTTTATTGGGCCTGATTAATGTGATTTGATGGTTTCTTTTACGAGCCATTATAGCAAATGATAATGTAACTCATTCACATTGTGTTCGACAAAAACGATGCTCTATAATAAATCAATAAACCCGGTACCTAATCAGGAAAAGTTATTTTACAGGAAAGAATGTTTATTTTTCCGCAGTCTCTGTCTTGTTAATGCACTTAAACTGATGGCAAACACTAATCATGTGCTTGACAAAAACATTAACCAGATCGAATCGAACATATGTAAATTCACATCATAACCGAATCAAGCTACCTATTTACTGATGCTGCCCCGTATATATATATATATATATATATATATGTGTGTGTGTGTGTGTATGTGTGTGTGTGTGTGCGTGTGCGTGTGCGTGTGTGTGTGCGTGTGTGTGTGTGTACATGTTTCATAAAAAACGACTGACAGGGTACTGCGGTTACGTTTTTAATTCAATTTTTCTTGTGTTATAATAACTTTCTTCTTTTGTGGACATAAATTATGTAGAAATTGTCCGAATATTCCGTATGGCCGAGCGCTTTCGGCTATACTTTTAGCCATGATCAGGTCTGATTTTATTTTTTACTTTTAGCTGAATGTATGAAATTTTTATGCATGTATCTAGAATTATAGAGATTTTTAATTTTCCAAACACAGTCAGCACATTGTGGCCATGTTCATAGTTGATATTACTGAGTGTTGTTTTTTTGTTTGTTTTTTTTACTAATGATGCTTCCATTATCTTTAGACATTTTTCCATGTAGATGAAGCTATTATATTTATATTAGCAACGGTATGTTACGTATAGTGTTTGGTAGGTCCCCATGTGTATTTAAATGAGACGTAATTGAGCTATGGTCAGAGATATGCAACGTGAGTCTTCTCTTTAGAAATGTTGTAGTATCTCCAATATAATCATTTCTGAATTTGGATTGCTCAGGAACACAATTTCTTAAGGGATATGTGAATTCGTAAATAAAATTTTCTGTAATTTGGATCTTGTAATGTGTTGCTGCAAGTGTGTTATTGACGCTGAGGTTTTATAACGAAACTTATATACATATATATATATATATATATATATATATGGTCTGATGATTGCGTTTAAGTATGAAACAGATAGTCCGCACTGGGTGAAGACCTCAATGTACACTTTTATACAGCGGGGGAAACAAATATTTTTGATTTATAAACATATAATTAACTTTACGCAGATGCATAATAAGTAAATATGCATAGAAAACAAAAAAAATTGATTTAATAGAAATAAATCCCATTTAGACGCTTTAACTTATAAATATAGTATCACTTAAAATTATATTTTATCATATATATATATATATATATATATATATATATATATATATATATATATATATATATATATATGAAATATATGGTTGTTAAATGAAAGCAGTTTTGTTTTGGAACCGTTAAAATTTTCAAGGCATTTCCTTCCCCAGTTAACCACTGATTGGACGTCCTTTTCAAGGTTTACCTTGTCAACTCTGACGGATTTGCTATTGACACAGAAGTAAATGGCAGTGTTATCTGAATAAATACCTAGTTGGGAAATGATGACATCAGGGAAATTATTGATGAAGATCAGAAACAGCATAGGATCCAGAATAGAGTCTTGGAGGATACCCACGTTCGTGTGAAAGGATCTAGAAGTGAGCCCATATTCCAACAGTTAATGCTTTGCAATTTCTGTCTATACTTCATAGCACAACAGATATAGAGCTAATATTTTTCTGCATTACCTCAATAAAAAAAAAAGTTGTATTTACACCACATCAGACAAGGATAAGAAATTAGAAAATCTCCTACAGAAGGTAGCGACGGAGAGTGAAAAGAAGGGACTAAGAATAAACTACAAGCAGAATGCATTGTCATCAGTAAGAGGATGAGCCCGAAATGCGATTTGCAGGTCGGAACACTAGAATCTAGCAGACGCGGAAGTTTAAATATCTGGGAAGCGTCTTGACAGAGGACGGTAAATGCGACACTGAGATCCGTAGACGTATTAGGTTGGCCAAGGACGCATTCCAAAAGCTGTGCAGACTATTACGAGACAGGAGGATTTCTTTCGTAACAAAGAAAAGAATACTGAGCTGTTACATGACATCTGTCCTTTACGGCAGCGAATGTTGGACGATGTCCTCAAAGATGAAGAAGAGACTCGAGGCGACGGATATGTGCTTCTACAGAAGGATGCTCAGGATACATGGACCGGGTGTGTGAATGAAGTCTTAGAGAGGATGCAGACAAGGAGGAGGCTTTAACTTAACATCAGGAAGAGGCAGCTGAAATTCCTTGGACACGGAAGGAGGACCCAGAGAATCTGATACTCACGGATCGAATAGAGGGAAAGAGAAGGCAAAGGAAAACAACGCATCGGCTTTAAGCAAGTGGATGACAGAATATGATCTGAGGTAGTTGTCAGAGGGAGGAACTTATTGAGAGCTGCAAGGGATAGAGAAAGGTGGAGAGCCATGATCGCCTACATCCTGAAAGGACACAGCACATAGAAAGGAAAGAAAACAGACAGAATAAATTGGCAGTAGGGCAAAAACAGCTCAAAAGAATACCATACTGAACTTGTCATAAAAACATATCTACTGGAGCTATATGCCTGTAACCTGAAATTTCAAAAGATGTCATCAGTTCTCAATTCGGTATCTATACTGATGATACAACTATTTATTCCTGTCTTGATAGTGAGTCTATAGGTTCGATAAAGTCAAATTGGCAGCTGATCGAGTTTTAGACCTTCAATCTGTTGTTTACTGGAGCAAGAACTGACCTTTTTAATTTTAACGCCTCCAAAACTAAACGGCTCACTTTCAATCATCTTAAAGAACATTTTTAGCCGTTAATAAGCGTGGTTGAGGCTAACCTCCAAGAGAGTAACTCATTGCACCTTCATGAGCTAACCTTTCCCACTGGGATGAAATGGAAAGATTATATTGAATCAATTGTTGTCTGCTTCTAGGAAAGTTGGTTCACTGTGCCATGCTACACATTTTTTCTTAACATAATCTATCTTACATCTTATAAACCTACCATACCATGTATAAAATTGCTGTCACATCTGATCTGGTCCTACTGCTATATATCTAGATTCTTGACAAAATTCAATGAAGAATCTGTAATGTTATCAGTCATGACCTGGCATCACGGTTTCAACCACTTCCCCACCATTTGCGTCTTAATGGCTCTAACACCTTGATTTGGTTGAAGTGATTTTAAAAGAATTAAAATTTCCACAATCCAACGAGTGTAACACACGATTTGTTTGTTATTGATAGTTAAAATATTGTTTGTTTTTTTTTAACAAAACCATAATTTTTCTTTTATATTAAGATTTGCATCATTCAATGAGAATAACTGAATTCCTTGTTTTCCTTTAGCTCGGAATTGGTAATCGAAGAACCGAATTCTAATCCCCATTTGAATGGTTATATTCACTTACGCGCAAATACCCTTGGGAACGGTATGAATCAACATCTCCCAACCAGTTATGGGTTAATTAGTAAGATTTGTATCACTAAAACAATTATTATATAAAAAAAATATAAAAAAATAAGATTTAGAATTCGACATTAAATAACCAGACACATCACTTGCACACTTTTAACAGAAGCAACGGCAAATAATGGCTGGTACATGTAACTAGAAGAGAAAATTATTGTAATCTTCCACATAACTAAAAGCATAAAGATTGTAAGGAAACTCCCAAATAGCCATAACATTTAGAGAACTTGAGCAGTCTAATTTCCTGAGAAATTGTTTTAAGAAAAATATTTTGCTTACGGCCGCATCACGTTAAAACACCGGTTCCCGTACGATTAGTAAAATTAAGCTACGTCGAATTTTTTCAGTAGCTAGATGAGAGACTACTTCGGAATGTCATATGCTGTAAGGTTGGATGTGCGGGTGGTGCAATGAATAATTGCTCAGCATTGTTAATCGGAAAGCCGAAATTCAATCCTACTTGTGTGTGTCATTTTCGCTTACGCGTAAATACCCTTGGGAAAAGTATGAATCCACCAGCTATGGGTTAATTAGTAAGACTTGTATCACTAAAACCATTATTATCTAAAAAAAAAAAGTAAAATAAAATTAGAAAATATTTAGATTTCGACATTAAATAACTGATAGAGGTGTTGATATGCCGCTAAACAAAAGCAACTAACCAACATTTTCCTTTAAACATGCTGTCAAATAGTTTTAAAAAGTAACCAATATTGGTACGTACTGAACAAGCTTGATGAACGGTGGATACAATGTTGGACTGCAAAGAGGTGAATTGGTTCAGACATTTTTTTCTTTGGCACTTCGTACTTCGAGCAAAGTCATCCAGTTTGTAAATACCATTGGATAGCTCAATAAGGCACAACACACCGGAAGAAGAACTTGTGTCGGCAAATGGAGAACTGGGTCGGGCCTGCTCGCAGACGTTGTTGACGTGTATCATACAACGTAACAGAATGTCGTTGACACAGAAAAGGCGCTTTTCAAGTTGCAAACTGTAAAATTTAAAAATAAATTTAAAAAATAAACATAAAAATATTTTTTTTAAAAAGCAATTTTAACCCATTGTACCTGGTTACCGGTATAAGATGTCGGCGTCTCATCACCGTCGTACCAGTAAACCGGTAAGAGTATTTAACACAAACTGTAGTAGCTGTCCAGATGTATGCTTAGCGCATCGTTTATCGGCGCGAAAAGTTGTACAAGCGTGTAGATTTCAAGTTCTAGAGAAGTTTGGCAAATACAAATACAGTCGTCTCTCGATTAATGCGCATTTGATTAACGCATTTTCAATTAGTGCGCTAATTTTGTTATATACCAAACTTCGATAAGTGCATACATAATACACGATTAGTGCAGTAAAATATTATTCAGTTTAACCATAGTAATCGATGTGCACATTCACCGCACTAATCGAGGTATTCCTGTATACGTTTTCAGAAATTTTTATTCAGCTTAAAAAAAAACTCTTATTTGAAACATTATGACTGAAAATCAACTCAGAACAATAGATAAAAACAAAGTAGGGCAGGTGTTGGTAACAATTGTTTACAAAAGGTAAATTTGATATGTCGGCCATATTTGTTTCCCACTTCACAACATTCTGTCCTTTGTAGCTCTTAATAATGTTTGTCTTTTTGTTATCTCTCTGAATCGCTGTTCTACCAACCATTTTCACAAGTCCATTAGGTACGTTATGCGCTGCTTTCTCTACCCTTCTTCGATACGTCCTGTGAGTGTCAAATTTTCCAAGCCCTCTTTCTTCATGACGTGTACTAGAAATTTCAACTATCTCTTTCTGACACTAAGTATATGTGTTGTTTTTATGTCCATTTTCTCTAAAACTTCCTCATTGCTCGTATGTCCAGTCCATGTTATCCTCAGCATACTTCAGGAGAACATTTCTGTTGCCTTAAATCTCATCTGTGAGGAGATTGTCTAACAGTGTCATATTGGAGGTGGGGCTGATATTGCATAACCTTTCACTACCTTTTCTTTGTTTCTAATAAAAATGTAACCAGATATATGTCTACATTTTAGATTCTAGTATAACTAAGACCTATGTCTAAAATATTGGAGCTTACCGTATTTTCTTTTGTATAATACGCGAAGGTTTGAATGAAATGTAAAGGCAAAACGGGGTGTCTCTTATCATAAACAAATACTCGTTTTAAGAAATGATTTACTCAGCTTAAAAAGCCTCTTATTTAAAACAGTAAGATTGCAGATCAACTCAGCACAATAGATAATAAAAAAAAGAAAAAAAGAAGAAAGATGAAATGGCAATTGTTTACTATTTGATATGTCAACAATATTTGTTCCTTGGGAATCAACGATTACAATCGTTTTGTTTATGACGATGGTATATTTTAAAACACTGCAACTTCGAAACTAATTGTTGCTTTCCACGGGCCTTGTTCGAACGATGTTCCCACCATAATACCAGTGTAGGAGACAAAGTAGATTTTTTCTTTATAAAAATGGATTAGATGGACCAGTAAATATTTAGTTAATCTTTGCGCAAAACTATAAAGATTATCTAGACAGAGAAAAAAAGCTTGACAACATTAGCGCCTATAAAATGATGGCCCTAGTCGTAACCCGAGTTTCACGCAATCTTCAAACGACACACACACACACACACACATACATATATATATATATATATATATATATATATATATATATATATATATATATATATTAATTCAATTTAATTAGAAAACAGACAACCTTAAGGGTCCATTGATTATATTTTATTTCCCCAGTTAGGTTTTTACTGGTTCATCAGATCACATTTCCAAGGGTGAAAAGTGTATATATTGATAATATTAGTGGCCAATATATATATATATATATATATATATATATATATATATATATATATATTTCCAAGAGAATAAAATCCAAGTAGAGCTTAATGTACAGTCATGAGCAAGAACATAATATAAAATGCAAGAATATAATTTAATATAAAACGCTCAAACACTAATATTCCATGGTTATAATTTATTACATTGGAATCGTAATCACGATCCAATTCATCAGACCTACAAATTCAAAAAAAATTACATTATATATATATATATATATATATATATATATATATATATATATATATATATATATATATATATGAATAAAAATGACAACAGTAAAACTAGTAATTGCTGACGCGTTCATAAATATTGTCTTCTCTACTGGTTAAATCGGAGAAAATGTTCATATATATATATATATATATATATATATATATATATATAATATATATATATATATATATATATAATGTAAATATATATATGTCTGTTTGTAATATATATATATATATATATATATATAGAGATATAGATATATCTTATATATATGTGTTTGTGTGTGTGTTAAATATCTTAGCTCTACATATTCGATTTTGAATTTTTAATTGAGTACTTTTTATTGTCTGTACCTTTTAGACGCGTCTGTTTTCAATTTTCCTTTTACCTTTCTATCCGTAATATCGAATCCATAAGTTGTAAGGATAATCCAACTATGTCTTTTTAATATAAAATATTTAAAAGATAGATCCATGAAGAGAGTTCAGTGTATTAAAATACACAGCAATATGAGAGACATCAAACGAAAAGCTCAATATATCATTAAAGAGTTCTGTAATCATTTTTTTTCATACAACTGCCTCATCAGACCGAAGTTATAAAATGGTATGATATATGTGTGTGTGTGTTTGTGTGTTTGTGTTTTTGTGTGCATGTTTGTGTGTGTTTGTGCGTGCGTGTGTGTGTGTGTTTGTGTGTGTGTGTTTGCGTGTGTGTGTGTTTGTGTGCGTGTGTGTGTGTGTTTGTGAAACTGCATATATAAAAAATTACTGATAAAATAATGATTCATATTTACCTTCTACTTTTAATTTTCTGGTCACCGATTTTTTGTTTCCAAAGATGAAAGTATTTTTCAAAGCTGAAAATATACAAAAAAAAAAGCTTTCAGATCATTCGTGCTCATAACAAAATGTCTGTTGTCAAAAATTTAAATGGGTATTTTATAATCGGGTGGCACAAGGCCTAAAATTGGGATAAGTTCAGAAAGTGAATTGTCCTATATTTTCTATCCTGTTATATATATATGCGGCGTGTATTACAGAAGGCTCGACCTAACTATGGATTAAATAGTACGACAGATTGGGCTCTATAGCCTTGGTTGGCAACCAGTTACACACAGAAAGTAACGGCAGCCTACTGCGAGAATTCCTCTGAATTATTCGTCACTCATGAATTGGAAAGAAACATGATAGCCCAAGCGTGCATCATGCATAGTATCTAAGGAAGGATCTTTTTATAGGGCCATGAATGCTGGACAATTTCCTCATGGATGAAGATAAAACTGGTAGTAACAGAAATGTGGTTCTACAGAAGGATGCTAAGAATGTCATAGACCGATTGCGTAATCAAAAAGGAAGATTTAAACTCAGAATCAGAGACAGTTGAGATTTCTTGGACTTATGTGGAAATGAGTGCTTGAGGAATTTGACACTCACAGGACATATTTAAAGCAAAAGAAGAAGGTAGCGCGCCACCTGCTCGATGAGCGTCTGTGAATGGATGGTGGAACAGGTGGTGATAAGGATGGCAAAACGGTGTATTAAGAAACAGAAAAACTTCGTTAGAAACAAAGAGTACGTCATATAAGTTCTATTATATAGCAGTGAATGCCGAACAATCTCCTCACAGATGAAGAGGAGACTTGAAGCAACAGAAATTTGGTTCTACAGGCATCCCTCTCTCTCTCTCTCTCTCAGTCTCTCATAAACATACCACCCCACTTCGTATCTCGTCGGCATGCGCAAAAACTGGGAAAAACCTGGCGTACGCTGACAAGGTGAAATAACAGCACGGCAATTAAATAGGAATCTTATTTCCTATACATCTAGTTGTTTCTCTTGGAATTCATTTGAACGATCTGGGTGGGAAAGACAAGGTCAGACAAGGGGCGTCTTCTTTGATTTTTGTCACGACAGACTAACGGTCCAGATCTTCCCTTACGCCGGATAATGTCAGTTTGGAAGTACCGTAAGCAAAATCTTTTTTCTTAAAACAGTTTCTTTAAATTAAACTGCCCAAGTTCACTAAATGTTATGGCTATTTGGGAGTTTCTTTGCAATGTTTACGCTTTTGGTTATGTGGAAGATTACAATAATTTTCTCTTCTCGTTACATGTGCCAGCCATTATTTGCCGTTGCTTCTGTTGAAAGTGTGCAAGTGATGTGCCTTGTTATTTAATAAAGTTCTCTGTTTGTGATTATGTAGCTCCAGTCTATAAGGTCTGATGGTGATGGACCATCTCTTTATGATTCCTGCCTAACTTAATCCTCTACCTTGAGTGGCCGCTGGACTTTGTAAAAGATGAGCATTACTGTACAAAAATAAATAAATAAATAAATGCATCGCATAAAACGCATATGAATCCAGTTACAAGTCCACTTACAAGAATTTGATGAAAAAGTTCTTGTCGTGCACCATCTTGAAGATTAATCTTTCCCAAAGCCATAAAAGAACAGGCGTGGCAACACTGGTCCAATTACCTTCACTGTCACATTGGTACTTGAAGAAAATTAAAAAGAATAGTTGAAGAAAAATAGACAAACAAAAATAATAACAAATAAAATCGCCACAATAAATGTAATTATTTTGATTTACATAAAACATATGATGTGTTTGAAAGAGGAATTCAACAAAAAATCGAAAATTGCTTTTTTCACTGCAAATTATTTATTATATTATATCCAAATATTTTACAAAAAAAATAGAGACGATTAAACAATATTTCAAGCTCAATTTAAGTTTATAGTTCGTAACCATGCAATGAGATGAGGTAACATAAACCGTAGATTGGTCTGCGGAATATCATTTTTATCAAAAGCATTTTATTTTTGGTCGTAGATTAATTTAAAATATTCCTTTTTACAGGCTTTATTTTTGAAATGGAATAAGATCAATCTAAATTTCAGAATTTCGCTATGGCTCATGAAAATGACTGGAAGAAAGTGATCTAAAAACAACAATGGAAAAGTGAGGTACCAAAGCGTAAACGAAATTAAAGTATTCTAAAATGCTGTCAATAACAAAGGAGGAAATGAAAAATACCAATAACAAATCGAATATAGTATCAAAATTTAAATTATTTTTATTCATTTGCTATGTAAATAAATCCATAATTGTCAACAATGTTCCCATAAAACTTGATATTTCCTGTAATAAATTCTTAATAAAGTTGTTATTATTTTACTTAAGTGTAAGGCAGTCCAACATTTAGAATTGCTTAAGACTAACCATGAAAATAAATGTTGATGCTATTATTTTAACTACCTTCACTCCTCGGCAATGTTTATTTTTTTAAAAGGCGATGATTAGAAATGTAATAAAACCGAAATATATGAAAGTGAATTTATACATTTTTCTTTCTTGAGAATTTAAAACAAAATTATTACACATAATTTATTTTTTAGATTGATTATTTGCAATAATTTTATATTTACAACATTCTAAAAATTAATACAATTAAAACTGATGCAATGCAATATTTGTCATTTACCAATTTATAAAGAAATAAATATGAAAGCATTTTTATTCATAAGTTTATAAACATTTATTGAATCATTAATATATATGAACCAACTGTAAGGAAATCCTTATTATTTACCATTTTATAAAGTTCGAATCAATCGGCCGATGTTTTCTCAACCATTCCAATAAACAATCAAGTAAATAAACAATCAAATAAATTAAAAATGAGAAAGTGTGTCAATTTCAAGGCCGAATAGTATAGTTTAGAACTAACCAGCTACATATTTTTTCTTCTCCTTTCAATACAAGATTCCAGGAATTCAGGCAAGTAGAAGAATGAACAACCCAGTGGATTCCACCAACATATGAACACCGGAAAACAGAATGAAAGGTGTAGCGGGTGGAGGAGAAAAGTTAGAAGGGAAAGAAAGAGAAGTGGAATGGGGAAGAAAAAATTTATTCATTAGATTCATCCAGGTTCATATATACCCAAAAGATACTTGTACAATATATATATATATATATATATATATATATAAGGATATTGCTAACGTTGGAATCGTACTCTATTCATTCTCATATTACCTGTATATATATATATATATTTAATGTCATCCACAGACAGACTGTTTCCCTGTATCACAGCTCTTCAGTGTGGCTAGACGTCCGGTTGCCTCTAGCTAGGAACGAAACCCAGCTGAATTGTCGTCAGTCGGAGATTCTACCTCTAAGCCGCCGGCATGGACGAAAGTGAATTTTAGCGTATTTATTTTTAGATAAACACTCAGTGACTGAGAGGACTCGATTCGCTTTACCGAAGAATCTTGTAATAATAGCCGTAATTGTCACCGTTTACAAACCCACACTTCCTCCTCCAGAGAGCTCAGCCGAAATAAATTTTTCAGGAGCCTATATATTGTCATCCACAGACAGACTGTTTCGCTGTATCACAGCTCTTCAGTGTGGCTAGACGTCCGGTTGCCTCTAGCTAGGATCGAAACCCGGTTGAATAATATATATTCTTATACTCAGTTGTCTATTTGGGCAGCAACCCCTCTCTAATACATGTTTGATTAAAAATGTGTGACAACATACTTGTATTAAGTTTTTTATTGTATTTTATATGAAAACAAAACAATTCTCAAATGTAAAACTTCTCTAAATGATTATTAGTTACGAGCGTTCGAACGAACGATCATTTGGACAACACCCTTTTCCTCAAGAGTTGGAGCGTTTGAAATTTTGTACATACCTAATACATACTTAGATTAGTTTACAAACAATTTAAAATACAACTTACCATTGTCACATTAGTAGCACTGGCGGTCCAAAATGGATGACTTTCTCCAACTGAGGAAGCAGGGACAACCTCCAAATCATAGGGATTGTAACGGCTCCTGATTCGATGTCGATTTCTTGGAAGACAATAGACAAAACTTCCATTGTCTGGCTTTGCTTGAGGCTACAAAAGAATTGCAGAATGAACATCAAACGGACAAATAGCTGGAACATAAAAAAAATCATCAGACATCACCTGTGCAGAATGGGGGCCTGTCAGACGCATAGACCAAGCGTGGCTGCCTCCCGAGGCATGGCGAGCGGGACCACTAACGTAGGCTCTGAGGATACCCAAAATGTCGGGGTATATAACCAATACAGGAGGTGAATAAAGGTCGCTAGGTTAGAGAACTACACCTGGGTAGCGTTGGAGAAACATCCTCAAGAAAGCCACAGCCCGATTCGAAATTGTAGCGATATCATTGTCAGCTGATATCGTAGTAATGACCAACCCGCAACGCGTCACAGAAATCGCTTTGACAATTATATGTATTGGCAAACAACGTCAGCTTAAGGGAGTAGACCTCCCAAGAACCACGTCAAACGAGCCTGTGTAGCGATATCAATGTCAGTCGATATCTTGTTAAATGAAAAACAGCTGACATGTCACGAAAATGGTTTCGGGCATTTATATTCCTGATGATTATCTGCTATGTGAAGTGGATTTCATAACCACCATGTCAAGCGGCTTTGATAAAGAGGGTCACTAAATGCAGATAAATTACGTTTTAGACAAAGATGACAAAACAACGAACAATGTTCTCTATGAGACAGTGGTCACGAATATCCGAAAACAGAGAGACCAGAGAGTGATAAAGGAAAGTCTCGCAGCGACGTGAAAGGGACGGCGTCCATTAGACTGTTCACCTCCTAGCTCACCTACGATTAATCTCTGCTTCGCTCGTCTATAGCAGTAGACTACAACCAGAAAATAAAATTTGCTTACTGCTACGAAACTTTTATGGTTTTAATCGGTGGATGACGATCTGGCCAAAGAGTTACTTTTTAGCAACAAGCGTTTGACTGGAAAAAAGTTGCCCCTTAAGAACGAACCTGTGGTCTGGTCTGCGCGGCAGTGGTACAAAATGCAGAATGACATTCAAGAAAAGAAACAAGAATTAAGGGGATGGGCAGAGATGCCTCTTCCTCCGGGAACAATTACCTGTCATCCCTATCCCCGGACTTACAAACTATTATCGACCATGCCAGATGCATAGATAGATGGTCCTCCCCATAATATCAGAGTGGAAGTCAAAGACGATATACAAAGGTTGATTGATAGAAAAAATGACATTTCTGTGATGTCAACGAACACTCGTTACTACTTTTGTAATGCCAACGAATACTCGTTGTCACTTTCGTAATGCTCGCTGTAGTAGGGACTTTGCAATCGTAGATGCAACTATAGTAACGCCGTTGAACAATGCTGATGTTAGATGCCTTCGAATATCACTCGCACCAATAGTACTTGTAATCCGTGTAGTGATCAGTATAGAGAAATAGTATAGAGAAGAGCGATCCGTATAGTAATAGAGGATAGAATAGAAAAGGTGATCAGTTAAACGCCATATATGCATTTCCTTTACAATCACGTGATCTACTTATTTTAAATGGGATCACCTGTGTTTTGCTTTCTGCTGATCTGTGTTCAAACTCAAGTGTCGTTGGGGATACTTTATTACTATATAACAGACATCTTATAAAATAAGTTACAGACCAATATTTCTATACTATTGTTCACGTAATACAAGGCCCAAGAGCCACTCAAGGTAGAGGTTTACTGAACGCGGTCGTTATAAAGGGGTAAAGAGATAAAATAAGAAGTGTATATTATGAAGATATGTAGGACAGATAATGGTTGACGTAAGACTTGAAGATGTTCAGATTGTTATCATTGGAGAAGCATCTTCTAGGGAGTTGAACAAAGTGGCAGTTCTGGAGAAGAAGCTGTTTGAGTGAAACTTCCTCCTAAACAACGGAATACGAAGAGAACGAGGATGCATCAGCTCTGTGTAAGTGGCATGGCGTGTCCTAGTTGTGAAGGTCTGAACTGGCAGAATTAAGGAATGTAGCTCGTCTAAACATTTGCCATTATTCTTTTTTTAATCATTTCACCCCAAGTAAAGCAATAAAGCCACTAGGACACAAGAGTTTATTGAGTGTGAAAGAATAAGAAAAAAAAGAAACATTATTAAAGAGCGAGGAAAAGAAAAGAAAAGGAATCCAGGAGATAGTAGATAACGATTGACATTGCATTTAAATTGTTGAAGATTAAAGTTGGCCGGTAAGCAAGTCGTCGCAAAACAGTCGCACAGGCGAGAAGTGCGAGAAAATAAGTTAGATAGAATTCACGGTTACATCTAGCTAATTGAACTGTGAAACGTTGACATTTTGTTGAGAATCTAGTTCTGCGCTTAAATTCATAAAGTTTAGGTACCACAGAGCAAAGTTCATTAGAACAATTACCATGAAAGTATTTATAGAAACGGCACAGGGAAGCTATATTACGATGGTGGGACTGTGACTGAAGCCGGGATGCCAGTTCAGGACCGATAAGATTGCAGATTTTTATTTGGATGATATCCAGAATCTCTAAATATATAACAGATGCACCAGAACACCTTGTCAGCAATTTTCCGCAACATGGACTAACGGTAGACTTATAAATATGTAAGATAATTTCTGGAAAGAAAAATTCTCCAGCACGACACAGTGAACCAACTTTTCTAGCAGCAGATCTATCAATTCAATATAATCGTTCCACTTCATGTTAGCAGAAAACGTTAACCCAAAAATATATATATGGTTAAAGATGGCTGACAAGGTAATGCGATTAAGCTTTTTATTTAATTTTTCTTGCTTTCGTACAAATGTTTTATTTACTGGTCACAAAGCGTGTAAAGACTAACCAAAAGATTTGAAAATAAAACAAGCCTATAACTTCAGATACATACATAAAAAATACACATTCAGTTGAAAAAAAATTAAATAAAACTCGTCCTTGACAATGGCTAAAAGAATAGCCGAAAGCGCTCGGATATGCAGAATTTTGGACAGTTTTTAAACACTCTCCAGTAAAGAAAACACTTGTAGGAACACAAAAAAAATAAATAAAAACATTAATAGCAGCAACTTGTCAGTCGTCTTTAACGAAACATGTATAAAAGATGAATTGCTGCCCAAATACATAATATATATATATATATATATAAGTGAACATAGAAGTCAACGCTTAGAGGCGACAGTCTGTTTCATGCTATGTGCTGTTATTTTTCTCGGCTATTTATATATATACGGGTCAGTGGTGCATTGCGGGAAGTCTATTATGGCGGTTGTTTTACCGGAAGTCGTTTATTTATTTATTTGGGTTAAATTATTTTGCTTGTTTTTATTTTTTGTTTCTTATTTTTTTTTATTTTATTTTTTTTTTTTTAATCGATGTTTTTATTAACGTAGTAAAAATTTGTTTATGTCACTTATTTAATAGTTTTGTTTTGGTCTGAGAATTTAATTAAAGCTATTTATTCAATTTTGGGGTTGATTGTTGTAGTTTGTTCTAACTATTATTTTGGCAGGAACAGTTTTTATCTAACTATTATTTTGGCAGGAACAGTTTTTTATATATATATATCTTTATATATATATATATATATATATATATATATATATATATATATATATATAAGTTGGGCAAACATACTTTGTCGGTGTTATTAAAAAAAACATATTTAAAAGAATTCCTACTGCTTAAATTCACGCACACACACACACACACACACACACACACACACATATATATGTGTGTGTGTGTGTATTGTGTGTGTATGTGTGTGTGTGTAGATACATACGCACACACACACACACACAATACACACACACACACATATATATATATTATATATATGTGTGTGTGTGTGTCCAGGTAAGATGAGAACGTTAAAAGTAGTTAGTTTAAAATTTAATGTTGGTTATATTCGACTGTTGTAAATGACTAAAAGCCCACATACCTTATAACGCTCACTTTTTCTTTTCTTCGTAAAAGAAGTTGTATTTTGCTTTCAAATGTAAATAAATCGTCCACTCACCAGAAATTTAAATCGACTGATGAGATGCATTGATACGCATCAAAACAATTGCAATCGTGTAGCGTATTTGACATGTTTTCGATATCGTAAAATGAATACACACATAAACACACATACACACACACACATACACACATATGAACGAGAGGAAAGAGATATGTCTCATATAAACCTTAATTTTACTTTATAAACTCTCTTAGAAATATATACTTATAATCATAATCCGAAAAAAATAAAGTTTAAGCACCAATATATTATTGTATGTTTATGGACCTTTTTTTTTATTTTCTATATTTTCGGACCATTTTTCAATGAAAACTGAAATTTGTCTAATGCCTGAGTACTTTCGGCTTTCATAAGCCATTAGCAAATTTTTGTTGTTATTATTGTAATTTTTGTACTATTGTCTGTTTCGTCGTTTTTCCGTTTTATCCTCTTTGCAGTTCAGGTTGTTTTTTGTTTTTTTGTTTTTTTGTTTGTGTGTGTGTGTGTGTGTGTGTGTGTGTGTGTGTGTGTGTGTGTGTGTGTGTGTGTGTGTGTTTTCAAGTATCACATTTTCACGACACAACACGAACTGCCAAATTAAGACGCAAGACATAAAACAAACGACAGGCGAAGATGTGATATTTCAAAAGCGAGAAAAGAGAAATAGCGCAAAAAAATTCTTATGCTTAAAGTAGGCCAAAGAATATATCGGTCTAAACGATGTATTAAAACGACTAAGAGGAAGAAACGTAGAATAAATCACAGAACATCTGAAGACATTTCGTTTTGGAGAAAATAATTGTAAGGGAGGTAATTTCACCAAATGTTAACTCCCTTGAAATTTGGTGTCTGTTTACCCCATTTTTTTCTTCATATAAAATGGTAATCTTTCATTTTGAAAGATGAGAAATTCATTTCATACATTTAAAATGACAGCAAAAATATATTAGTAACTCTTTTAGAATTTTATCGATGAAGTATTACCATAGTTAATCATTTTTTTACTTACCGTTTTTTATGGTGTGTATATAAGATTGTAAGTGTTGCCTTTCAGTGACACTTACAATCATAATATTAAGGAATCGGGCTAAGAACAAGAGTTGGTAATCTTGAGCCTCTGAGTAAACATTAGACTAGCAGATAGCGAAAATTCGCATATAACACCGGAGAAATATTTGGGGACATATTGGGAGTGCGAGTTATATATACTATTAAATACAATAGCTTTTCTTTTCCTTATTCTTATATATATATATATATATATATATATATATATATATATATATATATATATATATAATAAATAAAATATGTGGTACAGTTCAATTTATATTACATTACAATGAATCATTCATACAAAAAGTAAATTAGTAAAGTTAATGATATAAAATGGTGAAATCGTTCCCTAACAAAATTTTAACATTCATCGAGTGATTAGTGAGTTAATGCATCTTTAAAAAATTTTTAGCGATGAGATTTCGCTATTTTATATCATTAACTTTACTAATTTACTTTTTGTGTGAATGATTCATTGTAATGTAATATATATAATAAGTAAAGACAATCTTTAAAAATCCATTTCAGTTATAATTTATTTCGTGAATACATTTGTTTAAATATTCATCTATTCAGACTGAATTTTGTTTTAGAAAAAAAAACCTTCGATCTGAAGAGATGAATATTTTTGTATAATCATGAAATAAATTATAACCTAATGGATGTTAAGGATCGTCTGTACCTATGATTATATCGTTCTGTTACTTACATGTCCTCTTTGGAATTATCTCTATCAATTACCAAATGGTATTATATATATATATATATATATATATGTATGTGTGTGTGTGTGTGTGTGTGTAAAAGTGAACATTGAAGTCAACACTCAGAGGCGACAGGGACGATTGCGTCTAGCATGAAATAACCTGTCGCCTCTGAGTGTTGAATTCAATGTTCACTTTTATATTTACATACGCTCTATCTCTGACATTAAGCACTATATCCCATAAATATGGCACACATTAAAACTATATTTCTTTATATATATATATACACACACACAGAGAGCGAAAGAGAGAATTTTATATATAAATATATACTATTATAAATATATTACCATACGTATTATATATTTATTAAAGACATTTTTTATGTTTAACGTTCTTTTTATAGATACAAGTATTTAAGTAAATGTTCTGTTTTATAATAAACAGTATTAAATAACATTTACCGGCCTGAATGTCCGAGAAATTTTCATAGAAAATATTCGTCCTTGGACAGGATTCGAACCTGCATCCTATACGGAACCGTCATTTACGCTGACGTGCCTTGACCGATCGGCCACCAAGGATCGTTCGGTAGGCAAGGTCGAATTTACTGTTTATACTTGTAGGATTCAATCAATATTCAAAACTCAAAAGGTTTGTATTTTTTGAGGAGGATGGAAGGTTCTGGGGAATCTATTACGTGAGATCCAAGATATTTGAAGTCCTCAATTATCATGACGCTTGCTTTTAACATATCCTGCGAGTGTCAAATTTTCCAAGCCTTCTTTCCTTATTATGTATCCCAGAAATGTCAGCTATCTATTTCCGGTGCTAAGTGTCCTTTTTGTTTCAATTTTATCTAAAACTTCTACTAGGTGTAAATAGCAACAAAAATAAGATGACAGCGAACGGAAAATACGCTATCAAATAAGGGACATAACTTTATAAAAAGTTATGTCCCTTTTAATTGGAACAATTTCAAGTGAAATAACTCTTTTTTAAGTTGTCTTTTTATGTCATAAATGTTAATCACTACATTTAAAATAGTCATTGTGGATCCTCGTCTTATTTCTGGTTCAATTCTGTTGCACGCTCTATCCGTCAGAAACAAATCAGGTTGAAACGAATGTAAACTTCATCAGACAATCATCCATATAACTTATCATCTCTTCTCTCATCTATGGGTAAATAGCCTTGGGTGGCGAACGGTCTAGAAGGCTAACTCTGAATTCAAACCTTGAGGAGGGTCGTCTAGGGAGTTGATTGAATACTGTGTACACGAATTCCCTGTATTTGGCTCTTCCGAAACGTGTGGTTAATTGTGCACACGCTTTCACCACTATAATCAAATGTTATATGCGGTTAGCCTGTCTGTTGGTTCGAAGAACTAAGCTGCTTGACCCTGATACGTTGAAAACGACGGTAGAGTCAAGTAGTATATATATATATATATATATATTAAGACATTTTTATGTTTATACATTCTTTTTTATAAATAATAAACATAAAAATGTCTTAAAATAATTGTCGGACTTTTTTTTAACATACAACGTGTGTTATCACGTGCGATACCCTGTCTTCATCAGCCGCCAACCAGGGGTGATCTCACGGTTTCGGTGGCTAAGGCGGGACCGCCACCCCAGGTGCCACCAGCAGCATTTGCCACCAGGCAGGGTATAAAAAAAAAAACTAATTGATCGTTCCTCTTTGTAAATTGTTAATGAAATAAATAAACGATTGTACCTCTTTGCAGCTTCTGTCCGTAATGAAAGTTCCTGAACGCGTTAGCCGTTATTGACGCGCTCGTAAAAATCGTTATAAGCCGACTACGCAAATGTTTCACTTGCGCATGTTAGGTCGTGAGGTTGTGCGCATAATATATTTTGCGCGCATAGTATATTTTTGCATATATATATATATATATATATATATATATATATATATATATATATATATATATAATGCAAGTAAAAAATTGCAAAAGCATTTTGAACAGTAATAAGGCAAAAAGTTCACGAAGTAATAATTATTTTCACCCGCAAAACTTATACAGTCAAATGTTTATAGTGTTCTGATTCGTGAACATGAAACCACGAATTGTCTATTTTTATGGCTTAGGGAGAAATGTCAATATGAGTAGAATTTCTTCTTCGCATTCATTGCTAACTGATTGGGACCAATTATATGTCCATGATTAATTCCATTACTCGAAATCTGTCTACCGAGCCGCTGCTCACCCATCTTTACTACAAGGATGAAGCCGTTGGCCACTTGAAGTATTGTCATCAAAATGAATAAGGATACCCTTCTATCCCGGTTTCGAAATTAGAGGCAACCAAGGCAAGCGAGCTCTGTTTACAGTGTCTGTAATACCAAAGATCAAATTTAGATCTTACTTTTTCTGCGAAAGCTGAGCCCGTGTCACTGAGTGTCAAAACCCGAGTTTTACACTGACTGTTTCTCTTGGGAAGTTCTGTTTTCCAGCCAAGGGAACTCCGTAACTTTTTAAGAACTTGGTCGATATCATCTCCATAAGAAACTGAAGAGAAAAAGAAAGCTTTTAACAAACAATCCTTGCAATATAATCTTGTTGAAAAATATCGGAAAACCCTGTCTACGCCGGGTAATATGTCAAGTGATTATCACTATTTACTTCATTAGGCAAATATTACATTTTTAAGTTGTTATTATAAGCTGGTGCCGTTTTCTTATTTCCCAGTTTACAAGAATTCCTCAAAAGCCGAAAAGAGAAAATAGCAATAATGACCTTTATTACGTCAGTTAATAGGTGATTTTTACAGTATTGGTCACCTAATAGACAATTTTTCTCGTCAGAATCTATCTTATATATTTATTAGTCCTTGCTTTGAATATTGCTGCCAGATCTGCTCTGGTGTTTCCGCTATATATTTAGCGATTTTTGATAAAATACAAAGAATCGCCTTTTCTGTCACAACGTTGAACGTACTAGCCTTTTTCAACTAATGAATCTGCTATGACATACTGGCACAAGCGATATAGATCCGGGCATTTCCGTGACATCAAAGTACAGTGCTGCCACCTTCCACTACCATTACATACGGTTATCCCATGACTTTTGCGAGACCTTACCATTAGCGTGAAACAGCCAGAATCATAACTCAATGAACCCTTAAGTCATGATGCCAGTCTTTCAGGGTCTAATTAGTGACATCCCAAGCCCAGGTGAGGCGCGGGTCCAGTGCCGTTGTGTTTATAGTCATACTAGCGAACCTTCTGTTTCTATGTCCCATAGCAGCTAAATAGCGTTAAACATACCATTGCCGTCGATATCACCCCAACAGGTCATTCAAGAATTAGTTATTATTAGGAATGAAGTATAGATATACTAACCACATTAAACAAAAAGATTGTCCTTTTCTCCTTGCTGGAAATGAACATGTCAAGCACGTGGTATAGTGCAGGACCCTTGTAAGCCCAGCAAGATGCATCAAGTAGATGTGACATAGATTCTATAAATGGTCAGATAGATATTAAGCCATGACAATGCTGTCCACAGCTCCCTATTTGTAGGCAGGGCTTTGTGGGCAAGCAGACCTCTATATCATATTCTATAAATACACAATTGCACTAATGCTGAGCAAATGTGGTGGCCATAATATTCATTGGAATTCTCCAGAATACTGCTGAAGCCAATTCTGGACAAATTGGACCTAACAACAGAGCTTTATCCTGTAGGAGTAACTCATCAACGCTGATATACAAGGACTCCATAAATGGGTGAAAATGGTCAACAAAGGTGCGTAACGTAGCAGCAATCAGTCAATGAAGTTTTTTGACAGACCAGCAGACACAATTCAGGCCACATGACCATACCCCACATACTATCATTTACAATTCATAGTCAGGTACTACTATCCATGGTGGGTGGGTGGCTGGTCAGTATACACACAAGACATTGTATTAGATTGGTGCAAAAATAATGTCGTTTTTTGACGTTAAACTTCAAAAGAAAAACGACATTATTTTTGCATCAACCTAATAGATTCTGGGGACACTGACTTCTCTCAATTTCAAAAATAGAATGTCACAATCATCTGTTACTCACCATTCAAAGTGATATTTCATATCGCTTTCTCATAGGCAACATAGCCAGTGTTCATACAGCCTCACAAGATGTCAAAGTACAAATTATATGGGGTTAGGCATTTCTATAATCTCAAGGTTGAGTGGCGCTACCTACTTTAACTTTATTTAGTGCTATTCAATTACTTTTGGCACATCAGTGTGATTCAGACCACTAAATGTCCACGTGCTTCAGTTCAATAAATATTACTTCTGGGTGGATAGTGTTATAACATAATTTTGACAAATCAACATAAAACTTTAATAATAAAGCTTTCACACTACACAAGTGTAATATACGCGGGCACGTGCTTAGCATGTTCACTTTCTGATCATAAGACCTGCGTTCGATACTCGCCACAGTCGATTTGTCATGAGGGTTACTTTTGATGTTTAACTACCTGGGGATGCGATACCAGTGTACGGTAACTTTGGAAATTGCCTGAAAACCATACCCCGCGGTTTGACTCAAGCCTTGTGAGTAAAGTTAGGTAAACGGAATTATTTTGGAGCCGTCGATGGTTGAACTGGCAAGAAGTCTCAAGTCATCCTGACCGAGGATTTGAGCGTACTGGCCTTATTGTGTTCACCCTATTCGTAATGAGATCGGACGAGGTACGAGTTTTGTTCTTTAGTCAAATGTTCTAACCATCTCAAGATAGACAGATTTGAACATAGATAGGTAGATAGATAGATAATGTTTCCTATATTTGTATAGTTTATAATACTTGTTTTCGCTCATTCCCCATCAACCCCAGAGGATGTTTTTCGCGATGTCTTCAAACATGATATTGAGGGGAGAGATTAGTCTTCAAAAATCCATTCCCCACCAACTACCAACACCACCACTCTTTAATAACTCGGAACCAAACTCTCACCTTGTTCTTCAGAGATTTCTGATTCTGTTTGAAGACTTTTCAAACCGATTACCTTGCCTCCTCTCTTCTCCGAGAATGGTTTCTGATCCCTGTTTTCAAATAAAGTTCTTCTCTCAGTGGAACCTTAAAAAAAAATAGTTCAACACCGCAATATAAACAAATTAGTAACAAGTATTAAGGTGGTCAATTTTATTAAGCATCTTTGAAATCTAAATACAATTGCCTGACATGTGTAAGTAGAGTCCTTCTTCTCTGAGATTTCATATCTTTTTTAAATTTGCTTAAGCCAATATTTCTGTGCGCCCCCATCTTTCATAAACACAGTAGAACAGGCAATCACTTTACACGATCAATTTTCCGTCAGCTTTTTATATCTTAATAATATATTGCGTTTATAACAGAAGCGGTAACAGTTAATTTGGATAATAATTTTTAAGGCATACTTTAAAAAGTTTTAATAACTTTCAATAATTTTTATTAATTTTTTAAGCCATAATTTAATAAATATTCCTGTTTTATTCATTTTTTAATTCATTTTTTAAATTGCCATATATAAACAATGTTTTATAGAAAGAATTTATATCTGCCTTATCAAAATTCAGTCGTAAGTTAGGTCAAAAATAGCAGGGTGTTTACATTTAAGGAAAAGATAAAATAAATATAATTGCGCCTTCTCGGGTCAATGTCTTCCGCTAACATGAAGGGGAATCATTATATTGACTCCATTGCTATGCCTGCTGCTAGGAAAGTTGGTTCACTGTGTCATGCTAGACAATTTTTCTCGCCAGAATCTATTTAGCATATGCGGTGTACTACAATGTAAAATCAAAATATGAAAAATAATTTTTTTTTAAATTTTATCACCTAGTATGAAAAATAGCAATTACTTTTTACGACCTTGTATGAAAAATTACAATTACTTTTTAACCTCGTTGCCGAATAATTAATTGGTGAAGAAAAGTCATCCATTGCATATCGTTTAAAATGTCATCTTTGAGTGTTCGGACGAGAAACAAAAAAAAAAAAAAAGAAAAGAAATCTTTGTTGTAAAACTGTAGAGCGTCTCCATATCAATTCAACGAAGGCTACATAGTACCTTTATTATACAGGCTACTATAACAGCCAATAAAAACAGAACAGCCAGAAGAAAGACACTTGTTAAACCAATCAACGTTAAGCAGAGATATTAAGATGCGATTGAGGAAGTAGACTAAGTGTGAGAGATTTGATTCATTGTTCTCTTGTCAGATGAAGCCACATTTTGTTCAACTTTCAACAAATGAATAAGTATCAGTCTGAAGATTACCAAGCCAAGAATTTACTTTGAACCAGGCACCATCGGAGTGTGTGGTCAGGACCCAGGCGGTAAGTTTTGTGCTTGTTATTTAATGAATTAGTACGAAGTAACATGCAAAATTAGCTTTTTTTTTCTTTTTCTTTTTTTTATCCGTTTCACCCAAAGCAAGGCGGGGGGGGGGGGCACTAGGACGCAAGGGGTTACAGAAGATTTGGAGCAAGATCAGATAGGAATGATAGAAGAAAGGATGAGGAGAATGGTAGTGGAAAGATCAAGGCAACTGGAGATGTCGATTGACATTACATTTGAATAGTTAGAGATTATAGCTCTCAAGGAAACTGGAATAGGGAAGGGAGTTCCACAGCCGAGAGGTGCGAGATATGAAGCTACTGGAGTAGAAGAGATGGCTACATTTAGGAGTTTTATTTCTTCTGCAATTCCATTTCAACACTATAATGCCTGGGGTTCAATAGCAAATATAGTTGTACGTGTGTTTCTGACTAATACCGTTAGTGTTGTGGGGACTTACGGCCATATCATGTTGAAACACCGGTTTCTATCGCCGAAGTTAAGTAACGTCGAACCTGATCAGTACCTAAATGGATAACCGCTTGGGAATGACAAGTGCTGTAAGCTTGGGCGTGCGAGTGGTGTAATGGATAATGGCTCGGAATTGTTAATCGGAGAGCCGAGTTCCAATTCCAGTTCGGTTTCTTACACGCAAACACTCTTGGGAAAGGCATGAATCCACCTCTTCTCCCACAGAAGAAGTTTGATATGTTTGTATTTTCCTGTATATCATTATAGAATCCTCGATACTCACGTGGGTCATAAATTTACTTTTTTATATTCAAGATCGATGACTTCTGTCTTGTGACAAATCAAAATTATTAAAAAGATGCACCTTTTTATAAACTCAATTTTGAATACAGATCGGAAAACAGTTTTTCACTGGGAATTTCTGCACACCTAATAAGAGATTAAAATCAAACTTGAAAATCTTAATTTCCATATAAGGTCCGGGAAATATTTTTCCCCATTCTTCACAAAGACTCTTGGAAATTGATTCAAGATTTTTTATATAATATTTTGAAAGTCTTTCTTGTTTCTCAAAAATACATAGAGAAGTTATGTTACGTTTTACAGTAATCATTCATCATTGTTAAGATTATTGAATAATTTTTTCTGTTTGGGGATGTATCTCATATCTGTAGGATCTAAGGATTTACCACAAGGCGAAGACTTGGCCATCATTAAAATCCATTCATTTCATATTGCCAGTCTCCAACGACCGTGACCTTTACTTGTTTTCTACAACTTATAGAACTTATAATCTTAGAAGTGGAGATAGCTTAACAGTTAATAGCACGGAAGAATAAAATTGGCAAGCTGGTTTCAAATTTTAGCTGAGACATTTTTGTTCACGTGATCTTGGAAAAGGCATGAATCCATCACTTCTTATTTAAGTCATTGTCAACTTTGAGTAGAACAAAGCCGACGAGGACCACTAATTTTGGTTGGCAACCAATCTAAGAGGAAGAAAATTTTGAATTCATATTAAAAATAGGGAATCTTTAAGGCCGGTCAAAACTGAAATTGATTTCCTTTCGTCTGCTGCTGTCACATAACTGATGCCAGTATGAAACGCTTGCAGAAAATGTAGGACTCTCGGCAATGGTGGGCTGGCCAGGGTGTCAGCCTGGCAGATGGCAGGTGGATCCCTGATGGAGTGAACTCTCCTATATCAAATAAAAATGAAAAGAAAAAAAGCAAACACAAACAACTTTTTTTTTTTTTGAAGCATTTCACCCCAAGCAAGTCGTGAGTGCCACTAGTTCGCAGCTGGAGTGGTTACAGAGAATGAAAGTGACGGAAGAGATTGTGTATACGGGGAATGAAGAAAGATAAAAATGAACAGGGTTCAAGACATCAGAAGATGACGATTGACGTTGCATTTAAATTTTTGAAGAATGTAGCTATCAGGGAAGCAAGTAAACGGGACGAGGTTAGGCGGGAAGTGTGAGAAAAGAAGCTGTTGGGGTAGAAGTGGCGGTTATATTTAACTATTTCAACGGTAAAAGG
The DNA here is from genome assembly GCA_963932145.1 of Acanthosepion lycidas. Classification (NCBI taxonomy): domain Eukaryota; kingdom Metazoa; phylum Mollusca; class Cephalopoda; order Sepiida; family Sepiidae; genus Acanthosepion; species Acanthosepion lycidas. The sequence continues at coordinate 7,150,045 of OZ010601.1, forward strand.
TTGGTACCTAAATGCTAGTCTAGTAGCACGCTTAAATTTATGTAGTCAGGGCATGTCATGGGTCCTTACCTATAACTACAGAATGAACTCTTCCTAACACTATGTATACTACGCCTCTCAAGAGAGAGGGACGGTCGAACTCTCTGCCTCTGAGCAGAGAGGGGCCGTAGGGCAGGGTCTCGTTCGGGGAGGTTGACCAACCCGATCCCGTTTATACGGGTTCTACAGGCATTTTTGGCCGAAACTACGGGCTCGGGAAACTCACGCTAAACTCGGTCTTGTGCCACATGCAACCCTCGTGGTGGGTGGCTAGATACCGAATCAAGTCGAGCCGATAGTAGTTCACTCCAAACCAGACTGAGAGCCATATCAACACCTTCCACATCTTGTATTATTATTTCGTGTAATACACCTTCGTTATTTCTACTCTTGTGTTCGTGTTGTTCGTCCTTGGCCCTAACCTGCACCATAACAGGGCACCAGGGAAAAAAACTCGATAGAATAGTAGCCAGGGAAATATTTGCTATTTTTATTCTTAATAATACAACACTAGTTGAAAAAATGATTTTATTACACTGGTCAGTGGAGCCCTAATAGCATGGGTCTTATATAAAAAATGCAATAAAGAAGTCATTTGCACACTATCAATAACTCAAGTCCAATGTGTGAGGACATTTCCAAAACTAAAGATTATAAAGACAAGATAAAGAAATTTGGTATCATTCTTGTTGTTATCGATTGAAAAGGAATTGTTAGATGAATTGGATTCAGAAGAAATTATTAGAAGATTCGCATAATCATCGAGTGAGCACAAACGATTACTCTTATACTGCATGCAATGATCGATTGTGCTTTTCAACTACCTATTAATGTGTAATTTGTGTAGTAAACTATCTAAAAATATCTAACAATTAATTAAAATTTAAAAATAATTAAAAATTAAATTATAATATTCTGTATTTCCATTACGTATCTACTGCTGCTAATATGTACAATCATATGTAAACTAATAACTAAGAAATATGCATTTGTTTACACAAAAAATTATTTGTACCCTTTTTTCCACGTGTATATTTTTTAAATTTTATTTATACGTTATAAAAATTAAATGATAGTGTAGTGCATTAATAAACATAGTACCAGAAGCAGCCCTTAATAAACACAGTATCAGCAGCAGCCCTGAGTGTATAAAAACTAGCGGAGTAGCTCTATCTTTCTGTGTTCCTCCTTTCAAAGAGTGTGACATCGACTTATCACGCCAAAGCTAAAAGGGCTGTGGACGATTCACACACAAACACACTTACACAGGCAATCCACACTCAAATACATTCATTAACAATTTTCTTTGTGTATTCCATTTTATTCTTAGAAAATAACCTCTTAAACTTCCCTTTTGTTATTTTGTTTAATAAATGTTACCTTGCATTGCAAATTAATCGGCCTGTTATTTGGGGCAACAGATAACACTTTTAATAAAACAGTTGAAGTTAATTTGAAAGAAATCCTAGTCAAAAATGAATAATGGCTGACAATGAAAAATCCAGGTAATATTACTACTACTAATACCACATGTGGGAATAACAAAATAAAATTAAGATGAAAGAAATAACTAGTAAAAAATGACAATGTACGATGAATTTTCTAACAATTCTAAAGAATTAAGTTAGTTTGTTGAAGAATTAAAAGTTTCCTGCGAGTCTTTGAGAAAACATGGGAAAGGTTACCTGCAATTTTGTCTTTGTTTTCAACCGATTTTTGCTTGTTTTCTATTGGATGTACCCTACAGAGAAATAAAATCCAAATTAAAGCATTTTAAAAAGTCTCGAATGGTTAAATATTTATAAATAAATTCTTTATTATTTAGTGAAAAATCTCTAACCATATTACTTTTCAAGAGAATCAATAAATACAATATCTTTCACACCCCCAAAAAACTGAGGCCATCACCTTCCTTGCAGATGAAACAACATTGGCCTTTGGAGCAAGTGAGGAGGGGTCTTTCCACTGCATGGATTATCTCTTTATCTCTGTCTGTCTATATTTCTGAGATGAGGTATTATGTACATTATTTACATTATTCGGACTATTGTCCTCATCTTTGTCGCCATATTTATCACAACGTTTCGGCCGTTGTACACTCTGAAACGTTGTGATAAATATGGCGACAAAGATGAGGACAATAGTCCGAATAATGTAAATAATTCTCTTTATCTCTGGCTCAAAGTGATGGACCAACACTCATCCTGGGTTAGGAAATGTTCAAGATAACCAATTAGATCTGCCTCAAGCATTGTCAGATTTTCCAGTGATCTAATCAGCCTGGTGTTCTTTTGATCAGGTGTCATAAGACATGGCGCCCACCAAGGAGAAAGCTTCGTCATGTCAAGTTCATTGTGCTGAATATTTCCAACTCTCTCACGGGATAGACTAGTGGCATTGACTGTTTGATTTATAGGCAATCACCTGTCATCCGCAACGATCAATGTTTTCCTCGATGGTGGCAATTGCGGAACGTTCAGAACTTGGGTCATCTTCAAGATTCTTCCTTCCCCTCCTAAATTCAGCCTCACACTTTTACATTGTTGATAGAAATCGGTTGCCGTCTCCTAATGCAGCAACTATGTCAGAATGAATGTCATTACGGGCTACACACTTTTTCTGCGGGTATGACATCACGATGCCAAATTTTGTTCATTTTCAAGAGAAGTTGCTACTAAGCACTTTGAAGTGTTCTTTGGACAGTCAGATGTCACTTTACTTGAGAATAAGCAATGCTGTTATTAATAAGACGGGTTGAAATTAATGCATGCAAGATTTCACAGCTCTAACATCAGTCATCCTATGAGCTTTTCATCCAACACTCATAGTGAATGCCTATCAATTTTGCAACACGTAAAATCATGGTAAGTGTAAAATAAGTGGGCCATAAATGTTTTATTATTACTATTACTGTTTAATTAATGTTACTATGTAATCCAACCCCGTGACTAATGGCATCTAAAAAGCAACAACTAGCGAATTAGAGCTGTTAGCGAAACCAATGAACGCTATGGCTTCAGAAGCATCTCTGATCCGATATAGAAGTGCTAAAGGTTACATCGAAATACACCTTTAAATTATATATAGGAAGATAGAACTCTGTTTTAGCGATCCATCAACGAATATCTTACAGTCACCTGATCTGTAGCTCTACTAGATATTTGCAGATTCTTGGTAAAGAATCTGCAATGTTATTGGTCCTGACCTAGAATCTTGGCTCCAGTCACTTTCCCACCGCCGTAACGTAAATTCCCTGTGACTTTTATATAAATACTTTTATGGCAAATGTTCTGATGAACTTTCCTCGATGGTACCTGGGCTTTATCAATTTATGCGTGGTACTAGATTGGCGGTAAGTTGAAATGGCGAGATGTAACCGTAAGTTCTATACTAACAGTATCTTCTCTCACAGTTCTAGCTTGTGGAACCTTATTCCGGCTTCTTGTTTCCCATTCAACTTTGACCTTCAAAAATTTAAATGCAATGTCAATCGTTATCCTCTACCTTTTTAATACTTATTCTTTTATTGTCCTCTCTCCTTAATAGTAGTTTTTCTCATATTCTCTCCCACTCAGTAACCTCTTGCGTCCTAGTGGCTTTATTTTCTTCATTGGGCCTAAATAAAAAAAAACTGTAGCAATGGTAAACGTTTTAAAATTGATGGTGGGGATGGAACTCACCTTGAAATTAATTTTTGTGAGTGGTATGTGTTAAATATTAACTTAAGCTATGAAGTGTTTTAACAGAGAATGGTAAATGCATCGTCGAAATCTGAAGACACATTGGAATAGTGAATGGTGCCTTCACAAAGCTAAGCAGAGTATTTTAAAACAGGAAAATGCCACTAGAAATAAAGTAAAGAGCACTTAAATTTTATGTAAACTCCAGTATGGCAGGGAATACTGGACAATTCTCTCACAGATGGAGAACATACTTCAGGCAACGTAAATTTGGTTCTACAGAAGGATGCTAAGTATACCATAGACGGAGCGCGTAAGCAACGAAGAGGCCTTAAGGAAAATGGAAACAAAAAGGAGACTTATAAGTCGAATCAGAAAGAGATTTTTGAAAATTCTAGGGCCTATAATGAGGAAAGAGGGTTTGGAGAATTTGACACTCACGAGGTATATTGAAGGCAAGAGAGACAGAAAAGCAGCGAATAGAACAACATAATGAGCAAGTGCTTGACAGAACAGGTATTAAGAGAGTTAGCAAAAAGGTACCCTTTATTAAGTGTTACAAAGGACAGGATGCTGTGAAGAGCAATGATCGACATCTTCCTGAAAGTACATGGTACATAGAAGAAGAAGAAGTCTTACATATTCAGTGGGAACAATAGTAGTAAACCTTGAATACTTAATCTCATTTTAACGGGCCTAAAATACAATACCTCCTCGGTATGATGATAAACTAAAATCAGCAGCGGACCTCAGACTGGAGGTTTTGTTGAGCGTGGGACCCACCTCTTAACTGCTGTTGTTCCCAGGTTCGCCATGACCGACGGTGGTAGCAACTGTTAGTGTCTCAGCTATGGGCAAATAGTTACCCCACACCATGCATCTGAAGTCAAAATACCATGAAAGTATAACAAATTTCATAGTAAGAAAATTATCAGCAAGAAAGAAATTAATAATGCTACCAAGAAAATTAAATTTCGATGTCAAATGACTACAAGGTGTTGATTTTTTTAAGCATTTCACTCCAAGCAAGGCGGGAATGCCACTAGCGCGCAGCGTTTACAGAGAGTGAAAGTGAGGGAAAATACTGTGTATAGGGGGGAGGGGTTGAGGAAAGGGTAAAAGAAGACTAGGGATCAGTGTAACAGATGGCTATTGACGTTGCATTTATTTTTTTGATGATTGTAGTTATTAGTGGAGCAAATAAGAGGATGGGAGTTCCACTATCGGGAAGTGCAAGAAAAGAAACTGCTGGAGTAGAAGTGGCAGTTACATTCAACGATTTCAACAGTAAACGAGTAGGACGCTTAAATTCATGTAGTTGGGATACCAGGGGGAAAAAATCTTGTCAGAGCAGTTGCCATGAAAATATTTGTAGAAAAGACAGAGGGAAGCCATATCACGTCTATGAGAGAATGACTGAAGTCAAAATATCAAGTCAGGACCGATTATATTGCAGATCCGTTTTTGGATTTTGCCGAGAAATTCATTTGAACAGACCAGATATGGCAACAATATTCAATACATGGATGAATGGTAGATTTGTAGCGCCATGTAAGATAGACTCTGACGAGAAAAACTTTCTGGCATGACACAGTGAATTGACTTGCCTTCCAGTAGATGCAGCTATTGATTCAGTGTAGTTGCATACTGTTAAACAAACAAAATAAAATACAACTATTTTTGTATTTTCTTGTATGCTATTGTAAAATCTTCGACACCCAATGACTTATGGCTTGGGACAAAGCAAAATTAAAAATTAAACAAAAAAAAAACATTTTTTTTAAAAACTGGCCTTTAAAATACAGATCCGAAACAGTTTTTCCATTGAAACTTTCGCACAACTAATAAAAAATTAAAATAAAACGTGAGAAACTTACTTTCCATATAAGGGCCCGGAAAAGTGTTCTCCATTCTTCACAGGGACTCTTGGAAATCGATTCAAGACTTTTGAGATAATTTCCTGAAAGTCTTTTTTGTTTTCACCTGGATTGTCCAAAGTCTGCTTGGTCAGTCGAGGTAGAATCTGAGGCTAAAAATGCAACACAAGAAATATATTAAACTATTTCAAGATTCCTATAATTATTCATGTTTGACAAGTATTTAAATTTAATCGCAATATTAGCACTGACAATTGCTTTTCATCGCAAGTATTAATACTGACAGCTTACAACTGTTCCTAAACAAATAGTAGTATTACCTTGAATTTTTATTAGACGATGTATCACCAATTGTTAAATTTTACTGTTATTACTTTCATCGTAACTGAACAGTCTTTAAGCATACGCCATTTTTAAACGAGAAGTATTATTATTATAGATTTTTATTAAATGAAACGGTTTCAAATATTATTCATTTTTTAAGTATTTCTTTCATCTTCATTTCAATTGCTTTATTTCCACTAGTAGTATTAGTAGTAGTAATATTATCTGCAATTTTGATTAGATGAAGCATTGTCAAACATTCTTCATTTTTCACTAGGATTTCTTTCATCTTCATTTCAATTTCTTTATTTACACTGGTATTATAAGAATAAATATATAAAAAGCAAATAGGATATAGAAGTAGACATGTCTGGGTAGGAACGGCACTTTAGTAAGAATTATGCAAATGAATGCAACTGGCTTATGCAAAACAACGTGCGTGGAAAGATGGCTGAGTTCTATTCCTACTTTACCGAGACATACAATGAAATTTTCACAAGCTAGGCTTGTGAGTTTATGACCTGTTGCCGAATGCGTGTTAATCGAATGTAGCATGTCTGAACATGAGTTTGAAGTAATTATTATAATAAAAAGCAATAAAGTATACGTTGTTCAAATCTAGAAATAAATATAACAAGAAAAACATTTCCATTTTTTACTAAGGTTTGTCAATTCATGACACTATACACACACACACACACACACATATATATAATATGTGTGTGTGTGTGCATACATACATCTATATATATGTTGTGTCTCTTTTATGACTTTGAATTCGTTTCTTTTTTTCATAAGTATTATTATCGTCAAGGAGTTTCATTTTTGTTGATAAGTCTGTATATCCATAATTATAATTCGACCACCTTTATCGGAAGGAGATGTATGAATGGTTCTGTTATTAGATGTTTCTTTGAGCGCTTTCATATATTAGCTATGAAGTCATTTTTCATTATTGTTTTTTTTTTCAAGTATAGCTGTTAACAACAATAACAAAACTACGTAAAATCCGTCATATAATATGATCTACTAACTCCTTTAACATCTACTATCCAATATATATATATATATATATATATATATATATATATATATATATATATATATATATATATATATATATATCGACGTAAAATGTTAACAAATGGACTATATTTCCACCATACGTAACATTTAATTTAAAAGAGTGCTCAATAAATAGTAGAGCTAAATAATATTTATTTTAGGATTAAAACGTTAAAAATTGCTACAGAATTACAATTAGGTTTCAGCACCATAAATGTGTATTTATATGCAAATAAGTTCGTGTCATGACCTATATTAAAAAATGTTTCCGGTGAATTTGAATTTAGCGTAGGTCACATTCGATTGGTTAATCACGGCAAAGCCCACAAGTTTATTTTTAAAGTATTCTGCTTTTTGAAATTAAATTAATCTTTCACTCGCAAATAGCTTAACATCGCCTAATGAGACATAGTTATAGTGTTGAAACATAACTGTGATTGTGTAGCGATTTTTAAGATGTTTTAATATCCTAAAATAAATAATATGTATATATATATATATATAATTTTCTGAAAGAATTCCTATTTTACCAAGCCAAAATACACAACCACAAATTTGTTGAAAAATCAAAAGAAAACGGTTAAATCCATTACCATATCAATGTAATTACAGTTTAAACAGACTTCATTTAAATAAATAAATTAATTGAAATTCTTGAATATTATTCCCTCACTTTATTTTTTACCAGACTTTGAATTATGTCACTGTGTCCTCCACATGTTTTGTATGACCTTTCAACCACCTGATGAACATTCATGAATGTTCTCTCATTTAAAAGCTTTGATAAACGTCCTTGACATCCTTGCTCTTGTATAAAAACACATGCAACAAAATAGATCCTACACTGCATTAATAAAGTCCCTGAGAGGACGAAACACCTCAGCTAAGAATACATTTTCCTCTTTTCTTTTTATCCATTTTGTCTACACTTTACCTGAGAATATCTACACACATATATACATATATATATTTACATATATATATATATATATATATATATATATATATATATATATATATATATATATATATGCTCAAACAAAGAGAATGACAAAATGTCTTAAATAATATATATATATATATATATATATGTCAAACTGCTATCATCGTCTTCGTTGTTTTTAGCAAAATGCTTCGGTCTTTCTGCTTTATTTTTAGGTTCAGAAATGAAATATTCTCATTATTCCACAATTTTTGCGAAAACTTATCTTCCTTGCACTTTCGAACACAGCGTGTCGACGACCTGTATGCTATCAAGTCAAAGAATTTTCATTATTTCTTAAATTTTTTAAATTTTTCTTTTTGCCTAAATTTTCTTGGTCCTTTGTTGACTAAACCCTTTCACACTCACAAGCACATTCTTATGGCTAGTTTTAACCCCTTCCTGCGAATTTTCAGAGGATTTTTTTCATTTTCTGGGGGATTTTTTTTATTATTGTTTTTAATATAGTAGCTATGAAACTAAGGCACCTTGAAGTACCCGAGAGGTGATTAACACGCATGAGTTGAAAATTGGATACGTTTCAAGCTCAGAAGTATATAAAAAGAATGGAGATCGACGTATAAATACGTCTGTAGCTGAACGCTATGTTTTAGATGTGTTTATTCGTCCATGTCTGAAAAAGACACTTTCGGAAAAACGTATATACACGTCTACGCTGAGAGCGTGGTTAATGTCGTGTCCTTTGATTTCCATTGTGTACACATATAATTCTTTTTGTTTATAACTTGCATTAATTGACGTTTGTTTTAAATTAGTTTACATGTTTGTTTGTTTGTTTTTTTTTTAATTTTTATCCCTGACTCACATGAGTCCACCAACATTGTTACAGGACAAACGTACTAAGAGGATTAAGTAAAGACACTGATATCAAATTGTTGATTCCCACAAGAGAGTGGTGATTTATTTTTACCCTAACATCATAGAATCCAGCAACAAATTACTTCGAATCTTGAAAATTTTTACTGAATTAAAATAATAAATAAACAAGGGGCAGCTTAAAAACAGAAAAGAAATTCTTACCAGTGTTAAAGGTTTCTCGCCAGCTGTGGAACCACTTGGCGGTAGGAACCTCCTACGAGTATTCATCTCTTTTGTGAAGTTTGGGTCGGAATCTCCGGGGAAACTGTTTGTCTAAGATCAACCGACTTCCGCGTTTTAAATTTCTAAACTGAAATGGGTAGAAAAACTGTTCAGATCAGCAGTTCTCATGAACCGCAAAAAAGTTCACCAAATTTTAAATTGAATACCTTCCGTAAAAACAGAGATTTCGGATCTGTCTGTTTTATTCAACACAGAAAATTGTTTTCTGTGGACATCAGAAAATATTTGAGTTTAACTTTGTATTATTCCAACAATTAACTTTTGAATAACAACCACCAAAAATTAATTTGGACTCCGAATAAAGGTTAATCAATTGGAACAATAATGTGTCGTACTGTTGATTGCAATTTTATTTCAAAGATCAATGCATTACGTGTGCAAAACAATTCGGTTTATTCAAATAAAAACATTAACATATGTAACATGAGTTTCAGGTGCCTTGACAAATCATTGTAATTGAACATTAGCTAGATTGTCGTGTCCACTAAAATACCAAATACAATATTTATAAACTAATCACACTCAATAAAGTGTCTACATCTTAAAACACACCAATAAAACAATACAATACAAATCAGAAAAGTTGTTTTATTAGTCACCATGATTTACGTAGATACCGCCAAAATATCGTTCGGACGTAGTAGTAATTCTTGTGGAAGAATGACCAGCACAAGTACTGATCTCAATCTAATTGAACCATTGTGGTTGGAAATGAAGAAAATAGTGTCCGAAATAAAAAGACGAGATCTCCAAAAGCTTTGGGATTACTGCGGAGAAGAATGAGAAGAAATTACTAAGGAGAAAATACGTAGCTTTTTCCATTTAATGACTGAGGCAAAAACAGAAACTCTAATTAATAACTCCATAATTTGACGTTTCATACTTTTTTCCCATAATACACATCAATAGATAGTTCCTTGTTAACTGAAGAAAAGAGTTGAAAGGTGAACTTTTCGCTGGTGACCCAATATTAGTGCATGGCTTGTTTACGGCATCCCCATACTTAAGATGCTCTATCACTTATTAGACAGCAATATTGAAAATGCAATAATTTGTTTCTGCTCGCCAAAGGTCATAAATGTATAAAGATATGTTTACTGCTAATCACTCCCGATTTTCGGGTAAAATTGACAAAAATAATTAATTTACCAGGGTAGACCAAAAGTTTTGCACGCAAGTAAACTCTGGAGTCAGGATGCTGAAGGTAACATCAATCAGCTAAGTGACAAACTTTTACTTATATTAATCCTATTAATGACCTATCTTTGATATCGACCACTTTGTTGCAAAGACTGCTTGCCTTAAATGTCTTTTCTCTCAATACTGACTATCGGCAATTTTTGGCTTTATACAATCCTTGACATCGCTATATATATATATATATATATATATATATATATATATATATATATATATATATATATATATATATATATATATATATATATAGTCATCTACAGACAGACTGCTTCACTGTATCACAGTGTGGATAGACATGATTGCGTCAAGCCAGGATCGAAACCCGACCGATTTGACATCAGTCGAAGACTCTCGCCCTTAAGCCCTCAGCTCATGCAGCGGTGAAAGGGAATTTTTAACACCTTATATACGAGAAATAAGCATTACCGGCTACCAGAGTGCTCAGTTCATAGCGAAGAACTTTTAGCGTTAGTAGCAGCTGCCGACAAATTCTCTTTCTTCCAAAGTGCTCAACCTACGAAAGGGGGCATATACCTTTTGTTGAAGTCAGCCTACATAGACCCCTTATCATCAACTCCTTGGTCTTGGGATGTCTCGATGTTTTCTATTGGTGGTTTCGTTTGGGCTGCAATACAAAATGTTTAAATGATCAGTGCCCATCTCTTCCCATCTGTGCTTGTATACACAGAGCCTAGTCATTAAAGAGATTAAATCGACTGGGAATCGCATTTCCTTGTCGTACTCCTGATGGGGGTCTAAAATGATTCCGTATTAGGGTCCTCAGCAGATTCTGCAGATCGATACAGTGCTTCTATTAGATCAATGCATTCAATGGATAATGAACTTGGAAGGCGATTTCTAATGGAGGAGGAGAGAAAGTCCCTATTGATGTTTGCTCATATGCTGCTGTGACGTCGACAAAGCAAGTATACAGTTGGAGAGCTAAGCAATTCCTTGGACTAGTATGACTATATTTATACCATCGTTGCATCCCTTCCCAGGAAGGGGGGGTTATGTTTCTGTTTTTATTATTTTCGTCAAAAGGGGTTTTATTTTGCTTTTAAATATGAATAAATCGTTCACTCCCCAGTAATTTACAATCGTCTGATGAGATGCATCGATACGCATCGAAACACGACTGCAATTGTGTAGCGATTTTGACATGTTTTCGGTGTAATATCATAAAATAAATAATACTAGTCTACTTTCTATTGAGTCCACTTTTAAATTAAATTTTACGAACGTTGGAAGTATGCTCTATTGGGTTTCATCTTACCTATATATATATATATATATATATATATATATATATGAAGAAATATACTCTTAAGGTGTGCTATATTTATAGGATAAAGTGCTCAATATCAGAGATAGAGGGTGTGTAAATATAAAAGTGAACATTGAAGTCAACACTTAGAGGTGACAGGCTGTTTCATGCTAGATGCAATCGTGAGGCCTGACGATTGCGTCTAACATGAAACAGCCTCTGTGTGTGTGTGTGTGTGTGTGTGTGTGTGTGTGTGTGTGTGTGTGTGTGTGTGTGTGTGTGTGTGTGTGTGTGAAAATATATAGAAAATAAGAAAAAACTCGTTAGGTAAATAATCCAAAGTTCTTTAGTATTTTTGTTATTATTTAAAAAAAAAACAGTGCTCGATACAAAAGTAGAGCCTAAATATAATTATTTATTTAAAAATATGTAGCGATGGAATCATATATTTAAATAAATAATTATATATATATATATATATATATATATATATATATATATATATATATATATATATATATATTCAGCTAAGGGTGTACCATTTTCCTCTACTAATTTTCCTCAACTTTGTAGAAGCTTCGCGATTCTATCCTCCCAGAAATACAAAATTCCATCATCCAAAAACTTCATGGCCTCATCCTGTAAGATTTAGATAAACGTGAACAGATATCTATCATAGATAGAAAAACAGGCACAGATAGATAGATAGATAGATAGATAGATAGATAGATAGATAGATAGATAGATAGATAGATATGAAAACCAACACGGGCAGATAGATAGATAGATAGATAGATAGATAGATAGATACGAAAGTTTAAGCAGCGCAATATCGCTGATACAATTTTCGGACAAATAATCAAGGTTATTTTTTTGTTAATTTCATTCATGGTATTAGCACGTAAAATACCTTATTTCCTGTTTGCTTTTAAATAAAATAGAACCGTGTTTTACGCGCCTGAACTGACGAGTTGTTAAATAAAAAAAAAGTTAAAAGGGAAAATGAGAAATTCTTCACATATCAGCATATTTAACCATGAGAAATAATTAATTTTATTTTGTCCGAGTTAAATAATAATAATAATAATAAGATTTTTAAAGTGTACAAAAGATGCTACTGTAGTTTTGCGTGTGTGTCGGGAGTTGAATAAATTATTGAGAAACTTACCATTAATTCCGAGAAAGTTTGAACGGAAATCTTTTCTATCTCACCAGTAAAACCATAAATGTCGTTAAGGCAAAGAAAAGAAAGCAGGCTGAAAAGTCTTACCTTAGCAACAACCCCAAAATAATCAATTAAGCTGTTATTACATTTCATCAGGTATGATTTAAACACCACCGACGACGAGTCTCCAACTCAAGACGTGTTCCGGCTTGCTCAAGTTATAAGAAGGTATATATATATATATATATATATATATATATATATATGTGTGTGTGTGTGTGTGTGCGTGCGTGTGTGTGCGTGTGCGTGATTAATACAAATATAAAATTTGTCGCTTAGTTGATTGATATATGCAGCACCTCAACTCTGAATTTCGTAGATGAACACTTTTTGAAATTGCTCAGTCCACTCATCAGGAGTTTTTAGCAACTGACCGCCATTTTTCTTAATTTTCCTTATTTTATACTAAGTTTGATATAATTGATTAATGTGCTAGTTGTGGTTCTCTTATCGGTTTGCTTGGTTTTTGTTTAGCGGCATATCAACATCTCTGTGGGTTATAATGCCTGAATCTAAATATTTTGTACGCAATTTTTATTTTCTTTTATTTATTTATTGTAGATAATATTGTGGGGATACAAATCTTACTAATTAACCCATAGCTGGAGGGAGTGGATAGATAGATAGATAGATAGATAGATAGATAGATAGATAGATAGATAGATAGATAGATATGGAGAGGTGAGGTGGCTTCATACCTTTTCCAGGGTCATTTGCATGTAAGTGAATATAACGAATGCAACTGGAATTGGAACTCGACTATCCGATTAACAATTCCGAGCCATTATCCATTACCCTTAAAGAATTTCCTGTAGGCTACTCGGATCGATATACACCTGATGAAGGCCGGAGAGTACAACTGCTGAAACGTTCTGATGATGATAGTACAGATGAGGACATTAGATCGAATTATAAACAGTGTGAATAAAGAGTTTAATGTTAGATTTGAACAGCTTTTAAGGATTCAATTTCATCAGACAAGAACAATAGGCACATTCTACCAAGATTTTCAGAAATAAGGCCAACGCGAGTTTTTGGTTCGTTGGTCGTTTATGTTTAGCGGCATATCAACATCTCTATGGGTTATTTAATGCCGAAATCGAAATATTTTGAACACATTTTTTGTGTGCGGGGGAATAATAATGTTTTTAGTGATACAAGTCTTACTAATTAACCTATAACTTGGGGGTATTTGCGCTTAAGTGAATATAACGAACCCATCTGGTATTGGAACTCGACTCTCCGATTAACAATTCCGAGCCATTATCCATTACACCATCCGCACATTCAAGCTTACAGCACCTGATATTTCCAAGCGGTCACTCATCTAGGTACTGGCCTGACTCATTGTTGCTTAACATACGGAGCATACGGGAACCGGTGTTTCAACGTGACGTGGCCTTAAATATTATCATTATTGATGTGAGACTCATTTTTTTCTCTTTGCGCATATCTGTTAAATGTCGTGGTTATTTCCCCTTTCCATCATTTTCTTGTTTCCTTATAAACTCTCCCGATTCATTTTCCTTCTCTCTCTGTCTCTCTCTCTCTCTGTCTCTCTCTCTCTGATTTTTTAATCAATTCACCTCAAGCAAGGCTATGACGCCACTGAGACCCAATGGACTACTTGTGAGCAAGGGGTGATATCTACCCGGATTAAAAGTGAAAAATTAAAATCCGAGTGTCGTGCCCACAAATACAACATAACGCGAAGAAATGGCTTTTTTTTACATAGGCAAAAAGGAAAACCAGATTGAAATAATCACATGTTTATCATATAAGAATAAATCTTAATATGTATCTGAAGCTACACATTAACATTTATTTTTATGTGGTAAACATTGTGTTTGTTCATTCGTAAAAAATCAAATGTTCGACAAAATTTTCCATTTGCTTAAGTGCAGTTCGTAAAGTCATATGGCTTGGTCAATATAAAGTGTGCATATATATGTATGTGTGTGTATCTGAAACCCATTTTAACGGAGCGTATGCATGGCTACTAACTGAATGTGTGTGTGTGTGTGTGTGTGTGTGTGTGTGTGTGTGTGTGTGTGTGTGTGTGTTAGTGTGGTGAAGCGTATGAGTGTGTGAGTGCTATTACGTGAAATCTGATTACGGTCGTTCCAAAAGGAAATGAATATACAGATAGATGATCAGACTTATTTTTTTTCACGGCTATGAATATTTCTTTGAATGGTGTGTAGTCGTCGCTGAGGTGTTGTCATGGTAACTAGAGAATTCTAGTTGGGTAACATCAGCACGTCCAGTTGTTGGCTGGGTCTTTGCTCTGTGTGTTTTATTAACCCCGAAATCGGTGTATATATAGTTATCCTGATCACGTGATTGCCTCCAAACGAAAGCTTTTCGTTTTCCGCGGATAGCACCCAGTGACCAGTTCGTTTGGAGTTCAAACGTACGGATGTAGTCGGAAGCATAGCACGTGACTGTACTGTCCAATCAAATACCAGAAATACTTATTTAATTTGGGATCAATTTTTTTTTACTGATTTGTACAAATGTTTTTGCTTTAGTGATTCTGATCTTATTTATATCTGGGCGTTTCTAATTTATTTGTGTTTCATCTATTAGTTGTAGAATATAAGATTTTATATCCAATACAAGAAACAAGGTTGATGTGGATGCCGCTTAAAAGACCGAACTTCAAAAGGAAACATCCGCAGATTTATTAAACAGGAACACTTGAGATCGACATAAAACCACCTCTCACTTTTTTATCTGAGTGTCTGTAGCATCATTTGCATTTCTTACTTCCTCTTCTGCTCACGGAACAAACAACACTAATTTGAGAGGCTCTTGGGCGAAAATTTATAATAAAAAAGCGACAAACTTGAACCTCCGATCCGTAAAAAAAAAAAAAAAAACTTCGAAAGGAGTGTTTTTCCAATGACATTGGTGCGGAATTTATGCTAAGATGTGTCAGAAGGTGAAATTGTGTGAAGGCCTAAAATTTGCATGTACATTATGCATTTATCCAAAACAAATAAATTAAACGAACATATGAAGACAATACAACTTGAAGAAATCAAAGAAAAAAAGAACGTAGTTATAGATTTGAACAATAACATGAATTTATATATATATTTGACATACACAAAGTGATGATAGGTTGCTTGTTAAATGTGGCATGTGAGATAAGATTGCAAAGAGTATTCATGCAGAGATTTGGTGAATGAATGTTGGTGGTTTAAATTTGTTTGTGAAATTAAAACAGTTTGATTTCTGCAAGGTAAAATGCCAATTGTGTGAGTTCAAATAATAGTGTGTATGTGTGTGACAATTGTAAGTGTTGATTCAAGTTATGAAGAGTTGTGTGCCTTTGACTGATATGCTAAGGTCGATTAAATGTACAATTACTATTTCGTAGTGATAATGTCACTTTTTTAGTAAATTGTAACTTAAGTTTCTTCACGCGGCAATAGTAGTGCGAGTTGTGTTGAGTTGATGAGAGGCTGTTAGTGTTAGTGAGTCAGTGTGTTGGCACGCGTTGAGTCTGCTGGCGTCTCTCAAAACTCAGTGTCTGACTGACTTGAATCAAATCGAGCGATTCTTTTTTATAGATTTTTGGGGTTTTCAAATAGGCTCCAGACAGCTGCGCGGGAAAAAAGGATTTGTCTGAACTTGCTACATTTTTGTGTCCTTTTAACCAATGGGAAGTTGAGTTTGGAAAAGTGAAGTGATGATTGGTTAAAGGTTAATTTGAGGAAGAGTGCATCTTCCCGTCGTGGGTGGCAGGCAAGTATGGATGATCCCATAACACTACTATTATTTTAACTACCTTCACTCCTCGCCACTTCATTGTTTTAAAAAGCGATGATTAGAATTTCAATAAAACAAACACTTCATGAAAATGAATTTATACATTTTTTTTTATTGTTCTTGAGAATTTACAACAAAACACGATTTATTTATTATCTGAAACCAAGACGTGGACAGTGGAGTTTCCACCAAAGGCACGTCCTTCGGAGCTACCACAGACACAGAGCTTAAATGCCGAGAATTGACACTATTTACATGCGCACTTCATCAGGTATATATCGATCCCAGTAACCTACAGGAAATCCCGAACTGAACGCTTTATTTAATCTACAGCCATGTCTAGGGATATCTCGTCTTGTTCTTATTTTTAGTACTGCTCTGTTATTGCTCGTTCTGTTTTCACTTAGTACAAGTACACACTGCCCGGTCCAGGGATTCTCATCAACACTTTAATTAACTAGGCTATTGTCCCGTAGGACAATTCTTTGTGGAGAACTTGGAGCCTTAAACCTAACCTACCTGCTGAAGAGTGCTACTGCTACTTGTCATGCTTGACTGGACTTACAAAAGCCTTTCTTTTTGTTAAAGCTGCTGATGTTTACTCTGTCCATGGTGCAAGAACCGCTCGAGGTAGAGAGTTACAGAGAAAGAAGGACCACTCCAAGCAACGTGATAATGTCACCAAGACGCAAGGAGCCATCTATTAGATGTATTTTAAGAAACGGATTTAACAGCAAGTTGATAAATGGCTCATTCCATATGCATTTCATCTTTATTTGAATCTCTGACACCCACCAAACAATTTAATCTCTGTGACATTTTGACAGGGCAAGGAGTGGGAGGAACTTTATTTCTTACCCGAGCTGAGGAAATCTGTTCTTTGCAATTATAAACTTTATTTTATTCAATCGATCTAGCTCGGTGATTCATCAGTCTATCACGCCAACAATCACAGTCCTTTATTAAGGCCAGAAGGTCATTAGGGAGGCAATTGTGTCATAACATATCCGGTAAATGTAGGTGGTTACTGGGCTACCAGCTTGTATTGTTCAATGGCTAGGTGCCCAAAACAATAAATCACTTCCGAGTTCTTGTTTCTCTCGTCAGCAGCGCACTGTAAAGTGCATTCTGCGTTGGCATAAGATTGTAGAAATATCAGGCTCCTCCCAGCAAGGAAAGATGTTTTCTTACAATTTGGTTTATTCCAATTGTGACACAGGTTTATACGATCTTATTTATTCAAGAATTTCAGGCCATCATCAGTATTGTGACTGGATGTGGTTATAGGGTCACTACGCACTTGTCCTCTCCAAAATTGAAAACCAGAGAGGTAGTCATTCACAAGTATCCCATCATGTGCAAGTAGAACTGACAGTCGGTGCCCGTCCGTTACCAGGACAAACTCCTCCAAATTAAAGGTCTGTCTTGGTCATAGACACGTGGTCGTTGATCCTGTTAGGGCTGAACCTTCCATCCAGTAATGCTGTTATCACCGAACTGGCTACATTTGTAACCCAGCCTACCTCATTATACAAGATTCTCATTAAAATGTTGAAAACTTTTGTACACATTTAATTCTTCGTTAGAAAGAAGTCTTTTCCAAACGTTATGTTTTACGTCTGAAGGAAGCAGTTTTAACGAATATATTTAAAAATTGTTGTCTCCTTTTAAACAATAAAGACAATCACCTACCGGATATACCATAATTCCCCATGTATAATAGGCATTCGTCCATAATACGCACCCAAAAATTTGTGTTGAAAGTGTGGGGAAAATACTTCTACTCACGTATAATACGCACCCCTTGTTTGGTAATCAAACCTTATAAACTGTACCTCTTTAACTTCATTACGGCCAGCATTTCCTACTCTTATTTTTTAAAATGATTTTAAACAGAATAATATTATTCTAATTTAGTGTTATGATGATTCTTATTTTATTTTAGATTTGTATTTTTAGGTACATATGATTGTATTAGGTTGGTGCAAAAATAATGTCGTTTTCTCTAATATGTTACTATGCGAGAAAACGACATTATTTTTGCACCAACCTAATATTTGACATCCTTATGGGGTCGCAATCGCCGAATGTTAGTGTCAAAGTGTTGTATGTTTGTGGCGAGTAGTCATTTCGCAACTGAAATTGACCTATGAAATGGCAATTTTTTTTAAAGTTTTTTTTGTAGCTGTGCATAGTATGCACCTCTAGTTATTTTTTTTTTTAAGAAAAAAAAATGAGTATTATACATGGTGAATTACAGTACTCAAAAAGTATTTCCAAGGTCTACAGACTAAGTATTCAGAACTTTCCTTGGTTTTTATCCAATTATAACCCCTTGATGCAATCATTTTTTTACTTAACAAATGAAGCTGACCTTTATTTGAAAAGGTTAAGCCAGTACTGAGCCTGTCAAAATCTTGGCATTTAGAGTGGGGTTTATATCTCATAAAGTTACAAGTATTAACACCAATTTCTGTCAATGGTTTTGAGATGACATCTGTTTTTCTTATTCTGACTAGCATTCTCAGTTTTTTTGGGTTTTTTTTTTTTTGTTATATTTGTTTCAGCTGCTCTAGTCTTCTGATCTTCTTTCATGATGTCAGAAATATTTTTAGTGGAGAAATTATCCAAGAGATATATTCCATAATTAGAGTTCAATCTTTGCATTGAGTGGTTCTGAAAAGTCGCATTCTCTGGTTCAGTGGAATAAATAAATAAGCAACACAAAATTGAATAAATCTTAAGCATGCAAAGTGTGATGAAGAACAACGTAGCCTGTGAATTGAATAAAGGATTCAGATCGAAATTCCAAAAAGGTTACCCTGATACTATAGACACGTACATAGAAAGGGAAGGGCAGTTTTATCTCAAGTGTTTCTGTTTGATGGACCAGTGGATGGTTACTTTTGAATTTCACTCTTCTAAGAGGCATTAACTTAACCAAAGGTGAATGGAAAGCAAAGGGATGAATGAGGAACTTTTTGACATCAAGTGGCTGCAAAAAATGGTAATGAGAGTATATCCAAGTGCTGCTCTATATTAAGTCATGCTTGGGATCACAGAGAGTTCTGGTCCACCCTTTGAGAGACGGATGTGTCCATCATGTGGTTCTGAAGCTTCTATTCGTATTGCTAAGCCACAACATTGGGAGAAGTAGATGAGTAAGGAATTGGTAGAGGGAAAGAGTTGACTTAGCAGAAATTGTCCCAAATATCACCTACGTATCCACGTGAACGAGCAGGCAAAACCCCCGAATAAAACATCTACATATAAAAAACAGGGATTGCATTCTTATTTCTTGTCTTTGTTACAATTTTCTTATTCAAATTATTTACCTTATATCATTTTGAGAACAGTTATCAATGCACAAATTGTTCAATGAATTAAATTCGTTTTTTTGATGTTATGTGTTGACGATAATGGGCATCTCAGCTTTAGTCACTTTCCAACCGATCTAACAGCTTCCATGTGACTTTTCTATAAATATTTTCACTGTAATTGTTCTAATGTGCTGTCCTCTTTGGTACCTTGAATTTACAAATTTTGGTACTAGATTGGCAGTTAGGTCTCATCATTCTACAGTTGAAATAGCTAGATGTAGCCATAAGTTCTATGCTAAGATTCTTTTCTCACACTTCTCACTTGTGCAACTCTCTTCTGGCTTATTTCCCAGATAACTTTGACCTTCAAAAATTTAAATGCAATCTTAATTGTTTTATCTAGTAACCTTGAATGTGATCTAGTAATATCCGTAAGGTCAAACTAAAGAGACAAAGGAAAAATAATAATGCAACAATGAGTTTCACTCTGGGACTATACCTCGCAGGTTGGTTCTTTATAGTGTGATACTATAGACATGTACATAGAAAGGGAAGAAGGGCAGTTTTATCTCAATCTCAAGTGTTTCTGTTTGATGGACCAGTGGATGGTTACTTTTGAATTTCACTCTTCTAAGAGGCATTAACTTAACCAAAGGTGAATGGGGAGTAAAGGGGTGGATGAGGGATTTTTGGGGATCAAGTGGCAACAAAACCGGAAACCTTACAAGTGTTTGGAATCAGAGATAGACATGCCTGTCATGTGGTCCTAAAGTCTCCATTTGTATTACCAGATGTCTGGATAAGATAGGCAAGGAGTTGGTAGGGGAAAGAGCTGACATTGAAATTGTCTCAAGCATCAACTACATACCCACCCAGACAAACAGGCGAAGCCCTCAAATAAACATCTACATATAATATGGAAAGCAGGGCCTGCGTTCTTATTTCTTGACGTGGCATTTATTGTTACCTTGAGAGTATGCAACATGCCCTTCCCCAGTTTTTAGTGCACACTGAGAACAATGTGGGGTGATCACTGGCTAGTTGGTGGGAAACTGGTGTTATGTGTCAAGTTACAAAGACAGATACCTGAAGAAACCCAGAGGGTAGTTACTACGGCTGAAACAATCAAAATAAACATATTGGTTTGAATAGAAAAGTGTAATCATTTTAGCACAAACTATGAACCAAAGTTTTTTTTATCTCCATGATGTCATGTGTCAATTATTTTGTCAAAATTGGAATGGTATCTATAAGGACGACAAAGAAAGTCGATATGCTGTTATACTTTCTTTTTATTATATACAAAATGAAATGAAATGAAAAATATAGAAAACTATGTCCCAAAGGCATTCATTTGATTTCTGGATCTGCTGACTATAGCAACAATGATTTGAGCTTAACCCGAACAACATTTTTTCATTCTTCTTCTTCTTCCTCCTCCTCTTCATCATCTCCTGAGCCAGATTCTTCAGATGCTTCAGGGGAACTGAGTATTTCTTCTTCAGAAGGCAACTGCAGAAAAAAAAAAGAAAAAAAAAAAAAAGAAAAAAGTATTAAATTCTGACAAGCAAATAGATATTAAACACATACAATAAACTCCATAACTCACACACATACGCACTCACAAGTTAAGTTAATTGATGTTACATTTAATTTAAGTATCAATATTGCTTATTTATGTAAAAACGAAATACAACTTCCCTAAGAAAAAAAAGTACAACCCAAAAAGAGGATTAATACCTTTCCCAAGGGTATTAGCACTTAAGTGAATGTAATGAATTCCAGTCAAATCCATTACATTCACTTCCATACTAATAACCTTGGGAAAGGTATGAATGCTTTTCTTCTTCCTCTAGCTACGGGTAAATAGTAGGACAGACTGGGTTCTATAGCCTTGTACGGCAACTGGTCTACTGCAGAAAGAAATGGCAACCTACTGTGGGGGGAAAAAAAATTGGCCTTGTCAGTCATGTATCAAAAAGAAACATTATCCCCTAAACGTGTATCACGCATGGCACATAAGTGATTAACAAAAAATAAAAATCTGTGACGTCTTTAGAGTTGGAAGAAGAGTTTGGTTGCAGTAGAAGTAAATAATGGCTATTATACAAAATATTTAATGAAGATTATGTATTCTTTTTTGTATTGTATGAATACTTTTTTCACCCATTAAAATGGATAAATGAGATTTTATTCTATTTCACAAAATTTTTGTTTTCTATGCATATTTCATTATTATGCATATGTGTACAGTTAATTATATGAAAAGTACGTTTACTCAGGAGTTGGAAATACAATAAAAATTTGTATGTGTACAAATATTGCCCCCCCCCCCCCCACTATATATATTTGTGTGTGCGTGTGCACGCCCCCCCCCCCTGCACACTTGTAATTGCTAAATAGTGTACATGCAATTAAAATAAGTGTAAGCTTATATCATATGTTATCTTTTGTCTAAGGTTTCATTTTTATTTAATGGCTAGTAGTTTATTTGTTTTTGTCTTGGTGTTATATATTAAGGTATTAATTATGGAGGGTTAAGTTTGTTTTTTGGTGTGTGTAAATATTTATATGTACACTCACGCATATAGGTGTGCATGTTTAATATTTGTTCATTTATTTATTAATAAATTAAGTTTATATTGTTTCATTTATTATTGAATTTTCATATTATATTTGTTTATTTTTAATTAGCACTTGCATGGCAAAGTAAGTATTTATTTATATGCCTACATTTATCCATTATTTCAGTTTTCTTGTTTATTTCGGTTTTTAAAATTAATTATTGCTAATTTTTCCTCTAAGTATAATTTACAATTTTTACTGTTAATACTGTATGGGGCTGCTCTTTTTATACATTTTAGTTTGGTGGGGATATTGTTTTCTTTTTGGGTCTATATGTATTTTGATAGGGTTGTATTGTTTGTGTATTTTTATTCTTTTGAATGACACTTTATAGTTATAATATCTTTCTTTAAAAGTTTTTTTTGTAGTCCCTATGTAAATATTTTCGTGTGTTAATGTTATTAGTTATGATAGCTTTGTATATCATGTTATTGGTTAAACATTTGTTAAGCAGGCAATCTTTTTTTTCTGCAGTTACACTCAATGGTGTTATTTTTCTGCATGTTATTGTTGTAATTGTTATTGGTTTTGTTGAGTATTTAATTATTTTTTTTTTTATTGTGCTTAATTATTATTTTCTCTGTTGTCCATGGGGCTGTAATTAATTTTGATTGTATTTTTGTTGATAGTTTTTGATAATTTTCTGTTCTTAGGGAAGTGTTTGTCAATTATTTTGAAGAATATTTTTGTTTTTATTGTATCGTTGTGAGGAGGGTGGTAGTATTGAACCAAACTATACCTTTTACTATTGTTTTTGTTTACGAATTCTAGTTCGTATGAATATCTATTTCTTAGGACTGATTCATTTTTTTTTTTTTTTTTTTTTATTATTGAATATTTCTAGGCTACTAGAAAATTCTTTTATTTATAGACATGGGTATTTGTTTAAATTTATTTTTGGGGCGGGGGTCTTGGGGGTAAAATTTTTGTTAATGTATACTGGGTTGTTTGGTTTTCTACACATTAATAATACAAAAATGCTTATATCTCATATATAGTGTGTTAAAAAAATTTCCTTTCTCCACTGCTGATGGCCTAAGGGTGATAGTTGCCAACTGATGTCAAATCTGTTGGATTTTGATCCTGGCCCCTGAAGCAATCACATGACTAGCAACACTTATGAGCTGTGATACAATGAAACAGTTTGCAGATGACTTATACACACACACACGTTATTTTAGGTTATTATATACTAGAATAAATATTAGTCTACTTTTGTACTGAGCCCTCATTTAAAGTGAATGTTGGAATTGGACTATTCATTCTCATTTTACACACACACATACCCCCCCCCACAAACTTTAGTACCACATTGAATATCATCTTCAGGTTCTGATTGAAAATTGACCATATATATATATATATATATATATATATATATATATATACACACACACATGCACACACACACACGAACATTGAAGTCAACACTCAGAGGCAACAAGCAGTTTCATGCTAGATGCAATCATCAGGTCACGTGTGTTGGCTTTTTCTTGACTATATATACAGGTCAGTGGTGCATTGTCGGTAGTCCATTATGAGGGTTATTTTGGCAGGAGTGGTTTATTTATTTATTCATTTGGTTTAATCTATTTTATTTGTTTTGTATTTATTTTTATTTTATATATTCTTTTTAGATTTTAATGTTTTAGTAATGGAGTAAAAAATTTGAGATTAGATTGTTTATTTAACAGTTTGTTTTGATCTGGGAAGGTAATTAAATTATTTTTTTCATTCAATTTTTGGATTGATTGCTGTAGTCTATTCCAACTTATTTTGGCAGGGTGGTGGGCAGTTATTTTAAAAATTTTTCTGACAGTTATTTTGGTGTGATAGGTTTGTTAATTTGTTTATTATTTACTTTATTTGTATTGATTATTTTTACTTGTTTATTCTTATTTTCTTTTTTTTTAATTCTTGTCTATTCTAACAGGTGCGGTTTGCTAATTTGTTTATTATTTACCTGGGTTAATTTATTTTATTTGTTTTTTTATTATTATTTTGTTTATTTTTCTTTTTTCTTTTCAGTTTTTAATTTTTAAGTAATGTAGTAAAAATTTGTTTAAAAATGTGGCAATACATGAATTTCCATGGCTATTTTATAACTGTAAAACTTGCAATGACTTCATTCAGTCATTAACTTAAGAATTAGGGTTAATCAGAAAATTCAAATAGGAAAATTGTGAAATGTCCACCAGTACTACTTGTTTTTTTAAAACAGAGTAACACACAAAGGTTTGTAACCCTTACCATGCTGTAGGCAACAACTCTTGTAGAATTCACTCTTCGCTACTCTAAGTGCATTCTGTCACCTTGAGACAGTTACAATAAATAAACACTTGGGAACTATTATTTCTGGTAATTTAAGCTGAAATTGCCTCCTACTGCTTTGGAAGAAGGTTAAACTTCCATTTTTCAACGTCATTTTGAATTTTTTTAGACACTATTACTATGTGTAACATCGATTAAACCCACATTCATTTTTTCGTGATTTTTTGTAAATAAAAATGGCCACATCAATATCCAACGCAGCCTTTATTCAGGAGTTTTTCTTTGATTAGGACTTCGACGATGATTTTGAAGGCTTTACTCAAGTGGATATTGACAGTGAAGTGGTCAAAGATGATAACCAAACTAGTGACGTGGAGGAAAGCGATGATGACCACTAACAGCTACTATCATCTATGCCTAACTAATTTCATGAAAGTTACTGGCAACCATCGATATACCCGATAGCCTTTCTGAAGATGAATTACTTTTATTTTTAAATGATGAAATAATAACATCATTCATCAATGACACAAATAACTGTTGTAACCTCGGGTATTGTTACTGAACAGAAATAATCACATGAAGGGTTGGGGTAATGAACAACAATACTTAAGACAAGAATCCCACACATAAGATTTGCCAGTGGCGTGTAGAAATAGTAGTCAACTGCTAGAAGTGAGCCAAGTGAATCCCACAATGAATCTCCAACTGCAGACCCACACATACAGTATTCACTACTGTATCGTCTGTAGGTATGTTACAATAACTATGATAGCCAAGTGAAAGAAAGAGCAAACAAATGCTAGCGCCTTCTTGTATGTAAAGATGAGGAAACATCACTATTTTGGCAAAATGAAAGCCTTTTTAACAATTTTGCTTTTTTTTTTTTTTAGCATCAAAACTCACATGCAAAATGTAATGCATTACATCAAAATATTACTCATTCCTTTTATTAGTGTACAAAAATTAAAATCTATATGCACAATCCAAAAAAAAGTTATAACAATTTTAAAACAGTAGTTTTTTGGGGGTTTTTTTTGTACACTAACAAAGAAAAAAAAAAAAAAAAAAAAAAAAAAAAAAATGCAGTGGCAGGGAGGACAATTCTATAAAGAAATTAACATTGTAAACGTTAAAAAATATCAATAAAAGGCATTTAATATTTAGGGTCTATTCATTATTTGAATTAGGGTTGGATGAAGGATGATTTTCTTTAAGACGTAAAGAACTTGAAGCCATTTTTAATCCTAGATCTGAGAAAACTGCTTACTACAGATGATAAGTTAGACATTTCTGAAGGAGATGCCACGCATGTCAAACTCGTGTTTTCAGGTTAATATTTTGGTTTGGTAGAAACAGGAAAATCTTGTTAAAATGTTATTTATTATCAGTTCACCAATATGGCAGAGAATGCTGGACAATCTCTTGAAAGATGGAGAAGAGACTTGCAGAAACAGAAATGTGATTCTACAGAAGGATACTGAGGATACCATGGAAACACAAAGGATACATAAGAAAGAGACAGTTGAAATTTCTAGAGAATATGAGGAAAGAGGGCTTAGAAAATGTGATACTCACAGGACACATTGAAGGCAAGAGGAAACAGAACAAAACAGTGCTTAACAAGCTTGTATAAATGGATGGCAGAACAAGGTTTAGGAGAGATAAGAATTATCAAGAGCTGCAAAGGACAGGAAATTGTGGAGAGCCATGATTGCCAACATTTTGAAAGAACATGGAACATAGAAGACTCCTTGTACAACCTATTCTATGTTTGATTTCCTTGTTTCTCAGGGTAAATTCATTCTAATCCTTACACTAAGGTATTTGATTGAATGATTTGTTTTTTATGGTTTATCAGCCTTTTGCAAGTTATTTAAAGCCAGAAAATAATTTTAGATCTTAAGAATATTGGGGGGGGGGCGGGTTAGCCCTACTAATTAACCCAAAGATTATGGGTAGAGAGAAGATTCAGATTCATACTTTTTCTCAAGGGTGCAAGGTAATACAATGTAACTGACTAGAATTGGAAATCAGCTCTTCAATTTCCAATTCTCAGCTGTTATCCATTAAACATCCGGACATCCAAGTTTACAGCACCTAGTATTTGCAAGCTGTTACCCATCTCCTAGGTTTGGCTTAACTTTGGTGATCATATGAAAACCAGTGTTTCAACCAAGGTATCTTAAGTGGTTAGAATTTATCAATTCTACATTCTAAATTATCATGAAGGATTCAGGATTTAGGTGTCACTGTTACTCTCATTCCAATTCCAGACCTAGTTCCTGTTTCTTGTAAGTGCTACTTCTTGGATCACTTGGTAAATGATGAGTGGAAAAGGGGGTGTTGACCCCCATCCCATATCTCTTACCTCACCAAGTTCATCATCATCCTCTTCATCTTTTTCCTCCTCTTTTTTACTAGCTGCTTTTTCGGGTTTCTCTTTTTTGGCTTTTTTCTTCTTAGGTTTATCTTCATCGGAACTAGATTCCGAACTGGAAATGAATTCCTTGCTCTTAAAGGTGCTGTCTCCTGATTTATTGCCAGCATCAGATTTCCGGGGACTTTTCTTTGGGGCCTTCTTTGCGGATTTCTTGGAAGGAGCACTGAAAAGAGAAATAAAAATTCAGTTGCTTTAAAAAATAATTTCAGAGATTATTTGCCAGTGAACAAAGAGTTAAAGTGTCAGTTTTACAAGTCATTGTTAGTAGGCACTATATTGGCAGGTTTGGTTTGTTTTACAGCATATTGATCTCAATGGGTTATTTAATGCTGACAAAATTTTTTATTGCTCGTAATATTTTTTCTTCTTCAAAAATCTATTGCTGCTAATATTTTTTTCAAAAGATCAATGTCAAATAAAAATGAACAAATGTCGAGATAAAACGGATAAGAAGTTCCTGATTGCTTGAAAATATTTACATGCAATTAAAGGGTTCAGTTCAAAATTTCCTGAAAGATGGCCATATTGACAATCACTTGATGAAGGCTGGCATGCACAACAGCCAAATGCTGTTGGTAGCTTGTTTTTGTTTACCGGCATATCAACCTTGATAGATTATTTAATGGTGAAATCTAAATATTTTGTATGGAGTTTCATGCCTTCAACTACAGATATTTTGTATATAATTTTATACTTTCAGGGCAAATGTTTTTTTTTTAGATATATTGTTTGTAGATGATAAAATGTATTGTTGGTATTTTTTTTTTTTTTTTAAAAAGGATTTCTGGTAATTTTACTATAAAAATGTATTTTTATATATTTTTTTTAATGAAGTACTGAGTATTATTTTACTATAAAAGCATTATTGGTCATTTTTTTATTTATAAAAAGGTATTGCTAGTATTTTTACTATGAAAGAAATGTTTTGATTTTTGTTTGGGCAGTTCACCATTTGCCCATAACTAGGACCCTAACAGGTGCTACTACCCTTGGTCAGGGTGGACCGAGGGAACAACTGTAATTAAGAGGTGCTTCCAAGCTCCTCAAAATCTCCAATCTTTTGATCTGAGCCCTTGCTGCCAAATAAAGTTTATCATCATATGAAATATTGTAACAACAGACCACATAAATAATGACAACACCCTATTTCAGAAATTCAAACAGAAACTATTGAATCGATAGCATTGATAATAAACTCCCCACTAAAAAAAAATGATTTAAGGGACTATGACTTCCTGGATTTTAAAACAATCCTATCTTTTTGATCTTTCAACACTGTAAAGAGATCCCCACCAACATCTTAATGATTTCCCAAGGCAAATAAAGAAAATAATCAAACAAGGACATGAGGAGAGCCGTACCTAGGTTCTTCAACATCTCCCCTCTCAGCGACTTTTTTCTTCCATTCTTCCATTGCTGCTGCATAATTTTCTTTGGCCTCTTCATTCATTTTATCCCATTTCTGAAACAAAAAGAAAAGAGAAATTACAGAATTAACTCCCTTGACAATACTTCCTCAATTAACCGAGCACCTTGGGACAGGAGTTGAAGAAATAAGTTGGGAGAATTCATAATTACAGATAATTAAATTAAAATAGAAATTATGAATGAAGTTTAACATTTACGCACTAAATAAACAGAGTGGTCTCTTCATAAGAAACAGGGAAAAGACTTGGGAGACTTTTTTTTTCATATTAGCATTCTTTAGACCAAGTATAGGCAACCTTTTTTGAGAAGTGTGCTGTATGATCTATGCATTCATCTCAAAAATTGTTTTAAATGTTTCTTATTTCAAAAGCAAAAATATCTTTACACATATGATCTTCCTTAGTGAAAAATCACCAATGGTTTAAAATGATGAAAATGTTACTTTCACCGAACGTTTACAAAATTCAAGAAACACTGTATTTAATTACTGGTTATGTATGAGAAATTGTGAGTGAACAAGTGAGAATAAAACAAATCAAAATTTTAAGAAACGTTCCTTTTGAAATTAAGAGTGCCATTCAAAAAGGCCCGATGGACCACATGAATTTTAGATAATTTTGTTTATACATAATTTGGGGGTTTTGTGGAGTTTTTTTATGCTTTTTTTTCTATTAGTAGTGTTGTATATGTAATAATTAGAACAGTGAACAGTTTTAAAAATACTTCCATTTTGACTATATTCCTAGTATCTTTTTGTTTGTCCTTTATTTTATTAAATAACCAATTTTTATATATATATATATATATATATATATATATATAAAATTGTTTATTTAGGCAGCAATCTATTTGTCATACAAGTGTCATTAAAACATTTATAATTAAAGACACTGAAGTCCTGGTATAACATTATCACTGATGACCATGTGATTAAACATGTCACTGGGTATGAATTATTTCATATTTATTCAAATGAAAAAAATAAAAAATATTTCTTCCACAAAAAAGAAATGAAGTATTATCAATATTTTCCATTTCAAAAGCAAATTATATTAACATGTATGATTTCCTTAGTGACAATCGCCAATAGTTTCAAATTATGAAAACGTTACTTTCAACGAACGTTTACAAAATTCAAGGAACATTGTACTTAATCATTATTTATGTATGTCGTTATGTATGAGAGAGTCTGTGAGTAAACAGGTGTGAACAACACAAAACAAATTTTAAGAAATGTTATTTTCCTCATCAAATTTAGCGTGCCATTCAGAAAGACAAAACAGGATGCATGTTGCTTATAGGTTGCAGTTCGCCCACGACTGCTTTCGACCTACCTTAGGCTGTGACATTTTCTCAGATTGATCGACTCCTTAACTTCAATAGAGGTTATGCTGCCGGATGGAGTTCATCGTTATACTCAGTATTATGAAATGTAAGATTAAGTGGGTTGTAAAAGAAGCAGCCAGAGTTGAGAAAGTTTGATCAACATCCACTTACCGTTTTATCTTCAACTTCTTTCCACATGTCTGCTGCCTTCTTGGTCAGATCTGTAATGGAGATACCTGGGTTATCTGTCTTTATCTGTTCCCGATGTTCATTTAACCAGAAGAAGTAGGCAGAAAGAGGACGTTTCGGCTTGTCAGGGTCAACGTTCTTTTTGGACTTTCGTTTCTTGCGAGGCTTGTCAGCCTGGATAAAAAAAAAAAAAAATTAGAAAAAGAAATAACATTTAGCAAAAGAACAATGCCCATCCCCATCCATGACATGCCAATAAATTATCTTTGAAGAGCCCATTTATTTCTTGGAATAAAGGGATAATTCAAATTTTCACCTGAAGTCTAATGATATTAAGTCAGGCTTAAATATAGTCAGCCTTTCATTATTATACAACACCTGGACTCTGGTATTTATTATTTCTTGTCCTTTTTGAGCTCTGATGGTTATGCTGCTTTCTTGTGTTCTTTATCTTCATATTACCACTTTAAGTGATAATCTAATTATTTTTTTATTACTGCTTTTATTATGTTTTTTTTTTTTTTTCTACCTGTTGTACACTTCAGCTTTCTTCAGAAGATCAGTCTGTACAATGGTTGAAAAACCGTGAATATGACAATAAAGATGAGGACAACAGTCCAAACAATGTAAATAAGGTAAATAGTTACAATAGGTCAGATTCACAAATACAGACACCTGCAACAATACGATTTCTCACACATCTTTAAAAGATAAGGAGATAAATTCCTTCCGCAGGTATCTTGAGTTTCGTAAGAATTTTGTCAGGAGTCCATCTCTGAGGCAATTTTCAGGATTCCTGTCTCCAGTCCACTTTTGAATTGGCAAACAAAATTTTTTCAATGATTTTAGATAGTCATAAAAGTAGTCTTTTGAAGATTTGACTCCCCATGTGGCTTTAGAGTGGTCTCAAAACGTATGGAACACTGGAATTTCGAAACAAACCTTTTATTTCATCCACTGGGGCAGATTGTTCTAATTCCACATGCCATTCCTGTTTCAGATGCCCCAGTTATTTTCCCCTTTAACTCAACTCTCCAAGTTTTTGGTTCACCACTGCTGTGGCCTGGTATTGAACTCACAACTCTTTGGGTTTAGTCACTGGATCTAACCAACATCTTTATCCTCAAGGGCACATGGCCAAGTGGATAAAAATGTTGATAACCTTTGACAAGTGGACTGAATGATAAAAAAAAAAAAAGTCTGGAATTGGGGTGATGAATATAACATCAATCAGCTAAGTAACAAACTTTATATATATATATATATATATATATATATATATATATGAATAAAAGTGTTTTTTTTTTTTAAATTTATAGTCTTTTATTCTGCCCTGTTTTGAGATTTGTTCTTTTCCAAAGAACCCCCACTTTTTAGAATTCAGGATACATCCCTTAGTACAGTGCTTTTCAAATCTGCTTCTGTCATTACTCAAGAAAAACTCAACAGAAAGACCCTTCTATCGATAACACACACAATTATTTAGCCTTTCTGAGCAAGAAGATAGAATTAAAATTATGATCCAAATTCTAATCAACAATTTCAGTGAATCTTTTTGGGTTCATTAAAGCGCAGTTCAGTCCAAAGCTATCCACTTCATTGGAACATCAAGGGAAATTTAATTCCAAACCATACTTCCCCCTCGGACAAAAATCTCACCTTTTCAGCCTTTGGTTTCTTCTCTTTTTTCTTCTTTTCCTTGGATTTCTTTTCTTCCCCTTCTTCTCCACTTTCGGAATCAGACGTCGTCTCAGGATTACTGTCATATCTATTAAGAAGAAGAAAAACTATTTCTTGCTTTTTCTGTTGCAAATAAATGAATTATCCAAACCATTAATCAGAAGTAAAAAATTAAAAGCCATTCTTATCCTGTTGGTCAGTCCACTGTAAAAATTTGACCAGGCCTTATATACAAGGCCTGTTGATTGCTTAAGGTGCAAAACTATTAGCCACCATGCAATGTTGATTTCCATTGAGGCACTGTCTACAAATACTGAGCATTCTTTATCCATAAATATAACATATTCTAACAGTAACAATTTGAACCTAGTCTGTGTTGTTTCATTGGTTTGGTTAGTATTACTGCTTTTTCCTGGTCTATGTGCTAGAAACATTAAGCACTTTGGGTTACACCTATGGTAAATACCTGTCTTTTTTTTTTTTTTTTAAATGTTTCCTTTTCTTTTGTTTTTATTCTTGGTTTCTTTTGTCATTTCAATTTTTTTTTTTTTTTTTTTTTTTTGATAGGCTTAGTGTCGACAGGATTGTATTTGGAAGCTTTACTAGCAAGGATACAGAAAGAAATTATCTCCCTATCCTGGAGATGACTAATGTTTAATAATGTCACTCCATACAATGACAATAGCAGCAAATTCAGTTTTTTCTACAGCAGCCAAACAGTAACATTGCTTTCTTTAGCCTGCTCCTACTATGGTCCAGACAGAGGCTAAATATGCTTCCCCAACAGCTTACAAGCCCATGGTGCCATATCCCTTTGGAAATATATCTTTTCCTGATATATTTTGTGGAATATGTCATCGCTTGGGATATATAGATGAATCTGGCATGTTTGAATTTGGAGTCCTAAACATGGCTTCTCCAGACACAGGAGTATCTCCATATTATATGTAAGGCCCTTCCTTACACTCTACTTTGCTGAGTAGATATGTCTTCTGCATGGGACACTTGTATATGTATGTATGTATGTATATATATATATATATATATATATATATATATCTCGCTTCATGTATGGCTTAGTGGATACAAAAATCAACACTGCAAGGTAACTGTAAGTATCACATCTCAATGCAACCTTCGAAACATAATTGGCAGTTACAATGAATATTTAACTTTAAGAATATTTTAGAACATTCTTAAAATGTAAAAAAATGTTGAAAATTTAATATTTTTCCTTCAGTTTATAAATCTTGCAAATTAATATCCTTAAATTTACCTTGGATGAAATGTGTTGGCAAAGAAGTTTTCCTTTTGTTTTTATTCATACATGTGTATGTGTGCGTGTGTGTAGAATAAAATCTGCTGTAATTATGCTTGCATCAAACAAACTATAATTTTAAATAATATTTAAAGTAGTGAATTATATTTGGTAAGCTATAAGCAGATAGAAACTGCCACTATATCAACAATTTGCTAAAAAGTTTTTATACACTTCTAAATCAGAAATATGTGAAATATGTAGCAATACAATTTCTCATACAACCTTAGGAAATAAACAGATTCTTTTAGCTCAATTTAATGACCATGGTTTTTCAGGAATCTTGTCCCCAGCCCACCTTTGAATTGTCAAACAAAATTTTTTTTTAGTGTTTTTACATAGCCATAAGAGTAGGGTTCTTTGAAAGACTGATCACACAAAAGCTGTCTGGGTGGTCCTCCTTTTCAGTTGGTGGAATACAAGTAGAAAGAAAGGAGTGGCGGGACCCCAGCCGGTATCCCTATAATGAATTAGCCAGTCAGTGAATGTGTAGCAGTTACTTTCTTGTAGCGGAAGGAAAACAAAAATCTGTGGAACATAACATTTCCTATCATCAGAAAATAAAGCATAGAGAGAGAATTCTCTAAAGAAATGAAAGGTTTATTTATTCTTCTGATACTATTTTTATTATTATATCCCTATACAAAAACCCCAGTACAAATTACAAGCACTGAATGGATTTTTTATGCAAAGGAATTTAATTAGAGAGAAAAAAGAGAATAAAAAAAAAAAAGAGAATAAAAATAAAAAAATAAAAAAAAGAGAATAAAAAAAAAAAGAATAAAAAAAAAGAGAATAAAAAAAAGAATAAAAAAATGAGAATAAAAAAAAAAAAATAAAAAAAAAATGAGAATAAAAAAATAATAAAAAAAAAAAAAAAAGAAAAAAATAAGAGAAAAAGAATAAAAAAAGAGAAAAGAAAAAACTTACTCTTCAGCAACTTCACTGCCGCTCTCTCCTGGGTTGAAGGATTCATCTGTGAAAGAGAAATGCAAATAAACAAGTTTCACTTGAATTCAGTTTTCATAAGAAAACAAAATAGAATGATGAGCAGGATTGGAAATTGAAGATTAAAAAAACAAAAAAAAAAAAAACAAAAAAAAAAACAAAAAAAAAAACAAAAAAAAACAAAAAAAACAAACATTCTTGTGAAATGATCTTGACTAATTTTTTTTTTTTTTTTTTAAACAATTTCCTAATCATTTGTTTTCTGGAAAAAAAAAAAAAACAAAAAAACAAAAAAAAAAACACACACACACACACACTGTATCAAATATCATTAGCGGTTATATAGAATAATCAAAATGCAAATTATCACACACAGACACACACACACGTCTGATCATTTGCACTATAAATATTTGAGAAGTCTTAGTAAACAAAATGTGTTCCCCAGAAGGGACCGACCCTGTGTCCACCTTTGTAGGAATTCTGAGGAATTCACACTGTTTGATAAAAAAATGGGGCAACTATTTCAAATATGAAGTAACCACCATAATAATGTTTGACATAATAAATATGTGTAAAAATTTCTCATAATTAACTTGTAGAAAAAGACGATATTTATGAAGGGGAAAAAGACGAGGAAAACTAGTTTTAGCTGACGTGTTTTGTCCAATGTGAACTTTTCCAAGGCAAAAAACAAAATGAATTTATCGAAAGAAACTATGTATAAACAACAAACAAAAGGTTGTTAGCAAATAGAATTTAGAAATGCTATTGTATTGTGTTGTCAGATGCAACAGTTTTCTTTTGATTTCTTGTGTACATTGGCTTGGGAGAGTAGTGTTTCTGTTAGGAAAGGTGAGATTGTGGAAAAACTGGGACATAGATTAATATTTGGATAATATTCAATGGCAGCACTCTCAAAAATATTCCTTCTGAGTGGATCATTTTTTGAGTGTAGCATTTATTAAACAAAAAAAAAAAAAAAAAAAAAAAAAAAAAAAAAAAAAAAAAGAAAATCAAAATTGTTGTTGAATTTATTTCTATTTATTTGCATTTGTTAAATTGTTATTTATGAGGTCTCTTTTGCAGCCATAGATGCGTTTTTATGAATTTCTGAATGTATCTCCAATATATTGTGAGGAACAGTTCTGGCAATTTATTTTATGTATGCCTGCCTCAGAAATTATTGCTATGGCTGTTTGAAGATCTGATTATATCCATAATGGTTTTGGAAGTGTTTGTGATTATTTAGATGTTGTTTAGGTGGGATAGGTTGTTCTGGATAATGAACGTGATAGTGTTGCTCGGTAGTATTATGTATCTGTTCTCATATAATTTATTATTATGGATAATGTTATTTTTGTTGTGGTTATATATTTTGTACGGCCTTCTTGTGTTGTGGATGAAATGATATTGTAGCTTTTGAAGGTGTTTTCTATGTATGTTTCTTCTTTAGGTAAATATTGGGGGCTGCAAGTAGAAACCTATAATTATTCCAGATTTAATTTTAGAAGAGTGGTTTGCATACAAACTGACCAGATCATTTTTTTGGTAGCTTTTGTTTGTGTGTTACATGATATCTAAGAAGAGAAGAGCATAGTTGGTTTCTAGTTGCTAACGACATTTTGTTTGTTGTTTATAGATACTTTGTTTCAATAAATTCATTTTGTTTTTTACCTTGAAAATGTGTTGGCTAAAACTAGTTTTCCTATTGCCTTTTATATATATAAGATAGTAAAGGTAACAAATCCGTTGATATATAATCCAAGTGGATCATAGTAATATAAAATATTACAACTGATCCACAAAAAGAGCTCAATGTATTTATTAGAGAGCAATATAATTAATAAACAATAAAATCCCAAATTACCTCATATGGGGAAAGTCTACTTCAGCAGACAAAAATATGGAGAATAGCCTATTTTGTCTGACTGAAACATTGAAATGGATAAATTCTGTATTTCTTTTTCAATAGGTTGATTTGTTTTTTTTTTAGCTTTCACAGTTAAATCCTACTTCTTGCCCAAAAGAACCCCCTCCCCTGTATAGACATGAACTTGGTCCAAACTGGGGTTGATAAGACAAATGGCTGATATTAAAAAAAAGAAGGGTAAACAAAGAGGAAAAAGGGGGAAAGAAAAAAAAATAAAATAAAAAAAAAAAAGTAGGAAAAAGAAATCAAATTTCCTTACCTGATTCATCTTCAGACTCATCTTCATCTCTTTCTCGTCCTTCTTGTTTCATTCTCTCCAGGTAAGCATCATGTTCACCTGCGTTCTCCTCTTCATCACTGTCCACCATGTCATCACCATAAGAACCTTTCTCCTGAATTGGAGAGTAAAGATGTTAGTTTTCAAGTTTATAGACATCATATTTTGTTTTGTTTAAAGAAGATAAAAGCTCAAATTATGTCTAAAAAGTCCAATCATGAACAGTGAAAGATATGTCTCTACAAATTTTGGTGAATTGTAAAAATAACCCAATCAGAAAAATTAATCCTTTCTGAACAGGTGTTTATAAAGAATCTCTTGATCAGGAATTATTTAACCAACAGTACAGTCCAAGTAGCCCTCCTGTACTGAGCACCTGTTTGTCAGTGATTTGATCTACCACACTTATCTCCTTACATTATTTCAAATTCAGATTGAGTAACCTTTATCAGAAATTCCTAAATCTGAAAACCTTCAAAATCCAAAAGATTTTTCATGTGTGGCAAGGTTCCTAGGTGATATGCAGCTGTTGTAAATGACCTCATCTACCCTAGGTGTGGGTTCCCCAGCCCAAATATTTACACTACATTAACACCAGATTTTTGTTATCGATCGTCACAGCAACACCTCTGTGGATTACTTATCAGGTTAACGATATTATTCAAAATATCAAAAAGTTATATATTTTTTTTGTAAGTAGTAATCATGTTGGATGTAGTCTTTTGTTTTGTTATGTGACCTATCAGCTTTTATGCAGACAGTCATATCTCTCTCTCTTTCTCGGGATTTTGGTCTTTTAATGAAGGACCTACCAGTGGTAATGATAATATTAGCCATTCCTTTATCAGGAAACATTTGGCATTTACCGAGCAGGCAGTGCTAATCTAGTAAGGCTTTTTGTCACTCCGTGGCCATGAGCTGGGAATACAATGTAGTATCTGTTCTACTGTTACATTTATCTCCGCTCCCTGGCCACCGAACCGAGATCAAAGTGTAGTATCTATTCCCTTCATCCCTAACGATAAGCTACTAGCGTTACATTTATCTCCGTTTCCTGGCCACCAGACTGGGAGTAAAGTGTAGTATCTATTTTTCACATTTCTAATGCTATATTTATTAGCTGTCTCCCCATAAGGAAACAGCTAGCATTCATTGACCAAGCAATGCTACTGCCAGTTGAAATTTATAAAATCTTTCTCTTAACACATTTCTTCAGGAAAATGGGTTTCTCAAGCGCACAAACTTGTTGCTCTTACCAATATTCATGGGTTTCCCTCCTAGCCTTTTGGTTGTAGTGCAGAATGTCAACATTTTCTTTATTTTCTCTTTGAGTTATATGTGCTATCTGTTTAAGTTGTTACTACTGTTGAAAGTCTTCAACTGATGTGGTTTCTGTTAGCTAGTACAATTTGTTGTGATTCCATTATGGCTGTTCACAAGGTTCGAGGAAGGATGGTCCTTACTGAAAACAATATGCTTCATACGTTTTAAAGTGTTTTTAATAATTGATCTGAGAAAGATGTTATAAACACCAGTCTAGATACTTTTATACAAGTGTTGCACCATCGATGGCACATATATGAACATCTTGATCTGAAAAGACTATTTCAAGAACATGATTCTGGTTTTGTAGTAGCTTTGCAGAGCTGGATGAAGCTACCTTTAGCACAGCCTAGTCTATATCCAATATTCTTATCTCCCAAAGTTGTTCTCTAGTTTGCCTGAAAACTAGAAACTATTCACCAGTTAGCAGCACCACCCTGAGAGTAGCTGACTGATAGAGACAGAGAAATTAATTTTGCACTGCAATCTGAAAAGTTTACTTACACAAAACATTTATGTTAATAAAAATAAAATACTTACCACTTTAGAACCAAAGTTCTTAACCCTGAGTTTCTTGCCCCGAATGAAGTCATAAAGTTTACCATATTCATCTCTGGTGGCAGGGGAGAGAGAAAGAGAAAAAAAGAATCATTAGATTTTCAAAGCATGGCACATGGTCATGAGAGTAAAACACTTTACAACAATTAAACTCACTTCATGACCAAAAAAGAACCCAACAGATCCTAGGGGAATGTTAGCATTATTGCAGGAATTATTGGAGAGAAGAGAGAGAGAGAGAGAACAGAAAGCAACAGCAAAGGAGAGGGGGGGAATACAAAGAAAAGGGGAGAGAGAGGGAGAGGGGGAATACAAAGAAAAGGGGAGAGAGAGAGAGGGGGGAATACAAAGAAAAGGGGAGAGAGAGAGAGAGGGGGGAATACAAAGAAAAGGGGAGAGAGAGAGGGGGGAATACAAAGAAAAGGGGAGAGAGAGAGAGGGGGGAATACAAAGAAAAGGGGAGAGAGAGAGGGGGAATACAAAGAAAAGGGGGGAGAGAGAGAGGGGGAATACAAAGAAAAGGGGG
Source organism: Acanthosepion lycidas (assembly GCA_963932145.1). Classification (NCBI taxonomy): domain Eukaryota; kingdom Metazoa; phylum Mollusca; class Cephalopoda; order Sepiida; family Sepiidae; genus Acanthosepion; species Acanthosepion lycidas. The sequence goes on from OZ010601.1 coordinate 7,188,768, forward strand.
GAGAGAGAGAGGGGGGAATACAAAGAAAAGGGGAGAGAGAGAGAGGGGGGAATACAAAGAAAAGGGGAGAGAGAGAGAGGGGGGAATACAAAGAAAAGGGGAGAGAGAGAGAGGGGGGAATACAAAGAAAAGGGGAGAGAGAGAGGGGGGAATACAAAGAAAAGGGGAGAGAGAGGGGGGAATACAAAGAAAAGGGGAGAGAGAGGGGGAATACAAAGAAAAGGGGAGAGAGAGAGGGGGGAATACAAAGAAAAGGGGAGAGAGAGAGGGGGAATACAAAGAAAAGGGGAGAGAGAGAGGGGGGAATACAAAGAAAAGGGGAGAGAGAGAGGGGGGAATACAAAGAAAAGGGGAGAGAGAGGGGGGAATACAAAGAAAAGGGGAGAGAGAGAGGGGGAATACAAAGAAAAGGGGAGAGAGAGAGGGGGGAATACAAAGAAAAGGGGAGAGAGAGAGGGGGAATACAAAGAAAAGGGGAGAGAGAGAGGGGGGAATACAAAGAAAAGGGGAGAGAGAGGGGGGAATACAAAGAAAAGGGGAGAGAGAGGGGGGAATACAAAGAAAAGGGGAGAGAGAGAGGGGGGAATACAAAGAAAAGGGGAGAGAGAGAGGGGGGAATACAAAGAAAAGGGGAGAGAGAGAGGGGGGAATACAAAGAAAAGGGGAGAGAGAGGGGGGAATACAAAGAAAAGGGGAGAGAGAGGGGGGAATACAAAGAAAAGGGGAGAGAGAGGGGGGAATACAAAGAAAAGGGGAGAGAGAGGGGGAATACAAAGAAAAGGGGAGAGAGAGGGGGAATACAAAGAAAAGGGGAGAGAGAGGGGGAATACAAAGAAAAGGGGAGAGAGGGGGAATACAAAGAAAAGGGGAGAGAGAGGGGGAATACAAAGAAAAGGGGAGAGAGAGGGGGAATACAAAGAAAAGGGGAGAGAGAGGGGGAATACAAAGAAAAGGGGAGAGAGAGGGGGAATACAAAGAAAAGGGGTGAGAGAGGGGGAATACAAAGAAAAGGGGAGAGAGAGGGGGAATACAAAGAAAGGGGAGAGAGAGGGAGAGGGGGAATACAAAGAAAGGGGAGAGAGAGGGAGAGGGGGAATACAAAGAAAGGGGAGAGAGAGGGAGAGGGGGAATACAAAGAAAGGGGAGAGAGAGGGAGAGGGGGAATACAAAGAAAGGGGAGAGAGAGGGAGAGGGGGAATACAAAGAAAGGGGAGAGAGAGGGAGAGGGGGAATACAAAGAAAGGGGAGAGAGAGGGAGAGGGGGAATACAAAGAAAAGGGGAGAGAGAGGGAGAGGGGGGAATACAAAGAAAAGGGGAGAGAGTGGGGGCATAGAAAGCAAAGGAGAGAGAGTGGGGGTATAGAAAGAAAAGAACAGAGAAAGAGTGTATATGGAAATTAAGAAATAAAAAAAAAAAGTGTCTTACTTCTCTATACCAACAAATGTGTAAACATTTCCAGATTTTGTTTCCACATCAAAATCAAAAGATCTTGTGCTTCCTGCACTTCTGGCAAAATTGACAGAAGACACTTCATCAAAACGAATATGAATTGGTGGTTTGTGGACAAATATCAATCCCCTCTCCAATGGATAGAGTAATCCTGTAGCTGCCTTGTAGGAACAACCAATTGCCTGGTCCCCTTTTTGGCTAAGAAAAAAAAAAAAAATAAAAAAATAAATAAATAATTAAACAAAGTTTCTTTTTCATTACATGGTTATGGGAAAAAAAAAAAAAAAAAAAAAAAAAAAAGAGAGAAAGTTACAAGTGTTGACTTTTAAACTTTAAAATGTTTAACCCTCTTCTAGTTTCCAAACATGGTGGCTATAAATTTTCCGACAATTCATGCTGCCTTGTACATTTTCTTTGTGTGGCTTCAAGTTGCATCAATCCATTGATATTCCTTGGCTCCCAGGCTCAGAACGGCAAGCCTGGCTCTCATCTCCTGTGACTATCCTGCAATGTGATGTCAACTCCAGGAGCTTTTGTGAAGCAATTACCCTTTCTTCCTATATGGAGTTTTGTAAGTATTCTAAGATCTCCGAGTAGACAAGACCATACTGATCTGCAAGCACTGAAAACGGGCTATGCAGAGTTTTACACTCATGATTCTTCTATCAGGTGGAATGAAGAAATTAATCCCATTAGCTTTATCTTCAATCACAGCAGCAGCAGACCTGCCATTGTGAGACCTGTCACTGAGGTCAGTTTCCCCTTTCACTGTCATTAACTCTGCTGACCCATCCTTTCACTGTGCTAACACTAAGTGAAGCTTTTCGAAAAGCAGTCAATAAATTCTTGTGAATGTTTGCAGCATTACCCCATTCTAAAATAATCTTTACTTTCTATGTATTCACAGATGGGAAAATCTGTCTGAAAGAGGACTTGGGTAGGAAAAGAAAAGAATTTTTAAAAAAAGTAAATGAAATAAAGACAAATGAGAAATTCTAAGACGTTCAAAAATAATTTTTAAAAGTAAATTATTAAATTCTGACTGCCCTTCATATAATAATCAACTGGTTTTATAAGAAAAAAAAAAAAAAAAAAAAAAAAATTTACAGGGCTTAAAATTAATATCTCCAAGATGATAAAAAACTACTTTGGGACAACTGCCTAGATTTTTCACTACCATCCACAGTTACATCAATGTCACCAAATAGTTCATGAACCTTATTACTCATTGGCATATTGATCACAAAGAATTGCTTTGAAAAGTCACAGCCTCTTGGTGAACCAGTATGTAAAGGAAAAGAGCATGTTCAAGACCTGATAAAGAGAGAAAAAAAGTCTTGTACTTAAGCAATACCATAAGCTGGACTGCCAAAGACAGATTTCAAGGGCAATGCTGCTTCTCTGAAGAATTGACAGAATCAATAGGTTAATTAGCAAGACCTTAATACAAGATTCCAATTTACTTTTGCATATACAGCTCAGTATCATTTTACATGTTCTATTCTGCACTCAGAAAATAACACTTTCACTGTTTTATCAACTTCGCAAAGACTTCATCCTGAATTTGTTTCATGGTTTTCCGCAGACCAGATTAAACCATATCCCTCTGAGTTAATGAATTTAATGATGATTTTGGCCTGGGTAGTTTCTCTGATTGTGCAGTTGTTTTTGTTTAGCAGCATATCAACACCTCTATGGGTTATTTAATGCCAAAATATAAATATTTTTTATGCAATTTTATTTTTAGAGATAATAACAGTTCAGTGATACAAGTCTTACTAATCAACTCATAGCTAGGGGGAGAGAGAATCATACCATTCCCAAGTGTATTTGCACTTAAGGGCACACATGCATGTATGTGTGTGTATATATATATATATATAACCCAACTTGAATTGGAACTTTGCTCTCTGAATAACAATTCGAAGCAGTTATCCATTACACTACCTGAACATCAGAACTTACTGTACGTGGTATTCCCAAGTGGTCACCCTATTAGGTACTGATTGGGGTCAGTGTTGCTTAAGTTAGGTGATCATATGAGAACTAGTGTTTCGATGTTATGTGGCTGTAAGCCTAATAAATAATGATTCCCTTATCTACCCAACATTAATAAAAAAACTCCTTCCTAATTTTCCATGTCAACTCTGAACCTGGCTTGTGCATGACATATGATACATCTCCATATTGAAGGGTAGACAAAAATTCTTCTCTCAATATTTACATTGTCAACCAAAGGTTTTGTTTGCCTCATCCTAGTCAGCAGCCTCATTGTCCCGGCTGGAATCAGAGGATAACAGTAAGGAGAGAAACAAAAAAAGGAGGGGGAGATAAGGAACAAAAGAAAAGAAAAAGGTCAATTCCAAACCTGAGAAAACCTCCAGGAACTGTGATTTTACGATTGACAACTGCCTTGAATATTTTGCTGATAACCTCATATTCTTGACCCGACATCTCACGAGTAAGCTTGCCTTCATACTTCTTCTGGATTTCTTCTCTGAGAAGAAAGAAAAATTAGCAAAAAGTTACCGTACTGCTTGTAGAAGTAACTTTTATGTTCAAATTGTGTAAAATATCTACCAATTAAAACGGAAAGAGGATGTAGCAATTGGCATGCCTATTTTACAAATTGAAAAAATTCCTATCAGCCTGACTATTCCCTGATGGAATAAAGAAACAGAAGAATCAACACAGCAGGCGCCTATCAGTTTCATGCGGTTTTTGAAGACTGCATAACAACATGAAACTGATAGTCTTCATACAGTGTTGATTCCTACTCACACTATATAAACACAATCACTCTTGTATATGAATAAATGTGAAATTGGAGCCAAATTCTTCCACAGTAATTATAGTAATTTACACTTGGTATTTACTCTATTTCCCCACTGAGATGAGATGTGACACAAGGTCTTTTTTAAAGGTGGAACCCAAGTGTGAACACCCGGGCAAGGAACAAAAATTGCTCACAGCCCCCACAACTGTTGGTTGTGCTGGCCTTGGTGCAAGCACTGATCCTTCTCTCTGGTACCATGAGAGGGCACAGTCTCTGGCAGCTGTCCCCCACCTCAGTATAATTTTCCTCAGTTGCCACTCCGTCCTTTGACAGAGTAGCCCCCGAGCACACACTGCCCAAAGACAGAGACACAACTAAGCGGTGATAAATAAGTGTGTCACAAATCCCTCCTTCAAGTGATTCGTATATACTCAACCCTCCACAAAGTCCGGTTGTGACACAAGGTCGGTTTAATGTAGGGAAGCCCAAGTGCATACACCCGGGCAAGGAACAAAAATTTACTGCAACTGTTGGTTGCACTGATCCTTCTCTCAAGTGCAATGAGAAGGCGTAGCCTTGGGCAGATGTTCCCCAAGTCCCACACTTCTCAGTTGCAACTGTCCTTTGACGGAGACACCTCTGAGCACACTCTGCTCAAACACAAAGATGCAAGAGAGTGATAAGTAAATGTACTACAAACCATTCCAAGGAGTAATTTATGGTGTTTACTCGTTCCCCCATGAGGACAAGATGTGAAACAAGGTCTTTTTAAAGTGGGGACCCAAGCGTGTGCGCCCGAGCAAAGGACAAAAATTGCCCACAGCCCCAGCAACTGTCGGTTGTGCTGGCCTCGGTGCAAGCACTGATCCCTCCGTCTAGTGCAATGGGAGGGCACAGCCTCGGGCAGCTGTTCCCCAGGGCCGGGCACCTCTCAGTATAATTTTCTCAGTTGCCCCTCTGTCCTTTGACAGAGATGCCCCTGAGCGTACAAAAGACAGATGCAACCGAGAGAAGTCATGCATTAGAAACTAAAGGCCAAATATCTGTATTATATATTATCAACTTCCAGGAAATATCACTTTTCAGATTTAACTAATTTGCATATTGATTTTTAAAAAGTAAATTTCATTTACTTTTCTTCATTACTGTTCTTTTATGTGAGGATTGTTTTGATTTTCATATCAAAAATAGTTACGTTTAGGGATATTGTCTTATATAGTGTTTGAAAAGTGTTTGCATTTTACTTGGCCTTCAACAAGTTGTCGTCTATAATCTGTAAAACTTTCCTTAACTATAACAAGCCTGCTCTCACATCTGACTAATTTCTTCTGTCTTTACAGTAATATTCTTTGAACAAATATATTGAATGTCGACAAGCCGTTCAACATTTCATAAATAGGGAACATTAAAGCCATAGAGAAAAATTACCAGGTTATGTTCTTCATTCATGCAAATAGGCATGCGTTTTATTTCTGTCAACATCTGTTAAATGTTATTCAGTTTCACCATGTTTCATTTGTTTAAAAATGACTAAAATTCTAATGTTTAACTATCTGAATAAATACAAATGCTTTCTTTCATGCTTACAAGCAATTTATGAATGAAATGCTAGAATTAACCAACAGTTACGTAAACAGACACAAAAAAAACAAAATCCTTAAAAATGAAATGCAGCAACATCCAAAGTACACAGGGTAAAAAAAAAAAAAAAAAAAAAAAAATTGCTTAAACTTAAAAATTACCTAAAACATCTATTTCAGAAATTTGGAAAAGTTAACAAAAAAATTGTAGACAGAACCTGACGATATAATTCTACCAAATATGCTTGAAAGAATTTTTTCGGCTGAAATACTTTTATTCATTAATCCAACATATTTTAATTTACTGCTTAAATGTTATTTTTAAGGGATACCCTATCTACTCAAATATGGGTATCCATTAAAAATGGAATGATTAAAAAAAAAAAAAAAAAAAAAAAGTTAATCCCTGAAGTGATAAATTTTATATATATATATATATATATATATATATATATATATATAAATGATTAGAGAGAGAGAGAATAAGTGTAAGAGTGAGAGTCTTTAGGATCTAGTGATAGAGTATTAGAAATGAAAGTGTCAGGACATTTCACAAAAAAAAAAAAAAAAAAAACCCTAGATAACCACACTTAAAAAAACAAAAGTAAATACTTAGAGATCTTCTACTTCAGCCCAGCATGACTGTCTTGGTTATTTTACTCACAATGATTCAACTCCTGTATAAGGCTCTCAGAATTTGTGAGCCAATCTATTCCTCCCACTGTAGATTTTCCTCATTCAATTTTCAGGGCATATTTCATTTTTTCCATCAATTCAATTCGTTTTCTACAGATTATCAACCCATTGCAGGCTATGTAAAACCAGAAAATATTAGATTGTAAGAATTTTTTTTTGTTTTGGTTGGGTGGGGATGGGAAGAGTATGATAATGTTTTAGTGAGACAAGTCTTACTAATTAACCCATAACCAGGAGAAGAGATATATTAATACATTTCCCAGTGGTATTTATATGTAAGTGAATATAATGACTGTGAGAAGAATTGTAACTCAGCTACTTGATTAATAATTCCAAGCTGTTATCCATTTAACTGCCCCAACACTTGAGCTTACAATACCTGGTATTCCCAAATGGTCACCCATACAGGTACTGGAAGGCTACATGTTGCTTAACTTTGGTAATTGTACAGAAACTGCTGTTTCAATGTGATGTGGCTATAAGTCTTCATATTTTCTTCTCACTTGTCTGCTTCTTCTATTGAATCACAGCTTGGGACTTTTTAGCACTACCAAGAATCAAACTCACAACTGTCAAGGTACTGGGTTTTTTTTTAAGCAATGCTTTACTACACTAGACTAGAGGTTCTCAACCAGGGTTTCAGGGCGAGAGAGAAAAAGAGAAAAAAAAAAACAAAAAAAAAACTTGGGTTTTGTTTTTGCTTTTTTATTTATTTATTTACAGAATTTTGCTTTTTTATTTATTTATTTACAGAATTTTGCTTTTTTATTTATTTATTTACAGAATTTTGCTTTTTTATTTATTTATTTACAGAATTTTGCTTTTTTATTTATTTATTTACAGAATTTTGCTTTTTTATTTATTTATTTACAGAATTTTGCTTTTTTATTTATTTATTTACAGAATTTTGCTTTTTTATTTATTTATTTACAGAATTTTGCTTTTTTATTTATTTATTTACAGAATTTTGCTTTTTTATTTATTTATTTACAGAATTTTGCTTTTTTATTTATTTATTTACAGAATTTTGCTTTTTTATTTATTTATTTACAGAATTTTGCTTTTTTATTTATTTATTTACAGAATTTTGCTTTTTTATTTATTTATTTACAGAATTTTGCTTTTTTATTTATTTATTTACAGAATTTTGCTTTTTTATTTATTTATTTACAGAATTTTGCTTTTTTATTTATTTATTTACAGAATTTTGCTTTTTTATTTATTTATTTACAGAATTTTGCTTTTTTATTTATTTATTTACAGAATTTTGCTTTTTTATTTATTTATTTACAGAATTTTGCTTTTTTATTTATTTATTTACAGAATTTGGAGCCCATCATGAAGTATAAAAAAAAAAAAAAAAAAAAACACTCCTCCCCTATAAAAAAAATGCAAATGTATCTGCACCAATAAGGAAAAGAATGAAGATTTTCACCAATGTGTATGTTATTTGGAATGTATATTTTGAGTTGTCCAATCTTAGAAAGGAGATGGAAATGACATTCTGATTTATGGCGAAAAGGGTGTATTGGGCAAAAATTTTTTTTGAGAAACACTGCACAAAGGCATATGTCTTTTGAACAATTAGGTGTTTTGGGAGCTTTAAACCCAAGGCCTGTACCCAGAATTTGAGGAGTTTTACAGAGTACACCAGCAGAAGATTGTAGAGTAAAATGGCTGAAACATTGTGAGTATAATGACCAAGTTGATGTTACAGGTCCCAACAAAAAACATAATAATAATTCACCATGTAAAAAATTCTGCCATAAAATTACTTACTCTGTCATGGCAAGTTCAGTTGTCATCTCATCATCCTTGTTGAAGAGCAAAATCAAGAAATGGTACCTTGTCTGACCCTGCTTAATTGGAGGGTCCAAGCTGACCTAAAACAAAAACAGAAATACTGAGATTGCAATATTCTTAACCAGCTGAAAAAATAAAAAATAAGGATGAAACGCATCACACAAAAACCTTTGTAGGTTGAGCACTTTCAACGGGAATTTGTCAGCTACTGCTGATTAATGCTAAAAGCTCTTCACTCTGGTAGTCTGCAATGCTGAGCTTGTACATAATGCATTAAAATTCTCTTTTTTCTGTACTGTGGACCGATGGCCTAAGGCTATGAGTCCCTGACTGTTGTCAATTTGCTTAGGTCTCGATCTCTCGATCCAGGCTTGAAACAATCACATTTTTAGCTACACTGATGAGCTGTGATACAGCAAAAGTCTGTGGATGAGTAATATATATATATAAAAAATAATAAAAAGAAAGAACAGTAAGATATATAATCTGGTGTTCTTATTCATATTTTTACAAAACAGTGCTCAATGTAAATTTACAGAGCATAAATATTATAAATTAACTTATTTAAAAATATGGTGCCTTCACTACATAGGAGCTACCATGTTTCAAAAACTGAAGCTAAAAACTTCAAATTTAATAACATAAAAGCATTAGTTCTGTTTCATCTTCAAGTCAAGTTTGGATTCGCTTCAGTTTTTGAAACATGGTAATTCCTGTGTAGCGAAAAAACCATATTTTAATTTATAATAATAATTATATATATATATATATATATTTGTTCTTCAGCTGAATTGATGTATTTTGCACAGAAAACGTTAAAATTTCCCTTCCTCTCTGCCGTAGGGATTATATTGTAGCCAGATATTCCCGCCTTCCATTCCTGAAAATATTTTTGCAGAGTTAATAAGATTTGCTGTTATGTTGTTTGAATTTACTATCAATGGCACAGCATATAAGTAAATCGATGGAGTCTCTATGGGGTCAGTCCTGGGACTGACTATGGCTAATATTTCTATGGGTTTCTATGAAAATAATTTATTTTGTGGAATCATTAAACCATTAGTGTATTATTGTTAGGTAGATGACACATTTCGTCTCTTTGATAATGCAACAGAGGTTAATAAGTTTTTTTCTTTACTCAACGATATGCATCTGGCATTTAAATATAACTGAAATCAATTCCACTATCATTTTTAGATGTTTTTGGTAACCAGCACTCCATCTGGTTACATCACATCGATTTACTAAAAAACCAACGTTCACCGGTTTATATATTCAGTGAGATGCATTCTGTCCTAGAAAGTGTAAAATAAACTAAATCAGTACCCTAAAACAGAGCATTAATGATTTGCTCAAAATCAAAATTAGATGAAGAAATAAAAATGATTATCAAAACTTTATCTAATAATTGGTATCCATTAGATGTAATTAGTAAGAAAATATCTAATTTTTCTGAATTTAAACTTAGTACAGCTACTAAATGCCCTACTTATTTTTGTTTGCCTTGGTTGGGTACAGCAAGTGAAAACTTTGCCAAACAAATTAGCTCAACAGTTGAGAATTGTTATTTTTCGTCTAATGTACTTGTGTTGTGTTTTCCACCATGGTTGTTTACTCGAAAGGATGTCCTGCCCCTATTAATAATGTGATTTACCAGTTTAGATGTAGTTATGGAGCTGACTACATAGGTAAAACTATCCTATGGCTAGACATTAGAATGCATCAGCAAGTACCTAAGAAAATAAGGAACGGCACATTCCAATTGAGTGACATTGGCAACAACACGTACGGTTCTGCCATTACAGAGCATTTCATAAAAAGTCCAAGTTGTGGCATCAATTTCAGCACAGACTCTTTCACCATCTTGAGTCATGCTCGCTCATTTTTATATTTGAAGGCATTGGAAACAATTTGTCAGGTTCAGACAGCCCTCCCTCTGTAAACGGAGCGAGTGTCTGTTAGGACTTGATGTTATTTCAATCTAGATTGTTTCGCCTTTTGCATATTGTATGTCTGTCTTTTATATTTCATGTTGCTATTTATTCCCTTGACTTCAGCTCTGTTGAGTAAAAGCAAAACCAGTTGGCTTTTTTTCTTTTAAATCATAAAGGCTAAAATTGGTTTTAGCTTTATAATTTCCATTATACACACACACAGAGGTAAAAAAAACTGTTGGTATATAATCCAAGTGGGTCTTAATAATATCAAACATTAAAACTGTTCCACAAAAAGCGCTTATATTGTATTTATTATAACAGAGCATATAAAGTACACAATAGAAATCCAAAAGTTACGTCATGCGTATAGTCTCTTTCAACTGACACCAAATACATCAGTCTTATTCAACCCCAACAGATGAAACAGTCCATCTGTCAAGGTTAAACAAGACTGACATACTCGGTGTCTGTTGAAATAGACCATGAACATGACATAATTTTGGATTTCTCCGTTGCACAATAATATGCACACACAAAGACCTGATCATTTGATAAATGACAGCCTACTAATTATATCCCTGGAACAGTTCTCATAATTATTATTATTATTATTACCATGGCTGTCATCGTCACTGTATGTGCATACTCACACAACGTTGCACTTAAGTTAACTTTCATAATAAACAGCTTCATAGCTACTGGTTCACACTCCTTCCCAGTGCTTTTAAACAGGAATAGAGGTTTATCCCTTTTTCCTGTTTAGGATTGGGGTTTCTGGTTTCTTATAAAGTCTACTTCAACACTACTTCCAACATGAACTCTGAAAAATTGCCATTTTGAAGATTCTAATTCACAGACTTCACTAATGGTCATTAAAAATCTCGAGATGTTTAAAACTCAAAATAATTTACTGCCCACTTCTCTGTGATTGTCCCAGACACAGGCAGATTTCATTGTTACATTAGCAGAAATATTTACTATTAGTGCTGAAAAATTACTAAGTGATCAAGTAGTGGTAAAATTTGTGGGCAGTAATAAAAAATACTAGAAACTTGCTCATGTATACTGGCTGAGAAGGTGGCATTAAGAGATAATATTGAGAATTTTGTCCTTTACACTGTCCTGAAATGTCAGAATTTGCTGTGTGTAGAGTTGTATTTTATCTTATTTTTTAAATGTTTTTTCATGATAATATTAAACGAATGACTAACATCACACTGACCCAAGTGACCAGTACATTGAAGAAATTGCCAACTTACCACAAAGAACATCTGGCGCCGATCGTTGTGGGGCAGCAAGAAAAGTCGCAATACAGTAGCATATGGAATTTTGTAATCAAAGGTTTTACCATGGAGTTGTAAAAAGGTGGGGTAAATCTTGATATCATAACGACCCCTAAACGAAAAGAAAAAAAAAATATAGAAATATATCATAAAATGAGAGAGAGAGGGAGGAAAAAACAAAACAAAAAAAACTGCGCATGCACACATACCAGAGGTAGCCAAACTCGCATAATGTAAGCATCAAATATGATAAAGTTCACATGTCTGAGAGCCACAAGGCTTCAACAAAATTTACATGTTACATATATATATATATATATAAAAAGATATTTTTGTAGGTACAAAATTTAATGATCGAAATAAAAAGTATAAAACTTATTACAAGACATTTAAAAAAAAAAAAAAAAAAAAAAAAAAAAAAAAAAAACACAAAACAAGTGAAGCAACCAGCTTTGCTCCCGCTCTTCAGGCTTCAACAGGAGATTTAAAATTAACACAGAAAAATGTACAATAAAAGGAATTGTGAAAAAAAAAAAAAAAAAAAAAAAAAAAAAAAAGCAAAAGGAACTAGCAACAAATGATAGCGAGTCCCAACAAACACTCACGTTGTTTGCACAAAGAAGGCTTACGGGACCCGATGTAAAGTGCCTCCAGAACCTTTAGATGAGATAAGGAGTGAGACCAGGTTTGGCTGCATAATCTCTGTTCTTTAATAGGTGTTCGCATATAGCGGAACTATAAGTGTACGGGACGAGTCCATTCAAAGGCAAGGTGTGATTTTTAATTTTTGTAGGAATGTGTTGTTTTATTCTCATGTCTAAGTGTCGAGTTGTTCTCCCTATGTAGTCGGCTCCGCAACTACAAACGTATTTGTAAATAATTGAATTAATTTGATGGGGAGGAAGAACGTCTTTACACGCAGATCGAAACATAGGCTGAGTTTAAAAAATAATCCGAACTTCAGCAGAGAAAAAACAACAACGAACATTGGATGAAATTTGTTTAGCTATTTTTTCACATTTGGTACCAATCCAGGGTAATCTAAGGTAAACTGGGCATTTTTTGACAGTGTAGAGCTTGGCACTTCTGAACTCTTCAACTTTACTATGGATAACTGAATTAACAGTATCAAGAGGATAAACCAAATTACATAGGGTATCCTTAATAAAGTCGATTTTGTCGTTCAAGAAAGGCTCAGAGCAGATCTTTAATGCTCTATGTAGGAGGGTTTTAACGTTAATCTTGCGCTTAGTGGGACAAAAAGAGTCCCAACGTGTGTACAACCCTGCGAAAGTAGGTTTTCTATAAACGGAAGTGAGAAAACCTGTTAATGTGCGATGTACTATAGGGTTTGTTTTTTTTTTAATATGTCCCGTAATATTAAGTTTTATACTTTTATTTTGATATATATATATATATATATATATATATATATATATATAATACACACACACAAAAATATATCAAATCCCTAAGTAGAAAAGATAATCCAAATAGGTCTTTTGAATATAAAATATTAAAAAGATAGGTCCATAAAGAGAGCTCAATATATAGTATGCAGAGCAATATATATGATTTGTATTATATATTCATTCATTTTATTCCAATTACTATCAATTTGTTATTTTCTCTTCACCCCTTTTATGCATATTGATATAATGGAATATGCATACACCTGTGTTCTCCCTCACGGAAGTGTGATTGGCTGGTGTCCGTCATCAATAAGGACAGACGCATAGGAGAGTCAGAAGAGTCAAGAGCCTTAGTCTGAGAGCTAAGTCTATAACAACACCCATTGGACTATGCCATTGATCTACACTTCTTGCCTGCAACTATGACGTGTACCAGTCGATTACTACTACCATATTCTACTTGGTTATCGTAGCCAAAACCACTTAGCTACTTCGTTCAAATATATCCCTTTCACACACATATATATATATATATATTATATATATATATTATATATAAAATATTATATTATATATATATAATATTATATTATATATATATATATAATATTATATTATATATATATATATAATATTATATTATATATATATATATAATATTATATTATATATATATATATAATATTATATTATATATATATATATATAATATTATATTATATATATATATATATAATATTATATTATATATATATATATAATATTATATTATATATATATATATAATATTATATTATATATATATATATATAATATTATATTATATATATATATGTGTGTGTGTGTGTGTGTGTGTGTCTACATCTTTATGTTAGTGTATTCTTTAACTGTTACTATTTTCCCCAACCCCCACACATGTAAATCGGGTTGAAAGTTAACTCCCAAGGAAAATATCTGAATTTGCATTTCAGTAACATAACATTATTCATGTACATGTGAGTGCTATTCCCCTTCTTCATGACCTCAGTCTTCTGACATTCCTCTGTAACTTTTGCTGAATAGAAATTTCTTTAATCATTCTGCACTAAAATGCGATGCCTTACTCAGATCTAGCATTAAAATTAGGATTTAAATTCCTAATTATTTTTACTAACCATGAACATTAAACTTAGGTTTTAATCCAATGTTAAATGTTTTTTTGCTTGAAATGTCTATTGGGACTAAAGTTCATTCCCAATTTAAAGTGGAACTTTTATTAAAGATCCACTGCTGTGTGTGTGTGAGAGAGGAGAGGGAGAGAGAGAGAGAGAGAAAACAAACTTCATGTTTAAACCATAACACAGTTCAAAAGGGTTTACACAGCCTTTTCAGTTATGAATTATTCCCCACTGTAAAATCACTTTCCCCAGACAGACAAAACGTTGCTAGTCACTTGCTACTCTATCACTATTTTCATGGCAATGTCCATTAGAACTATATTCCTTGGTTCCACCAATCCAGACCTTCACAGATAGGACCCACCATACCACATCCTCATTCCCTTCATATTCCATTGGTAAAGAGTAAGTTCCACTTGGGAGAAACTCTTTAGATGATCCCCACACTCTAATCTTTAGGATCTTAAACGCTTCAAGTCTAAAGTTAACTGTTATCTATCCTACATATCCTCATAATATGTAATTGTTGTTCCCTCCCTATACTCTCTTAAAACACCCACATTTAGTATCCCTCTACTGTGAGTGGCAGCTGGGCTTTGTATTGAATAGGCAATAAGAAAAACAAAACAGGCAAGCTCTTCACACTTACATAATATCTTAGCCTCTTCAAATTCAGGGTCAACTGTTATCTTCCCTAAATGCTCTTATAATATGCATCTCTAGCCCCCTCCTTGTACACCCTTACAGCAAGTATATATATATATATATATATATATATATATATATATATATATATATATATATATAATGAGGTACAATTGGAGTGTCCTCGGTTAGCATAAATAATATTTAAGCTCCCAAACTGGGACTAACTACATGTTTATGATTTGAAAAAGGCTGCTTGGTACATTATTGCTGAATGCAGAACAAGGTTATATATTTTTTTACTAATAAAATACTCAAAAGGCAAAATGGAACTGAACCTGGGAGTGAGACACTGGACTTGGTCAAATGTAACAATAGCGTCACCAGTGGCTTGGATAATGTCTGCTTTGGACATAACATTTTTGTAAAAGTCTTGGACAACGTCCTTCTCCAGTTCTGATGGAATGTGGAAACGAAGCTCCATCAATGAGACGGCTGCATCGTCATTCTGGTGGAATTCTAGGGTCACTTCGTTCTTGTTTGTGGTTGTGTGGGAAACATTGGTGAGTGGAATCTCAAAGGCCATGTTTTTATCCACCTCAAAATTCAGAGCGTTGCCTGAAACAGAGAGGAAAATTATTAACACATCTCAAAAAAAAAAAAAAAAAAAAAAAAAAAGGGACTTTTTCTTTTATATCTTGAGCTTACTATTACTGTATACTTGCCTGTCAATTTTTATTGTTTTAAAAAGGTATTTTTAGAATCTACTCAAAAAACCCTACTCTCTTTGTAAAAGGGAGTAGGGTTTTTTGGAGATCAAGTGACAACAAAACCGGAAATAAAGTATATCTAGGCACAGGTCTATATTAGCAGTCATACTTAACTGTGGTCTTGTACTTTTTTGAGTAAACAATATTTTTCACTTAAAAGAAATGGATAGGAAATTCATATTCTACTGCTAGTCCAATCCCTGCTTAGTACTCCACACTTGTAAGCTTGTACCAGACAAAGCTAAACAGAAATACTCACCATTAAATCGGGCAATACCCCAGTTCCAACCTTTCACAGAGCATTCTACTTTTTCGAGTGATGTGTTGTAGTTTTTTGACACAAAAGCCGAAAGCCGTTCATATTCCTATCAGAAAATAAAACAATTATTAAAATAGCATACTTTTAAAAAACAAGCTACAGTAATAAAATTTTAAACACACACACACACACACACACCTGACGATTGTGGTAGTGTGAAACTTGAGTAGAAGTCTGAACTTTCTCTCTTTTTCAGTAGTGATATTTAGTAAATTATCTATGTGGGGGTGTGAGGGGGTAACCATATGTAGAATATATACACTACAGTTCAAAAGTTTGTAACCATCCCCAAAATTAGAATCAACTTGACAGAAGAGTGAAGGAAAAATGAAAAAGAGCTTTTATAGTCATTGGGAAAAGAATGGAATCAATTATCAAACTTATACTTTGAGGATGTTTTGCAATGAAAGAAAAACTTGTGCAGCAGTAAACAAGGATAAAGTAGGATATTTTGACAAGAGTAAAATTTAATAAAATGATTTTTTTTCTTTTTGTCATAATGAAAAATCAGGCTACACTTTCTTTTAAACCATGTATAATAACTTTTCTTTATTTAAAGTACAAAACTAGTTTTAGGGCCAATTTGAAAAATTGACCAGGGTTGCTTCAAATTTTTGAACTGTAGTGTGTATGTATACACACACACACACACAAGCCAAATCTCAGGTGGACAGTGACTGACTATGACTGCACTTTCACACAATAATCAGGTGGTTGGTAGCTGTAGTTTGTAAAATACAAATTCTTATACCAACAGGGGAGTCCAAGATAGCTTGCCAAGAGGTGCATAACCTATCCAACCAAGATCAAAATAGTCTAGACTTTCACCCTTTGTTTATCCTTCTTTGCATGTGTGGTTGGCTACTCGTTTCCTGCACACACTCACCTGCTAGTACAGCTAGCCAAATCCTGCTGCAGCTGCCTGCTCAGGCACATTTGTGTTTGTTTAACACCCACAGAACCCACCTGGTGTTTATAATGCAACTAAAATGAGCAGAGTGTAGTTACAGTTTCTGGGAGAGGGCGCATAATCTGGTGTGATTAGCAGTTTGAACAAGGCCAGTATGCTCAAACCCTAGGTTACGAGGACTGACTGCATGCTAGCAAAACCATCTATGTTCTACCCAATTTCACTCACAGGGCTTAGATCAACCCATGGTATGGCTTCCAGGCACTTTCCAGATCACTAACATCAAGAAGTCACCTTCCCTGACACATGAACAATGTCGAGATTCAAATCAAGGTCTCATGGTCAAAAAGCAAATGTTCTAACCACTCAGCCATGCATCCATACATATAAAACGTAATATTGTTGGCTAAATTATGCATGAAAGAAATTCATATATAAATTTTCATATATTAGAACAAGGTTAGGTAATTAAATATCAAAAATTGAAAAAAAAAAAAAAAAAGTCCATGTAACATGTTTCCTACTCTAAAAGGTCTTCATCAGACTAAAGTAATGTTTTTGGTGGAATTACCATATATGTGCAGTTTTGGAGATCATGCGAGTTCCTAAACAACTGAACAAAAAACAGCTAAACATTTTATAAATGTAAACAATGGAAAAGATGCATATTTGCTATGTTTGTATTTTATAATACAGTACCAATATGTGAATATTACATGCATTAATATTGGTTTGTTTTGCGGCATATCAACCTCAATAGGTTACTTAATGCCGACAAGATTTTTATGACTTAAAAAAAAAAAAAAAAAGTTTTGTGGTAATATTTTTTTTTTTTTAAAAATGTATTGTTGTTAATAATTTTTTCTTGCTGGCAGTAATTTTTTTACAAAAATGTATTGTTGGTATTAAAACCTATTTTTATACTTTCATATTGTTCTGACTCTAGTTTAGGGGTTAACTATTTGCCCATAGTTGGGACCCTAACAGGTGCTACCACCTCAGGTCAGGGTGGACCTGGGAACACCGGCAATTAAAAGGTGGTTCCATGTTCCTCAAAACTTCCTGGTCAGAGGCCTTGCTGTTGGATATAATTTATCTTCATACACATGACAGATTAATATTGGAGACAGTAAAGTAAAACATCAGTTTTATCAAAATCATGTTTATTTTAAATACAGCTGTACTTTTTGACTACAGTAAATGAATATATAGTTAAACTGTTTTTGATGGGGGGACTAAACTTGTAAACAATGAAAGTAAAAAAAATTGACTGTCATTTCTTTTTGTATACAGGAGAAATCATGAATATATCTATCAGTCTACAAAATCTGCTACCATTATCTCTCACTTTCCAGAATTTGTTATTAAATAAATTTTATTTATGAACATGGTGTTCTATACTACAGGCCTACTCATGATGCAGCTAAGATTCAGAACAGGAGGCATATTTCCAAAGCTCTCTATTCCACCCGGTGCTATGCATTTTAGTTCCAGAGTTTAGGACAATTCATGCTTTTATACTTTGAATAATTTTTGTTTATTTAATTGAAGTAGATCTATTTACTTCATTTTTCTCAGGCAAGATATGTTATTTTAGGTTTATTGAAAAACCATGCTTTGTACTAAATTTTCTAAAAAAGGAGAGAGAGAGGAAAAAAAAAAAAAAAAGATGCAGAAAATAAAGGCAGTAGTAACAGCAGAAGAATCTTGATATTCACACATGCCATTCTACCATAGTCTAGAATACTATGCCCGGAATCCATTTAAAAAAAAATTTGAACCTCAGCAAGAATTACTTTATTTCATTATGCATTTTTTAAAAGTTTGATTGATGGGATTTCCATTTGTGCATAGATTTTGAGTATACCCCATGAACTGAGGGACCTAGATTTGAAAACTTTCTGATAAATGAAGCTTAATACTTACGGATTCCTTGATGCCATCATACCGATGAATCATGCCATTCTGTAGCATAATTTTCAGACAGTTCCCTCGAGCTCTCTTAAGCCAGTTCACTGCTTCAATATCCCCACTTGTGTACTGATCCACTTTGCCAGTTTTGAGATTCTTGAAGACCACATTCTCAGACTGTAGCTTTAATTTCCCGGGATTCTAAAAAAAAAAAAAAAAAAAAAAAAAAAAAAATATACAAGGAATTAATCAATCAAATGTATCAGCCATGCAAAAACTGAGAGGACAACGTGCATTTCATTTAATTATATATTTCCTGCCCCTTCTGTAGTAGGAAGGGAGGTAAATCAGCTTAAGTTAGTAAATTTGAGTGATTACTGTCATTAGTTGTGTTAATGTATACAAATAAAATATTTATCTGCATTTAGACAAAATTAGTTCCCAAGCAAAATGAACTGTTAATTAATCAGTTCCTTTATTCTGATCTATCTTAGATTGCAATCTTATTTGTTCAAGCTTTTCATGTGAGGTGCTCAGATACCTCAAGTGATCACCTTGATCTTGAAATAAGCTTTGTTGTTCTGTTGCTAATCTTTTTATTCCCAGAGATTTTCATGTCAGTATTATATTAAACACATCAACTTTTTAACATGAAAAGATCTTGAGCAAAATGCAATCATAGATACCATTGAATGTTTAAAAACATATGCAGGGTGCAGATTGATTAAACGGTTCATTGGCGTCTATCTTAGCTGTCAATTCTTTATCTCTGCTTTATTGAATCTCAAAACAGTTTTTCAAGACTTTTGTTGCACTGCATTTCACAATTAGAATTTTCTAACCATTACCATAATTCCTGACAGTACAGATACACTAGTTCTTATAAAAGATGGATCTAAATGTTCCAGTAATCTGTTAACAACATATGCCAGTTGCTCTGAGGGAGATGTTTTTCATTATAAACAGCTGTAGATTGTTAGATATACTTAACTCCAACCCTACCTCAGACAAACTGGCTTACAGCCACATCATGTTGAAATGCTGCTTCCTGTATGATCAGCAAAGTTAAACAATGCTGAGCCTGGTCAGTACCTAGATGGGTGACTGCTTGGGAATACCAAGTGCTTTAAGCTTAGATGTGCTGGTAGTGTCTTTGGATATCTGCTCAGAATGAGCCGAGATCAAATTCACTTATGTGCAAATACTCTTGGGAAAGGATATGAATTCATCACCCCACCTCCAGCTATGGGTTGAATAGCAGGACAGATTGA
Source organism: Acanthosepion lycidas (assembly GCA_963932145.1). Classification (NCBI taxonomy): domain Eukaryota; kingdom Metazoa; phylum Mollusca; class Cephalopoda; order Sepiida; family Sepiidae; genus Acanthosepion; species Acanthosepion lycidas. Next base: position 7,208,688 of record OZ010601.1, read on the forward strand.
GTTTTATAGCCTTGGTTGGCAACTGGTCTACTACAGAAAGAAATGGTAACCAACTGCAGGAAACTCTACTTAGTTATGACTTTAAAGAGACATGTCACCTATGATCTTCAAAAATTTAAATGCAATGTCAATTGCCATCTTAATTTTCCTGAAAACTGTTTATTGTCCTTTCTCCTCACTAAAGTCCTCATTCTCTTCCACTCTCAGTGGCATTATATATATATATATATATATATTACACATATACATACACACAAACACAGGGTGTATTGAAGCTTACACACAAATACACATTGAATGGTGAAGTCAAATCTAGTTTCAATGTTATATATATATATATATATATATATATATATATATACACACACACACACTTAAAAGCTGTCCTATTGGATGGCATTTAAGCTAGCTCCTGTAGAGAACACTTGATTAGTCCTTTAACACAATAGGTAGAGAGGAGTAAATGCAATAGGCAATGATAAACTAGAGAAAAACTCAAAATTGATCATTGCATTTAAGTATTGAATTAATAGTTAAGCTTACCTTTTAAAAGTTCAGCATGTTACATTACATACAATAGGAGTAGATAGGTTTGCATATCCTCCAGTTCTCAATCCTTTTGCACATAATTTATGTGATATGAACATTTTTGCTGTCTCATTTAATACTTGATGGATTCGTTTTCTATGGCTTATCAACCTATTGCAGGTTATTTAAAACCAGAAGATATTTTTAGATTGTAAATTATTTTTTTAGAGATAATGGTTTAGCGATGCAATTCTTACTAATTAACCCAAAGCTGGGTGGGTATGGAAGAGGTGGTTTCAATCCTTTCCCCAAGAGTATTTGCATAACAAACCCAATCAGAATTGGAATCATCTCTGATTAAAAATTGTGAGCCATTATTCCTTACACCATCCAAGTTTACAGCACGTGACATTCCCAAGCAGTCACTCACCAAGGTACTAATCAGGCTCGATATTTCTGTAAAAAAACAAAAAGAACAAAAAAAAAAAACAAAAAAAACTGATGTCTCTTTAAATGAATGTATGAATTGTTATGTAATATCAGTCTTTCAATATGGCAATGGATGCTGGACAGAGGAGACTTGAGGCAACAGAAATGTGGATCTACAGAAGGATGCTGAAAATACCATGAACATGTGAGTATGGTCAAAGTTTAACAGAAAATGGAAACAAAAAGGGCACTTAACGTGAGAAAGGTGAAGTTTCCAGAGGAATAAGGGCTTGGAAAATTTGACACTCACAGGACATATTGAAAGCAAGAGGAACAGAAAACCTACCTAAGAGGCATGTGTAAATAAATGGTTGGCAGAAAAGTGAGAGTAGAGAGAACGAAAAGACAATTTATTTACTCGAGCTGCAAATGACAGGAAATTGTGTAGAGTCATAATTGGCCACACCCTAAAGGGACACGCCACATAGAAGAAAACCCCTTTGAAAAGTGGCAGACAGACTTTACTTTTAAAATTGATGATGTCCAGCATTTTTGAGAAATTTGTATACTAAAGTTAAATTTTCCATTTAAAAATTTTGTAAAAACAAAGTATACCTTTTTCAAAAGGTTATTTGAGGAAAGTTAGAAAATTTAATTCTAATTGGAAGCAAACTTTACTTAAAAAAACAAAAAAAACAAAACAAAAACAAAATCAACACTTCTACTTTACCAAGTTTGTGCATTAATTTTTTTTTATTATTTTCAATTTTACAATATGAAAAATGCATTATTTTTATTATTTAATTTGTTCTTTTAATTTGCCATTGCTATTCGAAATGGAAAAAAGATTCTATTGTATTATTTAATTTAGGTACCTCCACGAAAATGTAAACAAACAGAGATAGCATGATGAAAAAGATGCCGAACTTGACAAAAACAAGTTTTTATCGTCTAATGTTCATATCATTATTAAAGAGGAAAGATCAAAGTATTTTGGGGGTATTTTTTTTTACATTTTTTAATCGTTCATAACATGTCTGAAATTTTCGTTAAAATTTTTTTTTTTTTTCAAAAAAAAAAAAAAAAAAAAAAAAAAAGGACAGATAATCAATCATTTGATAAAAAAGATGAAAATCTGACTTTGATATTCTTTTAAAAATCAATTATTTTTTCAAAACTGATTTTAATAAAATCAGAAATTACAATGTTTATTTAAAATATTTTGAACCAAGCTTAACTTAGCTTATGCACCGAAAAAATGTAATTTGAAAATAAAACAAAGCAGGTCATAACCTTTTGCATCGTTTGACAAGTGACAAAAGACACATTCATGACGTTTAGATAACTTACGGGAGGATAATTCTTTCTACGGATGGAAGGAAGTGAAATTATTTAGATTTAAATGAACAAATTATTTACCTCGTTACTTTTAAGGAAAACTTTCAGGACTCTAATTTTTCATTTTTTTTTTTTTTTGTACTTAGCTTTCATCTTTACGTTTACGATGCTTTATGGAAAATATAAAGAAATTAAAAAATAAGACTGTTAAGAGTGAGATTAAATTTCATAAGGAAAAGGTATCTAATTAATTTATAGGTACCTTTCTTATGAAATTTTATCAGAAGTGTACATAAAATACTATAATTTTATATACATTTATTACATTTTAATGTGTTATTTGTATTTCCATTCATTTTATTATTAATTTTGATATTTCATTTATGGAAAAATGTCATAACTGAGATTAATATAAAAATAAGATAATATAAATTAAAGTTTAGCAGTAGTTAAGTTTCATAAGATGATACTGATACTTATAGGTACCCTTCTCAGTTGAAATTGAAAAATCAAATTAACTTCTCCATACGCGTTTCGCAAAAGTAAAGGCCTTAACAGCGGAGAACAATGCAACTGAATTGTATTCTGGTTGGTCTTCCATACTTTCTAATTACTGCCCGATTATAAGCACAAAAATTACATTTTTTAATTACCATGGCTCTTCTGATTGGTCCAAATGATACAATTTTCAAAGCGCTAGACAATGACAATCTCATTTGGACACTTTGAAAGGTTGATGGTGCTTTTAACTAATGTTATAATATTTTTAAAACCTTAATGTAAAAATCTATTATAATTAAAGAAATAACAAATAATTGTATTAAAAATTCAATTTCATTGAAAAAAATTTTTGCTTTCAGAAAATATTGTCCATATTCATAAAAACAACTAAAAACAAATAAAAGCATTTGAAATTAAATAATATATTTGTTTTATTGAGTTTTGTATGTTACAATTCAGGGCTGATTTTCAGGTACGTTGGCTCCAATTAAAAAAAAAACATGATTTGCATTCTTCAAAGCCTTGTGCTTTTAACTATTGTAATCACTAAGGTTGGTGTGCTTGAATTTTTAGAGTTTTTCATAAAATTTGTTATGGGGGTGTTAATAAATATATAAAAAAAAATATTTCTGCCATGACTTTAATAAAAAAAAAAAAATAAAATAAAAAAAAACATATTTATAATAATTTCGATATTCTGTGAATAGTTTCTGAAAGTTTCATTAACATCTAACAATTATTTTTATTTTTGCAAGATTTTCCAAATTAATGTGTGTAATACCAAAAAAACGCGCTAAAAATTATCTATGTTATTTACTAGCCCATGTTGGTACAAAGAGAAACAAGGTTTTTTTAATCAAAATTTAGAGAATGTTCTAAAAAGAAGCAAAAATTTTAAAAAATAATTAAAAAAAAATTTGGTCTATCCTCTTCATAAAAACATAAGCATTTAGACGATAACATTTTGTTTTCATAAAGTTTGGCGTCTTTTTCATCAGACTATGGATGCTCTTTTTTTTTTAGCGATTTCGTGGCGGTACCTAATTTAATTTTTTTTTTTTTTTTTTTTTTTTAAATAAAACTAAACTTACCAAAAAAAAAAATTTACATTTCTTTACGCACGGTAGTGCGTAGTGATTTTCTGCAAGGAAAGTCTGTCACAGAAGTAAATAGGCCTAAATTTTATGTTATGATTCCGCCCAAAATCTTTCCGCAGTGAATTACTTCTCAATAAGCCGGTAATGGCTAACGGAAGACCGAGAAGAAGTCCGATTTTTTTCTGGTCGTTAACATCTAAAAAGGTAGATTTCTTCATGATTTAATTGTTGATTTGAGTTCAGCATGTACATTTGCACGGAAATAAGACTATTTTGTAAAAATTTGAAGGGATATTATAGCGCTCGGGAAACAAAATAGAAATTTTTACCAATTTTTAACTTATCCGATTTAAAATTAAATTTTGGAAGCTAACTCCGAAACATCAAGATTTTGTATTATTTGACTAAAAATGATTAGAAGTCAAAAAGTAAAGTTTTTTTTTTTTTTATACAGTGATGATGCGTCTAAGTCTTTAGACGTATCATCACTTAGACTCTAAGAAGAGTATTGATGAGGTTTTAGCAAATCACGTTTTTATTTAATTATTTTTTTTTTTACCTGACTATTAAGTCTTGTAGCCATCCACGCATTATTTACAATTAAAAAGTTACAAAAAAAAAATGAGACGAAATTGATTCTTTAACTTTCTTTTGAAACAAAGCCGGAAGAAAATATACCCGCCATTTTTATTTAAAAAAAATAAAAATTAGAATATATATATATATATATATATATATATATATATATTTATACGTGTGAATTTCAAATTTACGAAAAAAAAAAAAAAAAAAAAAAAAAAAAAAAAAAAACAGTATTTACTTTCTAACATACTCATGATGAATATTATATGAAATCAGACTGATCTATGCTTCTTTGTTTACAGTACACGAAGAGTTACTACTTTATATATTTTTAAATAAAATAATATCAGTAAAAGATTTCTTTTAAAAAAACTAATTGTACAAATTATACAAAGTTTAAAACGGAATGATCAGCGAAGAATTTATATTTATTTGGGCTTTTGTAAAACAAAATTATAATAAAAAAAAATCTCTTCATCGTCACGTGGAAGTTTAAGCCTTGCTACTAATAAATCACGGTTAAAATGTCTATATTTTAATTTAAAAATAAAAAGTTAAACAATAGGATTCATATTTCAAACAGATGGCAATAATTAACAGAATTGTTTAAATACGAAATTCATAAAATCGACATTAAAATGACTCACGTTCTTTTTCGACGACATCATTTTAAAAATATTCTCAATACTTAGAAAAAATGAATGAAATAAAAGCTTTTCAACTCACCAAAGCACCTCTAATTTCTTGTACAACATCGTTGTATTCAATAACGTCTCCCATGATAGAGACAAATTTAATATTTCTAAACAAGTGGCGACCCTAAAAAAAACGTTATAAAAACGGTGTGCCAAATACTTAACACGCCAAGACAACAACCGGAAGTTGAAGCCAAGATGGCGCGAAATTATCTCCCCTTTTAAGAAAAGATTTTACGGTTGCACGTAATGAGAACAATTGCTAGTTTGCAGATTTTTCAATGAATTAAAAAATATCATGATTTAATGTAGACAATAATTTTTCTGATTTTTTAAAAATCTATTGATTCCAACTCTGGTTTGTTGTCATTAACAATAATTTGGGGTATCCCAAATTTAACAAAAGTATATTTTTTGTTTGAGTTTTTTGTGTTAGTCATTCCAAATGTACGTTAAAAGATCTTGTTATAGTCTATAAGGGTCACATATGACCTTCTGTATAAATGAAATGTTTATCCAAAATTTAGTAGTTAGTGTTTCGTGATTCATTGGGGTTTAAATCGAGTGTTGATCATTTCACAACCTGACTCAGTTTTGGGGGAGGGTCAAGTAAACATCAATTTCTTGAGTGGCCAACATATACATTCTCTCGCCCATGAGGATTAAATTAGTATTTTTGTTTGTCTGTGTCTTTCTTTTGTGCTTGTCCAGATGAACTGCGTTTTTTAGGGTTAGATTAGGTTCTCACGTTCTTTCAATCTTGATTCCATAAATAAAAATCTCACATATCAAAATATTTTTATAGATAATCCCCGCCCCCAAATGTAGAGAACGCAAACAATATCTCAATATTTAAAAAAATGAAAAATCTTTCTTGAAGTTTTAATTTTTGTATTTAATTTCAAGTTAAGAGTGACTTTTTTTAATATTCCCAATAAGCAAAATACGACAAACATGGACATTTGTGCCCGTAAAAAAAGAAAAAAAAAAAAAAAAAGAAGAAAACGGCGTTTTATTTCAAAAGGACAGGTTTTCCATTGACACCGCCATTATTTTAACTACCTTCACTCACCTGACGATGTTTAATTACAGGATTATAATTTTTTTTTACCTTTTATAAAGATTTATTATTTACCATTTTATAAAGAAATAAATATGAAATGAAATTTTTTTATTCCAAAAAATTTTTAAATTAAAAAAAGATGTAAAGTATGTATAAGGCAATAACTTTTATAGCTAATTGTGACTCATTTCCCTCCCTAGGCATTTTGTGGTTTTAAAAAGCAATGTCTAGAATTTTAATGAAACCCCAAAATATTAGATGCATTTTACATATAATATGGATATACTCCTGTGTCTGGAGAAGCCATGTTTGGGACTCCAGATTCAAACAAGCCGGATTCATCTGTTTCCCAGGTGAGGATTTATTCCACGAATCGGAAATACGAGTTTTGAATTTTCCCAGATTGAAGACTGTGAGCTGGAGTTTCTATATTTGGGAAAGATATATTCCCAAAGGGAAATGGCACCATGGATTTATAAGCTACCAGGGAGACAGATTTAGCCTCTGCCCAGACCATGAGAGAGAGTGGGGTGCAACTAAAGAAATCAACGTTTTGGTTGCTGTAAACAAACTGAAAATGACCGGTGCTTTCGTCGCTGTATAGAGTGATGTCATTAAGCAGCTGTCATGTGATCCTTGTGACTTATCTCCACCAAAGGTAGATAAGCGTCTTCTGTACCCTTACATAATAAATACTGCATTATAAATAAACATTGCTGAGGAAGTTAACATAGTTAAAATATTAGGTTGGTGCAAAAATAATGTCGGTTTTTGACATTAAAAAATACGTCAAAACCGACATTATATTCGCACCAGTCTAATAATAACGGTACCAATGGAAAAACTGCTGTTTTAAAACAGTTTTTTTTTTTTTGTGGGCACTAAGGTTCATGTTTGCTCCAAATACATTGGTGTATTTCAAACTAAATTTAATTTAGATTTTTTTTCTCCTTATCTATAAAATCAATAAATTTGCCTTAATTGACATATCTGTCAACACACAATAATTGTTTTCATTAAAAAATAAAATATACTTAGTTATGTCTTCATGCGAATTAAATGTAAAGGCAGAAAATATGTCGCTGCTCTTGAGGGCCAATACATCTTAGTAAAAACAGAAGTTGGGAAATTACTTGATTTGTGATTCTTTTTTTAGTTGCAAGTTTAATTCATTTTTCCACGTCTTTTATGTTACGGACATATTTTCTTGAATGAAGCATAACTGGTTTGGTGGTGATAAATGTTTATTCAGCTCTTTTGATTGGATGCCCCCCTCCCGTTATGGATACCAGGAAATGTTGCACCATCTGTCACCTACCCTTCTGCATGCTACTGTCAATCAGACAACTAAAATTAAGACAAAAGTAATACTAGTCATAAATTATGTTTGGCGGTGTTTTGTTTTTTTTTAAATAAAAAGATAAGATGTCTACTACTAATATTGCTAATAGAAATAAAGTAACTAAAATTAAAATGAAAAATACTACTAGTCTAGTATCAGAATTTAATTTGGGAACCACTACTTAACAATGTTTTGCAAGTTCATATTCTAGCCTCTTTTGACAACATATATTCCTACTTCTAAAACCAGCCTGCAAAGTCTTGATTCTTATTAAAGATAATATATTTTCTGACAAATGAGAGAGCTGGAAAATATAAAAAGGAATTTGATCACCCCTGTTTTGACCATGGTGCCATAAAGTCGGTGTGTGTGTGTGTGGGGGGGGTCATGGGGTAACGCTCACAACTTGTCGGATCCTTGCTTACAAAACCAGCTCCCAAACCTTTGATTCTTATCAGAGATAAGATTATATTTTCTGACGAATAAGAGGGCCATGAAAGTGTATAAGTAATTTGGGAGGGAAAAGTTCCCAATATTTCTGAGCCTTGTAATCTCAATAAATACCAAGAATATGTGTCTCTTTGACAGCAAGTATTTGACATCGTCTGTGATAACATCAGCTCAGCAACAGTAACACCAGTCATCTTTGGAACCTTTTTCAAGGAAGAAGTCTATATCGTGGGCTCTAAAGACAGAATGTCTGTCTTCTACTAAAAACTAATCAAGATCTACTTCCTAGAGTCTTGAAATTCCTGTTGTCAGCCAATGAACTCACTCAACTACAAACTGCAGATCTTCCGATTGTTTCCCCCTCAACAAGAACTCTAAAGAAATCTTATGTGAATGTTAACCCCTTAAGAACTATTTACTTGCTTGAAGCACTTTTAGGCAATCAGATAAATATTTTGAGCAAGCCTTTAAATGTACACTTTTTCTTCCTTTAAGTTAAAGGATTTTTCTTTTGTATTTCTCTCATATTTTGTGTATATTCTTTTATCCTTTTTTTCATGTATGAAAATAAACATTTTCTTCTATTGTGACACCCTGAGCAAGAGTTTGAGTTTTTATTCATCCATTATTTTGCTTTTATCAATTCTGTCACCTTCAACCTCAACCCTTTTATGTCAAAAGCCGAGACAAATTTCCCATACTAATATTACTAAAAATTTGGTTCACAATGCTTCATCTAATAAAAATTTGAAATACTGAACACTTGCAATAAAACTCAACTAAAATGAAGAGGAAATAGTTGAGTTTCATTTCACCCCAAGCAAATCAATAAAGCCACTAAGACACAAGGGGTTACTGGGAGTGAAAGAGAATGAGAAAACTTTAGTGAGGAGAAAGAACAATAAAAAAAACAGGTTTCAGGATGACAGAAGATGGAGATTCTATGAAATTATTGAAATTTCCCAACCACTGCTTGCATGTTTTTGCAACCTCAAATGAATTTGAATCTGTATTAAATTGTTTGGACCTCATGAACTTTTTCATGTTGCTTAGTGTCTTTGCTTAATGCAATTTACAATAAATGTTGTGACACAAAAGAACTAAAACATTCCTAAATCCTCCAACATTTGCATTCATGTCAAAACAAGAGTGCATTTATATTTAAAAAATAACTATTTTAAAGTGTCTTTATATGAACCATTCAAATTATTTTGTATTTCTTATAAACCACTTTCCACATTTTCTTGCCAAGTTATTTGCATCATGAGCCAAAGTTGGGAACTAATAACCAAAAAAGGAAAATACGATGGAAAATGAGAAAAATTGATAATGTGAAAAAAATTTCAAGACAGCAATTTTTAGGGATTGATAAAAGGCATTAATCTGATAAATTATCTTGTTATTTATTAACACTTGTAGCCTAAAATGTTGTTACCTCCATTAAACTGAAAATTTAAACACAGGATCATATTGTCTTCAATGGGAAGTAACTTCTGTTAGACTTTCTTTTTTTTTCAATGTTTATATTATCCAACAGTTACTTCCTTTATTTTGTTAATTTTATTTTTATTTTCATAACTTATTAATCTTCATTTAAATGAGTTCTAGAATAACTGCTAATTTAACATTTTGCATCAGTCTCACAAAATAAGGATGACTGACTTGTCTTGTTAAACACCACTGCAAATCAAATTCATTGAATATTTTTAATTCCTATTTCTTACCATATTATTGACAGAATATATGCATAAACTATTTTCAAAATATATTTATTTTATATTTATTATATTTTGAAAGTTAGTTTTTTATGTCAGTGTATTTTTTTCCCTTAGACCATAATTTTATTCTTCTAAATTGCTATAATTTGATGTTGAATTTAATTGATAATTAAATTTATTGGAATTTGGGAAATTTATTATAATTTGAAAAATATCATATGCTTATTTATTTATTTGTAAAATATAGATCAATTACACAACTAGAAAAAGCTAAGCACATTTTCAATCAAGTGGAATTTAAGTTTTTTAACATTTATGTCATTATCATCAAATGGAAAATGTCTACATAATTATTTCTCTGTTTGTGAAGAAGGTAGCTGCAATATATTAATTTTGGCATTGCTTCAGAGACTTCTCCCATATAATATCTACACAATCTTTTCCTGCACCTAAGCCTAACCCTCCTCATACCAAGCACAGCTGTATGGATTGTAAAAAAAATATAGCAGTGTTTATATAATATTACATATGCTTATATCATTATAAACAATTATAGCAGTGATGTAATTTGTAGAATTCAAATTAACTTGTAGGTAAAAAGAAGAGACATTAACTAAACTGACATTGTAAAGTACTACAGATGAAATCAAAATCCATGAAAATGTGCTGTTAATATGAAATAATAATCTGAGTTATGCTATAATTAAGAAAAGTATAGTTAAATCTGAGTGCAAGAAAACTTGAAGATGAATGAAGTAGGTTTTCAATTTAATGGCTAGTGTTCTAGTCTAACAGACCATTACTACTCTGAAGTTTGGTGAATTTGGTCCATAGTAAGTACTCCATACTTGCAGTTTTGTTCCACACTAAGATAAACTATGTAAATCTCAACAATAAAGGCATGATTGTATTGTTTAATTGATCTGCTAAACATTCATGAAGCCAATGATCTTTCCAAAGAAAGAAATTCAAATTTTATAATAAATAAGGTATTATCTATCCATTACCAATATTTCATTAAACTAAGTTCCCGATGATATAAAAGCAAAATATCTCCTGATAATTTGTGCTCTTTTAAATATCAAGAGTCATCAATCGGCCAGTTAGATGATGCCATCAATTTTCAAGGAATTGAAAGGAAAGACTAAATGAAAGCAAATAATATTCCAGAAGTAATAATAATAAAACGCTAAATCTGAACAACTTGATCAGTTTAGGTTTCCCTTGTTTTAAGGAAAACAATTCATTATGGAGTAATTCTGAAAATCTTACAAAATCTTTGACTTGCAAACATAAAAAAAGGATATGATTGATAAGTAGCAAAATACTTTCTCATGTTTCAAAAGAGATGCAGACTAATTGTCCTTTAAATGTTTTTCTTTAACCAAAACAATAAGACCAACCATATTCCAAAGAAGAGTGATTCATCATGGAGAACTTAGACTGCATACATAATTGACAATCTTTATTTAAAAAGAAAATATATCTGAAATAGACAATAGAATTTAATGAATATTTTGGTAAAATGCAATGCTAATGGGAGGTACAGTGGACTAATGGATAGCGGCTCAGATTGAGGAATCAGAGAGCTGAGTTCAAATTCCAGTCGAATCCATTACATTCACATGTTCTAAAACCCTTGGGAAAGGTATGAATTCTCTTCTTCTCTCCACCCAGTTATGGATAAATAGCAGGACAGACTGGGTTCTGTAGCCTTGGATGGCAACTGGTCTACTACAGAAAGAAATGGCAACCTACTGCGGCAAAAAAATCTGCCTCGTCAGTCATGTATCAAATGGTACATGGTTGCCTAAGCCTGTATCATGCATGGCACATAACTGACTGACTGAATAATTGAAAATTCTTTACTTTTTAAACCTAAATAGAATTTATGTGACTTCATCTGATTTCAAAACCTTGAGATTTTAAATTTAGACAATTTGCAATGTCTTCCAAAAGAGAAGCACTTTTCAATTGTAATTTGAAGCATAAAAACACATTTTTTAAACAGCTTAGGCCATATTTGTAGAGTACCTAGTTAGGACTGAAATGACTATACAATAATGGTTTGTTTAATATTAGGTTGGTGCAAAAATAATGACGGTTTTTGACGTATAACGTCAAAAACCGTCATTATTTTTGCACCAACCTAATATCTCATTAACAATCAGAAAGTTATAATAGTGATACAATTGTAAGAATTGAATTCACTAAAATTGCTAAGTTTTATGTTAAGCAAACTTTAAAGTAATCCAGTAGAAGGTTGAAATATGAAAAAACATCTACAGTGTAAGTTTCATGGCAAACATTTACTAAGTCATCTTAATCAAACACATTGTTAAAATGTAATGCAAACTATGCTCACAACAATGAGAAATTGAGCTATTTGATGTAATGTAATGGTTAGTAAACCTGTCTCACCAAATCAGTTACAACTAAATAGTAAGTTTGATCCTGACTGATGCTCCATACTTGCTGGCTTGTGACACATCTTAGCTATGCTTGATAAATCAAGAGTGTTAGATTTGATTTAGCATCACAGAGTAAATACAACATGTGTATGTTAGAATGAGAGTATAAACAAAACCACAATATTGCTGGTGAGGCAAAATAAAAATAAGATAAAATTTATAAATATAAAACTCTTTTATATTTGCCAATACAGCAGATTCACGCAGAATCTTTGTGTCAGCAATTGTAGAGATTTTGAATGTGGGTAGAGTTAGTAAGGCTTGAAGTTGATGCATTGGTGGTTTGGTTGACTGAGGTTATGCTGGTGATGATAAGAGTGGTCTAGAGTGAATTAGTGAATCTTGATCAAGCAGAATTGTTGGATTCTAGTCAGATGGGAGATCAAACATGAGCAGCAATAACCAGCATGTAAGGAGGTGTGAAAAGATAACAAACTTATTGATACAATGTTGTTTAGTTGTTGTTGGTAAGGGAAGTGATTTGATGTAAGTGTGTTGTTAGTAAGGCCTGGAATTAACATGTTTATCAGGTCAGTTGACTGAGGTCACAGTAGAGACATTGAAAGAGGCCTGGTGTGGATTAGTGAAGCCACAAATCTAACTTTGTTGATACAGAGGATGTGAGCGGGATGACTGTATGTGAATATGGTGTAGGTGTTTGGAGGAGAATGGCTCTTAAGCAGATATGTGTCAGGTTGGTTGACCAGAATAACCATGTTGGTTTTTATAGTAGCTGGGTGTCAACAGCCTATTAGCCACATTTTTCATCATTTATTTATGAGCAACTTTCTTAGACAAAATGTAGACGCTCCTAAGCTTATCTTTTTTTCTCTGGCGGCAACGTTTGTGATTGGTTTATTTCATGTTATTTTATATTTTTGACATGCCCAGAGATTTAATTTGCAGTGAAGTATAACACATGTTAGCTGTCTGTCATCTTTATTTGAAAACCCAATGCTATACTAAATAAAACAAGGGAACTCAACATTAACATTGCCAGTCTCTTCTGAAAATATGGAGCACAAATATTAAAACAGTTATTGAAGCATAAAGTCTCTCAGCATCTCAGGGGTAGCCCCTGCCTTTGTAAGCCAGTCTGTGATCTGCTTGCAACCCCCAATCCATTCAATTTGGATTTCATCTTAGATCTCTTTAACTCTTGCCGCATCAACCCTCAGAAGATGATCACTAACAAGGTTTGTTGAATTCATTGTCTCTACCTGACAGATGCTTTGTTAGCTTTGCAAAGCACTACAGTTGAAATATTTCCTGTAACGTAGCCATTATTAAAACCCTAACATCAGCTGCTACACTAATAACAACCAATCTTCAATTTTGAGTATTTTCCCAATTTTAGAAAAAATATAAAACCTTTGCGGGGTCTCATATTTGCTAATGACTTATTGGCCTCAAAATACATATTCATTTTAGGATATTTTGCAATAGTACTCATTTTACAGATATCAAACTATATATGTGATATGTGTCTGGGTAGATAGATAGCCACATTATTTGACCAGCAAGTCCTTTTAATTCAGTCCTTTCCTCTTGATTCCTCTCATCATTTTTTCTCCTTTTTTTTAATTCTGTTAGTGATATGGATGATTTGATCGAGAGTAATTCTATTTTTGGATTGCTTAGCATTCAATTCCAACCATTTGAATGTTCCAATCTCATGAGTACCTACTTTGAACTTTCTTTTTAATTCTGGGATCACATCTTTCTTGAAATGTTAATTTCCACAGAATATAAAATCATCCACAATGCATTACAAGAATAACAATTCATTTTCTATTTGCATCACACCAAAGAAATAATGCATTACCATAAGCACTCACTACTCTTCTCAGTTCATTGAGTACCTGAGTTACTCTCTTGTAATATGAATAAAGAACATCCTTCAATCCATTTATGCACCTTTTTAATACCCACCTTTGTAACCATCAACATAAATCTGATGTTGGTTTAAGGAATATCTCTCTTTCCAGCATATTAGCCTGCAAAAATGCTGATTTGAAATCAATTGTCTCAACTTGCAAACTCATAACAAATATTGAATTCTTTCTGTCAAAGAGAATACTTATCATAATAATATGGCATCACCAATTGTTTACTTAACCACAATCGAGGATCCTGAATATGTGAATATCTAGCTTAGGTGTCTCACAGTGTTGATAAGATTAAGAAAGTTAAAGGATACGAAAGCTAGTGGAAGAGAAAATGAAGTTACAAATTTGTCTTTTTGGCTTCAGCAAGATGTGAGGCCTTAAAAAAAACTCTTTGTTCTGCTCCATTCCAAAGTGTTGGAAGATTTAGTGTATGAAGAAATTGCTGTCATCATAAAAGTAAATGTACAACCAAAAAAAAAGAAGATTGGGCATAGCTGAAAGAAGTAAATTTCTAGATAGATATCACATGAAACTATTATGCAATATGTACAGTGATTGAAAGAAGCATTGAGATATTGTGAGTTTGAAAGATTGGGTTCAGAACAAATGTCTATTGAAGAAGAGCTAATTTTGCTAAGACTCATTAGAGGAATGTTTGACATCTCATAGAAGCATGAAATTCTAGAGCGGCTTCAAGCTCATAATATGAATCTGGAAGTATGCGCAGAGTTCTTACAACAATTGGAATTAATTGACAAATTTAATACCTTTGAAAGCATCATGGAGATTTACAGTGATGCTAAAAGCTTAATTGTATGCAGATATTACAATAAGGATCATGAAAAGAGCAAAAATAAGCATCCAGTCTTTGTGAAATGGAGTTTTAAGCATAAAAAGAGGAATCATTTATAGGGAGTATGCACATATGAAAAGTGAATGGAAAAAGTGGAAAATATAAAACCTTCAGTTGAAAACATGGAAGTATTTGAGATAAAAACACAGGATAGAAGTAAGAAACTGGAAGCGATGTGACGTTGATAACAAGGAATTTTTAGGATAGAATGGGTAAACTGAAATTAAAGAAAAGTAATCTCTAGCTGAAACACTTCAATGGGTCAATAATCAAATGTTTAGGATGCTTTGAAGGCACATTTGAGATGAAAAATAGATTCAAGATAATACCCATCATAGTGATGAAAAACAACAAAAGCCACGGTCAAGAGTGAATACATTGAAGCTGATAAATTTCATGAAGTCTGTAGAACTAGGTATTGGATTATTAAGGGGATACGAGGTGAGTATTTGGCTTAAAGAAAGTAGTAATTTCAAGCCCCAAAAGTTCCTGTTCACATGCTACCATTGGTGGTTGCTCAGCTGAACAAAATAGTGGAACAAGGAATATCAGGAAAAGTCAGACAGGGTGGTAGCAGTTGGGATTCACCCATTGTATCAACAATAAAATTTATTTAAATATTTCAAGCAATTTTAATGGTAAAAAAACTGATTTCAAGAAAATTACTATTTGCGATATTGACTAAAAAAAACCCTCATTTGTGATAGTAAAGATTATTCTACGGTTTAAAAAGAAAATTAAAATCCTGAAAATATTAAAACAAAAAAAAAGTTTCTAGAATTTTGAAAAAGTTTCATGAGTTAATAAGAAGGAATTAAATAGTAACTATAAAACTGGTCTCAATGAACTTTTGAAAGCAGAATGTCTTGTTTTCTTAATTTGATTTGTTAAATTTTACATTGAGAACATGAAATGAGTCAAATTTTATTCTAATTTGTTTTGACGTTAACTGTATATTCAGCAAAAAAAACAAAAACAAAAATAAAAAAAAAAACAGAAATCCTTATTATCAATGGCGCGTGTTTTATTTTTTAAACTTAAAACAAAGACAAAAGAAAAACTACCTAACCAGAAAATTTAAATGTTTCTGTCCCATACATGGTGCGAATGAGTTTCCGTTTACGAAGGGAAGCAACTCTTGAATTTCTTTTTTGTCAGAAATGCTAGTGGATTCACTCCCTTCTCTTTCTTAATCCTTTGCATTAAATTAAATTAATTAATCAATAATCGATCGTTTTTGTTTTTGTTTTGTTTTCAGTATATGTACAAGTGTAACGTCAGTTATCTGAACGAGAGACAACTGCCATGAACGAGGAAGCGGGTCCTTTTTGGCGTGACGACTACAACTTTAAATGTCCTGTAATTTTTTAGAACTTACAAAATAAAAATGATTGATTATCAACTCATCAACAGACTCAGTGCATTTCTTGTGTATCTCTTTTTCATTAATCATGGTTACTTCAACTTTCAGTTTCGGATTTTTGCTAAACATAGAATATTCCTTAAAAAAATATGAATAAAATCATTTTATTTATAAAATATCATGATTTTTTTCTACAGGAATATTATGATTTTATTTGTTTTAACAACTGAAAGAAAGCAAACCATTTTTAAACCTATTTTTTAGGCGTTCAGTAATGCTTCATTCGTTTCTATTTTTTTTATCTTTAAATGATCAGATGATAACCAATATTCCATTGTAGGTACAAGCTTATATTAATATGACATAATTAGTATCAAGTTGAAATTGAAAGGAATAATCAAAAGTGGAAGTGAACTACAAACGGTCTTGACTAAATCTAAATCCACCTGCGCTCATATTGTGAAAAATGAAAGATACAATTTATTTTTGCTACATTGAAAGACATTAATCGTACCACAAAAAAGGCAAAATCTATGGTTTAAAACGTATTTTAAACACGAAAAATCATTCCTAGCTAATAAATTTAATATTCTCAATAAGCATAATAATATGCGGTATTCCAAAAGGAATTTAAATTGACTGGAATGGTATTTTTTATTGTCAAATCTGTCAAAAACATAATTCACTTTAAAATTTTCCAAAAAGAATAAAGCTATACTGAAACTATTTAACTATTTGAAGCTATTTCTGAGGAAGATTAACTGATTTAAAGTTTAAATAATCTGAATTAAAGCAAAAATTACTTTCAGTTTAAAATATCAGAGAAAAAAAAAATTAACAGATGTGGGCATTTTTATGAAGTGTTGACATTTATCAATTTGACGATTGCATGATTAAGGTAGGGTGAAATAATTTTTAACTCCACAGTAATCTTAAAAAATTTAAATATTTTAGACATTGTAATATTTTATTGTATTTTGGATAATTAGCCATTATAATATTGCTTACAAAGATGCTTGTTAATTAAATGTTAGAAAATTACCACTCTTATTTTCTGATAATGTCATGATTGGAATTTTGGACTGAACACTTTATTTAGTCTACCAGGGTAGATTGTTCTACTTCCATGTTCCATGCCTCATCCAGATGTTTCAGTTATTTCCCTTTACCTCAACTATCCAAGTTTTTTGGTTCACCACTGCTGTGGCCTGGTATTGAACTCACATCTCTTCGAGTCTAGTCACTGGATTTAACCAACGTCTTTATTCACTAGGCCCAATACATGGCCTAGTGGATAAATAACTGAGATATCTGGAAGGGGCATAGATCATGGAATTAGAACAATCTACCCCAGTGGATGAAATAAAGAGTTCGATTTGAAATTCCAATCACCTGAAAAAGGCCAGAGTGTACAACGGCCGAAATATTGTGAATATAGCAATGAACATGAGGATAACAATCCGAATAATGTAAATAATGCTAGTAATCATAATATGTCATCTCAGAGATAGAGACAGGTTTATACACATATATGAAAATTCCAAATTTTTCTTTATTAAAATACGGATGTCATGGCTGAATTGTAGTAAGCTTTTCCACTTATGATTATTAAATATAGTTTTTACTTAACAATATAACCTAACTGCTACAAAATACAGAATTTTAAATCCTAAAACTTTATTACTTATTCTAATTAAAATTAAAAAGAAACAATTTTTTTTAAAAAATTCATTATTCATCAAAAAAATTTTTCTAACACAATAGTGGCCATAATATACCTCATTCATAAAAGCAACTAAATGCTTTTTTTAATCAAATAATGTTAATTTTTTTGCATTTTTATTATGATTTAGAGCAGATTTTCTGAAACTAGGGTTCCTGTTTGACAAAAAAATGTGGATTTAAATTCCAAGGACATGTGCTTATAATTAATATAAACATCAAAATGAATATATGTCTATATTTCTGAGGTATTATGTACACTATTTACATTATTTGGACTGTTCTTCTGATCTTTGTTGCCATTATTTATCACAATGCTTTCAGGTGGTTGGAACTGAAACCTTTATTTTGCTCACTGGGGTAGACTGTTCTAGTCCCACATGTCATGTCTAATTGATATCAGTTATCAGTTATCTCCTGTTAATTCACCTCTCCAAGTTCTCCAACACCTTAACCAAGTATTGAACTCACAACTCTTGAATCTAATCAATACCTTTATCCACTGTACCATGTGTTCTTAAGGGCATCTATGTATGAATTTCTGGGATTTATAAAACTAATGTCTTCAGCAACCATTTTTTAACCAGTACTCATTTTGCAATTTTTGCTGTTATCATTGTATGTTTTTTTTACCAGAACTTATATTGCAATTTTCATTGTTATTATTGCTTTTCTCTGGCACTCCTTATTACTGGTTCCCATATTGTATTCATTTCTATGCTTGGTCAGCTCAGGAGATTTTTATGGCCTAGCATATATGCTGATTCCTTCAGTTTACAAATTTTCCAATGATGTTCTTTGTCTATGATCTCAACCTGATCCCACAGTGTGCAGTGGTCTCCCTTTTCTCTCCATATGTGGTCAGCCACACCTGATTTTTCCACTTCCCCTCGTGTTACAGCTTACCTTGAGGGGGCGGCCTGTCTCTCCTTTCCGCAGCTGCATGGGATAGCGTACACACAGTCTTTAGTCATGTTCTCCTCTATAGGGTGGGGTCTTGCTCAGGAGAGGTATCTGCGAAGTGTCATCCAGCTTTTGAAGGTTGTCCTGGTGTTATATTGATCGCAGATCCTTTGTATTTTCTCTGATAACCCCTTCATATCTCGAACAGAGTATGGGTTCAAGACATCTGTATACTGCAAACTGACATTCACTGGAGAGTACCTCAATTTCAACTCCCACCATCCATACAGCATAAAGAAAGGGATCGTCCGCTGCTTACAACACTGAGCAAAAGTCATGTGGCAACCCAGAGACATTAGATAAAGAATTGGTCAGTATAAGCAGTACCCTACAACGTAACAATTATCCTGGGTACATGGCAGCAGCCCCCCAAAACTGGAATAGGCGGGTACAAGAGGAGGAGGAGGACAACAACACTCAGAAAACAGTCTGCCTGCCTTATGTGAAGGGTTTTCTTAAAATTTTATAAAATTAAATAAGTGGGGGTTACAGATGTAAAAAAATATTTTTTTCATCAAAATTTTCTAAAAAAGCAACATTTCTAAAATGATTTCATTCATTATATATCCTGAAAGTTTCCTTAAAATCCTACAATTATCTAATTTTTCCATGAATTCCCAAACCAATGTGATTTTCATCACTGAAAAATGCTCTGTTTCAAACTAATAATTTATGATGCAGCAAAAAAACAAAAGAAAACAAATTAATCAAATAAAAAGATAAAAAAATAATTTAATAATGAAGAAATCTTTTGTTTTTTCCTTTTAATAATAACAAAAATTTCAACAGTATAACTGTGTGAGGCATTTTTTCATCACATATTCTTGGAGGGAAAATATATATATATATATATATATATCACAATTTCATGGATAGAGCACAATTGTACTATAGTGTGCATTTGCATCTGTGAGTACCAATTTCTACCTGAAAGTTTTATAATATTGATACTGGAACACAAATTGAGAAAATTCAAAATTAAAATTCAAAATTAAATTAAAATTATTCAACAGAGCATCACTTGGCTCAGTTGTTGGTCAATATCGATTTAAAAAAGAAATGCATCACTAAATCTGAACTCAAATTTTAAAAGCTGGTCAGTATAAACTATTTTCTCTAAGGCCATCCTAAGGACAATTCAAATTTTACAGAAGATAATTCATATGAAAATGTTATTGGGATAGTTCATACAAATCAGTACAGATGTAACACTCCTTGTCACTGAGCTTTATTTTGTCTTCATTGATTTTGCCAGCAGGTAAGAAAAAGGGGAAACTTATGCAACAATTACCATGTGTGAGTATGCAATATATATATATATATATATATATATATATATTAGGTTGGTGCAAAAATAATGAAGGTTTTTGACGTATTTTTAACATCAAAAACCGTCATTATTTTTGTACAAACCTAATATATATATATATATATATATATATATATAGATAGATAGATAGAGAGAGAGAGAGAGAGAGAGAGAGAGAGAGAGAGAGAGAGAGAGAGACTGACAGACAGAGAGACAGATGTCACAAAGGTGGTGCAGCATTTACAAATTTATCAATTAGTTTAAAAATTTGAGACTCAATTTCCTTTAGTAAAATAACCAAGAACAGTTCTGACAAATGCAACAATGATACTATGAAAAGCTCCCTTCATTAACGACTGGTGAAAAATTACATAGAAGTTGAGTAAATAGAATATGATTAAGATGTAAACAAACTAAAAAGTTTTTTGTTTTTTTTTAATGAATGGAGGAATTTAGTCTCAAAGACTTTATACATCTTATATTCTCATCTCTGTTGTTTTATTTTTATTTTTTATTTTTCTCATGATTTTAAAGTCTGGGGCAAAATTATACTGTTCCCTTTTTTTAACTATAACATAACAGGTTAACTTGCTTAAATAAACATTATTCTCTTTATGTTTTAAGTAAAACAATAGGTGTTACATTTACAAAATCCAATTAATTAATCATTAAATTTACTGACTTTAAGACAAATACTGGATTTTTAAGAGATTTTTAAATTTGTTGTTTACATTTTTCATTTATAACAGCCGTTTGATGAGTGACAAGTAAACATGCTAACGTTTTAAAAATGTAAAATATCTTTGCATACGTAAATTAATTTTTGTTTTAATATGGATCAGCTTTAAGATATCTTTGAAATAAAACCAAAATTTAACTTCAAAGAAGACTTTTTAGTTATTTAAAATGTGTTTTTCATGTTTTTAAGAAGTTCATGGTGGCACCTAATTTTAACACCTCTAAAACAAAACTGTTCTTTTTTTGTCCTCTCTGTTTTTTTTTCCTCTCTGTTTCTTTTCTTGTCCTCTCTGTTTCTTTCACTCTTAGTAACCCCATACTTCCTAGTGGCTTTTATTACTTCGCTTTGAGTGAAATGATTAAAAAAACAAATGTATTTTACTTAAAATAATAATAATATTATTTTTTTTTACGACATTATTCCTGACCTCAAATTGAACTTATAACAATTTCCAATTAGTTTTTCCCAACCTAAACAAATTGTATCGTATGACTTTTCTTCCATGATTTTTCCAATGACTTTTTCTGGTCACTGTTCTAAATGCTTATGCAATTGTAAATAGGACCAAAGAAAAATAGTCAATTTGAATTTAAAATGGCATTTGTAATTTGTCAAATTCACAATTAATATAGTACATATAATTGTGGCAAAATTTAAATTTCAATTTATTTACATTTTCATAACAGATTTGTGAACATGTTATGGTGTGTATAAATTGAATTGCTGCAGATATATCTTTGCATATGAAATAGACTTATTATTTGAAATATTTGTAGAAATAGACATGTTAACTGGGGCAAAAGATGGTTTGTCAATTTTAATGCCTTCCAAACTAAACTTTTCTCCATTAATCATTGATAGACGCCTTCTATCAGTATGGCTGATGCTAACCTCCAGGAAAGTTACTTGTGGTGTCTTCTTAATGTTCTCAGCTGACACGAAGTGGAAAAACTATATTGAATCCATTGTGAGGTTGGTTGCTAAGAAAATTAGTTCACCGTGTCTTGCTAGACAGTTTTTCTATCCAGAATTGTTCTTACATATTTATAAGTGTACCATTTGCCTATGCCTCGAATATTACTGTCTCATATGGTTTGGTGCTCCTGTTTTATATTTAAAAATTCTTGATAAAATCCAAAGAAGAATCAGTAATATTATTGGTCCTGATCTGTGAGGTTCAACTTCAGTCACTTACCCACTGCTCTAAGGTTGCCTCTCTCTGCCTTTCCTATAAATACTTTTATGGTAATTGTTTGAATGAACTCTTCGCTATAGTATCTAAATTTTTTAAATTTAATCACAGTAATAGACTGGTATCAAGATCTCATCAATTTAGAGTTAAGCTGGTAAAAAGTAACCATAAATTTGATGCTAACAGTTTCTTTTCTCACACTTCTCATATGTGGATACATGCTTTCTAGCCAACTTTTATCTGTAAAAATTTAAATGCAATGTCACATGATTCCTACTGTCCTCTTGATTACTCTTTCTGTTTTCTGCTCATTATTAATGTTTCTGTTCCTAATTCTTCCACCTCATGTAACCCCTTGGGTCTCAGTGGCTTCTACCTATTTCATATTTATCTTAAGGTATGAGGAGTCACTTGACGAAGATTTGGAGAGATGAGCTGGCATATTTTTTTGCATGTCAACAACCTGTTGCTGAAGTCACACTTTTAGGATTTCTAAAAATACAAACTCCAAGGTTTTTGATTTTACACAACAAAACAAATTGTTTGAAAATTCCATTTTTTTTTTTTTTTTTTTTTTACTGGCGATCAGTTTTTTTTACTGTTTTCAAATATTTAATAATTATTTTAGACTAGCAGTAGAGTCCGGCGTTGCCCGAGGATGTAACAGTAACAGATAGATGAAGTATCGACCATCATAAAGACTGAAAAATAAAATTGACAAAGATTATTGTTTAAGGTTAACGGACACGCATGTCTTAATTAGTTTGTTGTTTCGTTTTTTTTTTTGTCTTTGTTTTTTTTACGAATTGGTCAAACCCAAACTCAAACAAAAACATTGTTTTCAATTGTTAAGAGTCTAACTATTGAATAGAATTTTCCAATTTTGCTATAAACAATTGTCTTGTAAATGGAATTTTTAAAGCATTCTGAATATAAAAATAAAGAAAAAAGTGTGTAAGTCAATAAGAAACACTACCTGCCAAAAAAAAAGTGTTGTTGAAATCGGTTGAAAAATGTAGGAAATCCGATCCCATATATAAACGAACACACACACACACACAAAACCTGGGTTTTATAATAAGTATAACTCGATATGAGTTGTCCCCCTTTCATTCTCAAAACAGCGATGCCTCTTAATCGTGTTTTCAAATTGATCTCGCGCAAAAACAATTGTATTTTTTCAATTTTTGGCGCTGTCAGAACCACCGCAAGGTAATTTTACGTTTGTTGAAATCGGTTAAAAAATGTAGGAAATCCGATCCAATATATAAACGAACAGACATACACAACCTGGGTTTTATAATAAGTATGATTTTTTTTTGGGGGGGGCATATTTCATGGAAACTGCTATTTTCATATACATGAATTTCTCAAATATTGTAAACAAACTTTACTGAATGTATGAAATAATTTTCATTTTTTATTTTTGTAAATTTTGTATTCAATGCTTTTTATCATTTTTATGTCATTTAATAAATGTTAATTTATTTCAAAATTCATAATACTCAAGATAAGAGTGTGGGTTATCTAACTTCGCTTTGCCAGAATGCCTGCTAAGCCTATAAAAAATATGACCATATCCTCTCTCTCTATCTCTCTTTAGCTTGATTCCAGATGTACTCACACGTAGACAAAGAACACTGCTAAGTCCTCTGTTAACTTTTGAACTCTCTCACCCACGCACATATCTATCACACACACTTGTTTCATATACACACACATATCTATCACACACACTTGTTTCATATACACAAACAAACAATTGAGTCCACCAATATTGTTTGTGGGATAAATGTTCCAGGAGCCTATAAATATTTATTATACAATGTATACACATTCGTAACCAAAGTTGATTCCAACAACATAATGGTGACTTATTTTACCCAAATATACTATTACCCTGAAACAACAGATTTGATCTTCTCTCTTCTCTTCTCTAAAAAATCCTTTTAATTTAAAAAAAGATGTCTTTAATAATATTGTGCAACGATATAGAAACTATTTCACTTTGTTGGCTATTGTGGCATGTGGGGGCTTCCTTACTTTGTTCGATTCAGCAGTAGCAGCAACAAAATTAATCAGCAGGGTACAACCGGTAGTCCCAGAAGTCACAAAAGCCTTATCAAGCCTCTTTTTCACTTTTTCCTTTCTGTGGTCTCTACTTACAAGTCCAGCTTAAAGGGCTACTCACGACTCTTGCTGCAGAAGATACTTGGTAGTTTGACTTCAGATTTCTCATTCCTTGTGGAAACAGGCAGAGAAATCTTCCTTTGAGACACCTACCCAAAAGGAAAAGCTATGCTGCAGAAAACTTATACCAGTTTCACACTCAGATTTTTCATTTCCCCAAGGAAACAAGCAAAGAAATCTCTCTCAGCAAAACATCTACTCAAGAACGTTTTTTTGAAATATTTGTAGAAATAGACATGTTAACTGGGGCAAAAGATGGTTTGTCAATTTTAATGCCTTCCAAACTAAACTTTTCTCCATTAATCATTGATAGACGCCTTCTATCAGTATGGCTGATGCTAACCTCCAGGAAAGTTACTTGTGGTGTCTTCTTAATGTTCTCAGCTGACACGAAGTGGAAAAACTATATTGAATCCATTGTGAGGTTGGTTGCTAAGAAAATTAGTTCACACGCACGCACGCACGCACGCACGCACGCGCGCGCGCGCGCACACACACACACACACACACACACGTCTCTATAATTTGGTCACTTATAGTAATTAGTATGCTGTTGCTACAACATTACAGCAAGTAATGGAGGGTATACTCATTTTTATTGGTTTCTTTCCCATAAAGTCGGCACAAACTCAGGCACCTTTTCATAGAGAGTTACTAGCAATTGGTTTCATTGTACTTTATGAGAAATAAGATATATGATATCTACCCTTGTTTTAAGGTGAGTGAATCAGCTTACAGCTGTTGATTAGCACTTTTCTACCTTTTTGAACAACTCTTTACAGAATTGTGTGCATGGTGCACAACCTGATAGATCTAAGTTAGCCATTTTAAAAAACAAGTTGTTTAACAGGCTATGCTCTGCATTTAGTGTCCCATTTATGATTTAACTTTAAAAAATGAAAATTTTAACGTTGCAAGAGAATTGTTGACCAAAGGATTTTCAGGCGTACCATACATATTTATGATGAAATATTTAAACAGACATTGATAATCCAACCTAAATACAATGCTGAATTTATGAATGTAAAACAATATTTAGCAGAAGATTGTGCTGATTTGTCCGAACTTAAAACTTTCTCTGGGTTGGATTTTTTTAAAGGTAACATGCCAGGTTTGAAACTGGTCAGCCATGTCATAAAATAAAGGTGTTACATACCTTGATTATGAGCGGGATAATAATTCGGACACCTGTAGTCAGTTTTTAAGGCATGTTTTTTCACTGGCTTCGTTGTTGCTTCCAACAACTTAAAAAGAAAAGTTGTTGTTTAGGACTTTAATACTATTATTATAACATCCTTCTATCACTACAATAGAAGAAGAATGAAGAAGACAAAACGAGGAAAAGTTCATGGAGATAGGTTTTTTTCTGAAGAATCAAATAGAATTAGTGTTGTACGATGGGACTGATGAGCTTCAAGATCCCGACCTGTCTATTCAGAATATCGATCATGATGGCTTGATACATCCTCTACTGGGACGATGCTTTCGTCGTTGATATCTGAGTTAATAAAAACTCTATCTTTTGTCTTGAGTAGATGATGTTGATTATATCTAATTTAGACATCTTTATCAGTCTTTACCAAATAGGAACAGGGATAATTTTGCTTGTTAAGCACTTTTCTTTTTATTTCCCATTTTTGATTTGAGTGTATCCGTACTATATCACCAGGCTTGAGTTCAGGTAGAGTTCAAGATGACGTAATTGGTAGATCTTTTTGTTTATTTCAATGGTGATGTTCAATATGAGGCGGGGTCGTTCGAAGATTTCTACCCATGAGTTGTGTTGCTGGTGATAGCGCATCATTAAGAGGAATAGCTCATAGGGCAAGAATAGCTAGGTATGAATCTTGGTCACTTTACATTGCTTTCTTCAGAGTGAGTTTAACCGTTTGAATGGTGCGCTCCACAAAACCATGTCATTGCCGATATAGAGCACTTAATGTGTCATGCTGGAAATCACAATCCTTAGCAAATATTTTGAAATCTTTTGATTTAAATTCAGGACCATTGTTACTGATTACAGTCTGTGGAATGCCAGATTTTGCAAATATGCTCTTGAGATGCATGATGACCGTTGGAGATTGTCTGGGAGAGTGTAAATGTCAAAAAACTTGGTGGTATATTCAACAGCAATCATGTACGTTTTTTTGTGTAGTTCAAAGGATGTCAGTGCCAATTTTGGTCCATTGTTATTCAGGAATTTCATCGGTTATAATTGGTTCAGTAGGTTATTGGTGGCATTTATCGAAGCAGTGGCTGCAGTTGTTTATCATATCTTTGATTTCGGCTGTAATGCCAGGACAGTAAACATGTTCTTTTGCTCGAGCAAGACACTTCTCAATGCCTTGGTGTCCAGAGTAGATAAGATTTCGGTTCTCTCCACATAGGTCAGTTGGGACAATTATTCTGTTCCCTTTTAACAGTAGATCATTTAGCATTGAAATGTCATCTCTGCTATTGTAGAACAGTTTTATCGATGGTTCTACTTTTTTATTTTCAGGCTAACCATGAAGAGAATATCTAGCTAGAAGTTTTAGTGACTCGTTAGTTGCTTTTTTTTTACAGTAAGT
Source organism: Acanthosepion lycidas (assembly GCA_963932145.1). Classification (NCBI taxonomy): domain Eukaryota; kingdom Metazoa; phylum Mollusca; class Cephalopoda; order Sepiida; family Sepiidae; genus Acanthosepion; species Acanthosepion lycidas. Next base: position 7,235,692 of record OZ010601.1, read on the forward strand.
GTTTAGTTTGTTGTCAATCATTGGTCATGATTCGTTGATCAGGTGTACATGGACTTCCGTGTCTTCATTGGAGATTTCGATTGTGCAGTCATATAAATATGCACGTAATAGGTTGTCAGGAACTTCTGATTTTGTTTCCTTGGGATGTAATTGAGGGTGTAATCATATCGTTGCAGTGCCAACATAAATCGTTGGATGCGTAGTGGTGCTTTGATAAGTGATTTTTTGATGATTGACAACAGAGGTCTGTGATCATATACAGCTTCAAAGTGATGTCCATACACAAATTCGTGAAATCTTTTGCAGCCAAATAAAACACTGAGATCCTTTCATTCCAAAGCTTAATTGGTGGCACACGATGCATATGCTACGGCATTTCCTCGATCACTAGCGAGTTTACCCATTCGGAATGTTTGCTGACTGGTTTTCGATGATGCCAATTTTGGTAATTCTGTCCATTTATGCCTTCAGCTTGTTCTTTGAGAATTTGGAAGGCGGTGATGATGGTTATTTGGTAAGATCTCCGCCCACCAACTCTATTATTGTAGGTTCGTGCCAGATTCACGGCTATGTTGCATTTTTCTTACAATAGACCATGCCAACAACAATTAAGTCATTGAGCCGTTCCTTGTAGGGTGTTTGAAAAGAAATGGAATTGCTGTTACATGTTCATTTCCGGCAAGAACCCATACCAATGTTTAATTGTAGTACAGGAAATCAATTATTCCTGTGTGTCCGTTGGAGGTGGAGATCTTGTCGACGTTGGATTTGCCGTTTTTGACAAATCCAATGCTGGCAACTTTTCGCTTCTAATCGACGTGCTCAAACTCGCAAGAAAAAAACACAGGACGGCTTTTCTTCGGCGTGTTTTCAGCCCAAGTCATTTTCTTTACTTCGCCGGATACCGGCGGTGATTCGTTAGAGTCCCTGATTAGCAGAACTACTTTAATATAATTTTCTTTTTTCTTTTTCCTTTTTTCAATTTCTAATACAACAAAACTAAAGGAAAACGGACCAACAAACCAAACAAAATTCAACAAAACTTGGCTATACCAAAAAGCAAGCCACATGTAAAAACAGAATAAGAAAAAGAAAAGACAAAGCAAAAAATTCAAGTCTTGCTTAAGAAGCCAAAAACTAAAGTGAGTCGGGTAAAAATTACAACTTGTCTAAAAAAATTAAAGTGAGTCAAGTAAAAAAAAAAAAGTATGTCGCTTGAAAATTAAAAAAAATCGTCAATTCGCAAATATCCACACGAAAAAAATCCTCACGAACAAAAGCTGGACGGGAGATTCTTTGCTGGTCCATATTATCTTCTTTGCTGGTCCATATTATCTTCTCTGCTACACTGATTAGCTGCTTGTAGTGCCACCTAAGGGCAAATATTAGAGTCGACCGATAAAAAGTTCTTTGTTAGAATTTGGTAAATGGTGAGTGTATAGTGGGTTAGGCAATCTGCATCGGTTAAAATACAAATAAAACTGACCCTCTACTATTTTTACTAAATCAAATGTTACAAATACAATAATAACAAGAGAAGAATTTGTTCAACAATAAATATTTTTAGAAAACACAAATACAAAATATATGCTAAAGTTGTTAAAACACTTTAGAGTTCTTGATTGTGTGAATAAAAAGTAATATTGTTATTGAAATTGTTGATCTGTATGTTTGAATATGAGAAAGTGTGCTTAAGTATTATTGTTGTTGTAGGAAACTTAAACACTTTAGTTTTTTGCATTAAATTAAAAAGTATTGTTCTTGACTCACTGTAATTTCTACAGAGTTGTCGCTCTTTGATCAGAGGTGTTCGTAGTGAAAAAAAATAAATTGTTGGCGTGAGCGTTCTTTTGCAAGCTGGGTTTATGTTAATTTAAGTAATTAACCTTAAGCCTGAATTGGTTTCATCGTGTGACGAGTTGAATATTTCGAGGACCCACTGACCAAGTCGCGTCGAAGTTTCGTATTTATGGTCACGCAGGGGGCTCGAGAACATGTTTATCTTTTGTGGAGTCAACTCGAGTTCAAAATTTGGGTCGGTACCTTCGGACGTAGTTGACGACACCTAATTGATATTTTTCAACCAATCAGTATGCAATCAATATGTTAGAAACTCGATTGGGAGCCTCTATGTGTTTAACTTGCACATTTTTTAGATTTAAAAGAATAAATGTAGAAATCTGATTCTACAAGTGAACAATTTACAGTGAATTACAAAAGCTGAGAGAGGCAAACTTGGATTGGAAACAGATAGTTTCGTATAATGTGAAATACATATCTAGACAACTCAACGTAAGATACAGTGTTTCTGTCTTATTGAGATTTCTGCAGGGCGATTCATACACTGTTATTTCAGTTTCAACATTTAACAATATTATACAATGTATTTGAAATCATTATGAATATCCAAACTATTCGGTACGTTTGAAACAATATATAATGCACACATTAAGTTTTCAAATTGCGTTAATTTATCAACTTTCTGATTTGCAGGACATCTTTCGTGTTTAAACAATTTGCTTGTGGTTATGTGTATATATGGAAAATAAAAGTTTTTTGTTAATACATAGTTTAAAATCGAATAGATGTGAATTTTCTTATTGGTGGTAATACGCATCAAAATTGTCATATTGGTAAAATTCGAAAACTAGCCTACGATATACAACGAAAAATTTACGATTGTGATATAATGGAACATGCGTACACCTGTGTTCCCTCTCCCTGGAATATGATTGGCTGGTGTCCGTCATAAATACCGAAGGACGTGTAGGAGAGTTGTGAGCCTTAGTCTGAGAACTAAGTCTAAAACGACGCCATTGATCTACACGTCTTACTTGCGACTACGAAGCGTACCAGTCGATTACTGCTACCGTATTCTACTTGGTTATAGTAGCACAAATCACTTAGCCACTTCGTTCAAATATATCCCTTGCCGGGACATATCAGATTGTAATTTACATTCGCACACCTTTCATCTCAAACATGTTAACCCATAAAACTGCAAAGATTGAAAATTACTTCATGAGTTAATATACTTTTTTTATTAAAATTTAATCATCGCGTACAACCAGAGCTGTGACTAGGCTCCTCGAAAAGCAGAATGAACATACAGTTAATTTATGAAGTCTTTTCTAAAATGTAATACTTAAAGTTCTTTCCCCCTACACCTTAAAATCATCCGACAATGTATTACGTCTTTCATTTTGGGCCCAAACACATATATGAGGTAGGCATATATAGAATATATATATATTAAACTCTTGTTCTGATAAAGAAAATTCTTGTGTTTAACCAAATTGGTCAGATGCCTAAAATTCACCAAATTATCTTCAGTACTGTGGGCGTGAGGAAGTCAGCCCCTTACAATTATTAAAAAAAGTGGAGGTATGCTAAGTTTTAGTCCATTCTTTCTTTGCCTGAAACTTATCATACCATACATTTCCAATTTTAAAATACCTTTTTACAACGCCCATAAAAATCATTTCCAGTGGTTTAAAACTTACAGTTTATCAAAACCAACATGTTTGCTACTGCTCTGAAAGTTTCAACATTGCTTTTACTTTTGTTAATGTATCAGAACAACTGTACAACATTTCAATAGTAAGCCTTTCTTAACATGAATACTTTTTTGTATACTTTTCATAATCTAAGCAAAACATGGGACAAATTCATGTTGAAATAGATTCTTGATAATTTTAAAATCTGACGCGCATACACATATTCGATTAAAATCAAATCGTTGAGACTTATTGATTAGTAGGAATTTAAAAAAAAAAGCCTAGTCTATATTTGGAAGAGGGATACTATTTTCTTGGTTCATACACCGTTCTATTAATTTGATATATATATTCCGTGATACGCATAATGGATTATACCTCTGTCTAGATTTTGATTAATCTGGAAAATATTCGAGAACTATGCAAACTGGAGTATTTATTTCGGATAAAACCAGAAAAGTGAAGTAATCTATTTTTACCTTTATTTTTTATTTATTTATTTTTACCTTTATTTGATTAATTATAAATTACATATGTTGATATGAAAGAATATTCATTTTACATAGGCTGAAATTCATATGGTATATTTATATGAACAGAGGCTGAAACTTATCAACATTAGTTGGCTAACATGAATTTCAAGGAGAAAACATTGACTTTCATAATAAAATCTGACCGTACCAATATTTATTCACCTGATTTAAAATATCAAAAGTTCATTTCAGTTAATAAAGTTTTTTTTGTTTCATTTCCCATGATAGCAAAAATTCTATTAAAAATAATTTTATAGATCAATAATTTCTGAAATAAAAACCCAAAAATGAAAAGTAAAAAAAAAAAAAAAAATTAAATAATAAAACAGAGTCATATTTGTAATAAGTCAAGAGGCACGGTGGAGTAATGGATAGCGGCTCGGAGCCAAGTTCGAATTCCAGTTGAATCAGTTACGTTCACTTACGTGCTAATACTTTTGGAAAAAGCATGAATCCTCTTCTCCCCACCCCCGGATATGGTAAACAGCAGGACAGACCAGATTCTATTGCCTTGGATGGCAACTGGTCTACCGCAGAAAGAAATGGCAACCTACTGCCGGAAAAAAAAATCTACCTCGTCAGTCATGTATCGAAAGATGCATGATTGCCTAAGCGTGTATCATGCATGGCACATAACTGACTGGCGTGTTTATTAAGAAGATCGAGATCAGCAATATGTATCAGGTAATCTGGAGTTGAAATTATCTGGATACCAACAAGATCTTTGAACCCAGCCAAGTTGTTTGGCGGAAGGCAGGTAACAACTGTTTCCATTAAATAACCCTTGCGTGATTAGATAGATAAGTTTCAATGCTTTTTAAATTGTAAAAGTTAAAGGAGGTTTAATTTCGCTACTCAGATGTACGTGATGTGATGCCAGTCATCAAGGATAAGTTATTCTTAGGCTTACACAGTAAACAAAGTTCCGAGATATTTGATGCCCAAACTTAAAGCATGTCAGAAACGTATATTTAAAACAATAAGTTTAAATACGTTAGTTTTTTGTTTGTATTTTTAAAGCATCAGTTGAACATCAAGAAAACGAAAACAAATTTGAAATGAATTAAACATTTATGATGTGAAAAGTTGAAATAGCAATCAAATATTTTTTTATCTCCTTTAAATGTGCAATTATATTTCAGATCCATTATTGCATAGGGAGCTTAGCTTATTTCTGAATACCGAGATGCCAGTTCAGGATCTCTAAAACCAGACATAGTTCAGATACAATAGATACTTTGCTGTTGTGCATTCTTCAAAAATAAATGGAATTGTGGCCCAATTTGGACTGTAAAGAGATTCTTTCCTTTTTTTTCCAGATTATTTAAGATCTTTTATTATGCTTCATTTTTACCTACTTGCAAAAATTACAATCAACAATAAAAGTTATCAGCAAGGATTTTATTTAATTGTTGTGTATAAAAATTTCCTAATTTTTAATCATATCCAGAGATGCGAGATTTTAAAAAAAGTGTTAAAAATGAGTTATCTGCCTACAATGATTTTGCAAGGTAAAATTATTTCCCTAATTTAGAAAAAGAAGTCCGTACCTGAAAAAGGAATATTTTTGAAAATATAAATTGATACATTATTTTCAAACATAATCCTTGGAATCTGTCGGAAGAAGGGATGGTGTCTACATGTGATATTTTTTTTTATTTTAAAATAAATCAAAGGCACTAAATTTTTTATGTGTTTTTTTTTTCTTTTCTTTTTTAAGCCTCTTTCTCTTTTTTTTTTATTCCGTAACATCTTCCCTGTCATACCAAAGGGTATTTTTTGATGGGTGGAAAACATCAAAAGCCACGGTCTTTTAGAAATTGAAGAGTGGATACATCGAAGCTGATAAATTCCATGAATTCTAGAAGCGGATACTGGATGCGAGTGATACGAGACAAGAATTCGGCTTAAAGAAAGCAATCAACCAATGTATTTTCAAGCCCGAAAAGTTCATGTTCACATGTTACCTTTGGTGGTTGCTAAGCTGAAAATGTGTTGGAACAAGGAATATTAGAAAAAGTTTCAAGAAGTCACCCCAATGAACATCCTATTGGATTAAAATGATGGACGTTTAGAGTAAAAATTCAAATAACATTTTCCAAAAAAGCCATCGAAAATGTTTTAGAGGTGATTAAAAATATAATTGTATATGAGGACAATATTGACATTGGTGCTTGCAGTAAAGAAGCGCTAAAAATAAAACGGAGCAAGTTTGAGAAAATTAAATAGGACTGTATGACAATTAATCGTGATAAATGGAAGTTTAATTGAGAAAATCATACTTATGATATCAAATATCCAAAGATGGTATATTGACGGATGATAAACACATAAGATATGAGAGGTAGCTTCACCCAGAAATAAGAAAGAGTCAGAATCGTTTTCGGGATTAACCAATTCCTATAACCGATATCTACCGCGATATAGTGACCTTGTGGAACGATTTAACAAAATAAGGAAGAAGAATACCGAATTTCAATGGACAAAAAGACAGGAGGTCGCTTCCGAGAAATTAAAAAAAGACACTCGTAAACAAAGGAGTTGTTAAAATCTTCGACTCAGCGAAAAAATTGACGTTAACTACTGATGTCAGTGACTGTGCTATAGCCGCAGTGTTGTCACAAGAGGGGGATCACCCTGTAATGTACTTATCCAGAAAACTAACATTGACGGAGGCGAATTATTTGAATATTGACAAGGAGAAAGCAATAGCGATTGTATGGAGCAAAGAAAGAGCTAGATTTTTTTTTGCTGGGATGGATATTGCTATTGAAATCTGATCATAAGTCTTTGGAATTTATATTCAACCCAAGAAGAGAGTTCCCAAATGTCACATCTGTAAGGATATTAAAATGGACGATTAGGCTGATGTCGTTTGACTTTGACATTGTATATATTAAAGGAAATACTATTCCGTATGTGGATGCATTATCTTGGTTAAAGTTTGGGAGTGGAAATATTGAGGAAAGGTTTTTGTACTAGATAGAAACGGATGTATTATCCTTAAAAGGGAAATAGGCAGGAACCAGTGTTGAATAGAATTATGGATAGAAATAAGAGAAATACATGGAAGAATTGCTCTATGACCGAGAGACCTTTTAAAAAGTCAAGACACAACGATAGAAAAAGAAATTATGTGTAATGAAGATATCCTAGTACCTCCACAGTCTCCTAGAAAAAAATTAATTAAAGCCGTACACAACGATATACATGGAGGTATATTGGCTACGCATATGTGTTTAACGTTGTAAGCATGGTGGCCAGGCTATTCAAGAGGGTGGAAGAACATGGTAAAAAAAAAACCCAAAGTGTGCAGAAATAAAGAAATTTAGGCAAACTAAAATTCACTTCTGGCCAAAGGAAATGGAGCCCTGAACGCGAGTACATGTGGACCATGCCACCATTAAAGCTATGTAGCATGAGTATTGTTCTCTTGACGGTCGTTCAAACAGAATGTTCGTAAGTGCCGCTTGGCCGGTATTTACATTGTTTTTCCTTCACCGGTTTTCTTACCAGTGATCACTTTATTCATTTCATCTTTCCGACATGCTCCCCCTCCCATGACCACAAGGCCTATGAATTGTGTTCATAGAACGGGTAATCATGTGTCTGTGCTCGAGTTTGTGGGGATAATAATCTAGGTGGGTGTGATACATTTGTACTACGCCGTAGACCCTGATTTGTTGGCGGTTATACAATTGTGGGTTGACTTTCGTCCACTTCCATATGGTCCAAGATACCTTCGTCGCATTCCGGCTCGTCTATTTCCATACTTTCCGGTACGGTGTTTGGCGGTTCGTCATCGATGAGTAGACTTCGTGGAGGCGGTTATGATGTCTGGTAATCTGGTATATCTACAACCGGTAATATCTTCCAGAGGAATCGACGGTTACGCAGTGAAACTCTGTTGCTACCGACCATGTGCACTTGTCACTTGTTGCTCAATATTTCCACAACCTCCCTGTTTTTATTCATGGTCGTGGATATAGCCCATCTTGATTCTGCATCTGCACATGCTCACCAGCTTGGGGTTCTCTGAATGACATGCGCGTTTTGGCTTCAGCAGGTGTTTTTTTGCCATTGCTGTTTTTCTTAATCTCTCTCTGTTGTCTATGTATTTTGTACTTCTCACAAAGTATAGGGAGGTGATCTCTTATTGCACGGCCGTACATCTCCGCTGGTGACATCACGATGTCCTGATTGGGTGTGTTCTGATGTGTTAGTATGGCCCGTGTCGCACGATCGTAGCATAGGCGACCATATCGGTCAATACAATCCCTCAAAGTTCGTTTGGCAGTTTTGCCGCCAGTTCTGCCGCCAGTTCTGCTCTCGTCCATTACTCTGAGGGTAAATTACTGATGATATGCGTTTCTTTATGCCCTAATCCTTAAGGAACGAATTGTATTCTTGGGAATCAAATGGCATTCCTCCATACGACGATATCTCTTCCGGTGCACCATACGTAAAAAAAAAAACAACTTCGTAAGGCCTGGCATATTGTTTTAGCTTTCCCCGATGTTAACGAGGGCTACTTCCAGTGAGAAAAAGAGCACCATGACGCAATCCACTCAGCCAGAAATATGTATTGCTTGGCATTTGCTCCGGAAGCTTCAGTACAAACATTTCAGAGTGTTTAGATGTCAATCTGAAGACAGTGCAGAGGATTCCGAAAGTGTTGGATGAATCTAATGGTGATTACAAAGGCACAGCAGCTCAGAAAATTCACTCTGATTGTTCTGATAAGAAAAGAATATCAGACTCGACACGGAGGCCTACTTCAAGAAGTAGTGCTGCTCTGAATCAAGATGGTGGCTGCTGGAAAGTCAAAAGAGCTGTTATTCCTTTGACGCCACGATTAATGGATACACTTTCTACTCCCTCAGTAATGTTTATTTATAAGGATATAAAAGTATATGATCCAAGTACAATGCAATATCTATCATTTACTATTTTATGAAAAAATATATTTAAAACGAAATATTTTTATTAAAAAATTTACAAAAATAGAATATATATATATATATATATATATATATATATATATATATATATATATATATATGCAGTTCAAGGCCTTTTTTTACGTGGGGTTTTCCGAACCCATAGGCTTGGGCAAAAATTACTCATAGACCCCGTATACACGGGGTTGGGTTGCTCTCTATCTCCTCAGATCTCAGACGAGACTATGCCAAACGGCAGAGTATCGTCTGAGTTTCTCTCGCTCGGAGGCAGAGAGGTCGATAAGAGAAATACTGCTGGCCATGTGGACAAAAATGCATCGATATAGTTTACAACGGAGAGAGAAATCAACAGAAAAACTAGCATTGGTGGATGTACTAATATGTTTATCAGAACCTGGGTTCAAGATATCCCTTTATCGCAAGCCAATTATACCTCAACTTTGACTCCCAACAAAGTAACCTACAATATCGTGTAAAAGTCATGTGGTGATCCAGAGACATATGGATAAGAAATGGTCAGTATGAACAGTAGCCTACAGCGTAATAACTACCCTGGGTAGAGGATGAAATCCCCCATAAACTGGGAAAGAAGTGTACAAAATGATAACAACACCCAGAAAACAATCTCGGTCTGCCTACGCTATGTGAACGGTTTATCGGGAAAGATATAAAGGGTCTGTGGTCTGTATATCATTAGATATGATGTGGTTCAACACTGCGTAAAAACACCTCTTCCGAGTAAGACCACCTATAAAGGAGAACAAGATTAAGGACTGTGCATAACATCATCCCGTGCAGTTGTGGCAAGAAATATGAAGGACAAACAGGCCGTCGCCTGAAGATAAGACTGCAGGAACACCGTCAGGACGTAACACGAGGGAAAATAGGAAGATCAGACATGGCTGATCATATATGAAGGGAAAAGGGAGATCATTGCCTCTGTGGGATCAAGTTGATATAATAGAGAACATTAGTGAAAAATACAAAAACTTAAGGAATCAGCGCCAGACTACAAAAATCCCCTAAGCCGGCCAAGCATAAACATGAATGAAATATGGTAATCAGTAATACAGGGAGCTGGTGAAAAACAACAATAACAAAATTGTATATGCGGTCTGGTAATATATATATATATATATATATATATATATATATATATATATATATATATATATATACACTGAGTAATTACGTTTATAAGTCCACAAAATTAATTCACTGAAGTCTCCAAGGACACATGTTCAAGTGGATAAAAAAAGTGTTGGTTAAGGGATCCAAAAGTGTGAATTTAAAATACCTAGTCACAGAGGAAAAAAAACTTGGAGGCTTACGAATTAATATCCAAATGACACGTGGTATTAGAACAATATACCCCCTGCACTAAATAAAGGGTTCGATTCGAAACTTATATCACCTCAAGAAGACCTGAGCGTACAACGCCCAAAACTTCGTGAATATAGCAATAAAGATCAAGACAACAATCCAACCAAATATAAGTTCCTTTATTTAGAAGCTGGTATAAATTATTTAGAAATATTATTTTTGTTATAAATTTCCATATTTTAGGATTGACATCATTAGTTAACGATCTTATTTCTGATTTCTTCATAACAATTGTTCTCGTCTGGCATTACACTACTACAGTAAAAGTCAAGCGGAACCGAAAAAGTTCGACAGAATTATCTAAATAAATCAAAATAATGTACTTAATTAGATTCTGTGAAAGCTGCCTGTACCGAATTATTTATGAAAAACAGCAAATTTTAAAAGATATTATTATTTTTTGTTGTAGTAGTATTCAAGGTAAATAACAAACATTATTAGTTAATTAATTTTTTACATGGTAAAGTAACTCCTATGGATCAATGTCTCTAAAGTTTTTCTTTTGTCTGTTGCTGGGGGAATTTTTGTCACTCGTCATAAGGTTACCCCCCTCCTCTCCCAAACAAAACACCGCAGTTGTTGAGAAGACGAAGAAATCAAAACAGAAAAAGAGAGATCAGAAAAAAAGGCTTAATTTCAACGACAAAAGGTAACAGAGAGGTTTTTTTCCAAACAAATCAATTTATTCTAATTTCCCCATGTATAATAAGCATTTTTCCGAAAAAAAAAGCAATATTAAGAGTGCATATTATGCACAGCTACAAAAAAAAAATCTTTAAAAATAAAATATTGCAGTTTCATACGTCGATTACTGTTGCAAAATGACTACTCACCACAAACGTACGACAATTTGACACTAACATTCGGCAATTCCGACCGCATAAGGATGTTAAATACAATCATATGTACCTGACAATAAATCTAAAATAAAATAAGAATTATTATAAAACTAAATCAGAATATTATTCTATGTTTAAAACCATTTTTTTTAATAAGAGTAAGAAACGCAGTCTGTAATGAAATTGGACAGGTACAATTTATAAGGTTTGATTACCAATGGTGCGTATTCTACGTGAGTAGAAACATTTTCCCCACAATGGACGCCTTCATCCAAAATACGCCCCCCCCCCTAAGGTGCGTATTTTGGATAAAGGCGTACATGAGGAATTACGGCAGTTCGCAAAATTGAATGAAACATAATTTGTAAATCTTGACAAAAAATGTTTGTGATGACTTCAACAATACTAAACACTGTGAGAATATCAACACGTTGGCCTGTTTCAAAAAATCCCTATCTTCATGTAATGTGAATATTTCATGGAAGTATGCTGAAAATTTTCTAGAATTAAGAAAATATGAACTTTAGGCAAAAATGGTCACTATATATCATAGGGATTCATTTCGAACTTAAGGGATATATAGTCTTGAATATATAAGGTCTGACAATATTTTTGCTTGGAACAGTAGATTTTTTGTTCGTTTTTGCTGTTTTTTTTTTTGTTTTTTTTTTGTTTGGATTTCCGGTATTTTCCAAAATCTGCTACAACTCCATATGTCTAGTGTCCCTGTCTGAACTTTGAAATTCTATTTACTAATTATTTATTTTATTTTGTATTTTTAAAAATGTTTCTCCCTTTAGGATTGTGTTTCCAGTCCCGTCTAAAGTCTTTTCATTCTCTTTCACTCCTAGTCGCCCATTGAGGTATTATCATCTTGCTTCGGGTGAAGTGATTAAAAAATTCTAAAATTAATACAAAATAGAATGTATGATTTATAAGTGATAGCCTTTTCTTTAAGGCTTTGTTTTTTTTTTAGTGAGTGATTTCAGATATTGTACATTCTGACCTTCCTCTAATGCCAATCACATTTGATAATGTACTAAAAAAATTCAAGTAGGGCCCTTTATTTGAACCCAAATGATATATAATATCATTCTTTCTTTAATTTCTGATCTCTTTTCTAGGAATCTTCAAAATGAAATCCTATCTTTGCTCCCCATGCTATGTTGATCTAATTCTTTTATAATTTCTGGTGTCTTTTCCATGGGATTTTGGTACTTATAACCATTAAGTCTTTCTCATGATGCCACTCACAGAATATAGTTGTGCATTACCTCTCCTTATATCTTAGTCTTAGCACTCACACCCTTCAACCCTTTCAGTAATCCTCTACTTCGAATGGCTCTTAAGCCGTCTATAAAAATCCTTTACAAGTCATAAATGAAGCAAATATTTTAAATTTCTTCAGAAGCCATTGAAGTAACTTTGCTAGCACAATTCTTGGCAAACCTGTGATGATGTTTTCTGGTAGAAACAAAGATCCATTATTGCTATTGATTTGTGGCATTAACATCTATGGAATATGAAAAAGAACATTTGGGGAAAAACATTACTTTCAGAGTCTCAGTGGTTGATAGTTGTTTTCTGCACTGTCTACAGCCCATCTAACCAAGTGGCTCCTTTTTATTTGGAATTTTTCATAAATATGCAAATCAGTAGATGCCTTTTATGTTTCAAACTTTCAGCTCAAGCATTATGTTTGGGAATGTTATCTTTTATTCATTATTAATTTTTGATAGCTATCTGTCTTCTGATGTTACTTTTCACCACAGCTACTCCAATCGACAGTAAACAATACGGATTGGAAATAAGAAATAGACTCCAGGTGAGATTGAACTTACAACCTTTTTACTTCAGGAAATCTATGTACAGCAGTTGCTCTACAGATTAAGCTACTGGGACTTTTGTGTTTGGCAGAAGATCAAGTTTAACCATTAAACATTTTCCATTTTCCCCTTGGATGCTTGATGCCATATTTGCGATTATTTTTACCACTATTATTATTAGTATTAGCAGTGGTGGTGATAATATTGATTTATTCTTTATTAGATAAAATATTGTCAACCAATATTAATTTTTGATTGCTATTGTTGAGAAAATACTCGCAATCCCCAAAACGAACAGACTGGTCAGGTCGAGGAGAGAGAAAAAAAGCAATAGCACTTGAGTTGCGAAATATATTGCCACTTTTTCATCATGTATAACTGTCTAATAATATGGAAGGTAAATTTAGTAATAAAAAAAGGTTTTTCCCTTCTTTTTATGCAACTTCAGGGATCACATAGTAAATCTGTCATGTGACCACTGTAACTCTAAAGGGATAGTACAGAAAATAACAAGCTTTTGTTTAGTAAGCATTTGAACAACACAAGGTAAATACTCTTCTCCTTTCCTGTCTGACCAACAGTTAATTTCTCCACAATATTTCTGTCAGCCTTTTTTCTCTCTTAGTATTTGTAGTAATATTATCTGGAATTTTTATAAGATGAAGCATCGACAGTCATTAGTCAATTTTGACTTATTTAATTTCTATTGTTTTTCATCAAGTAGTATTAGTATTAATATTGAATTTTTATTAAACATTGAAAATTATAGTTTTCCTCTTTTTGCTTCATCTTAATTTGACTTGCTTTTCAAAACAAGTATTTTGAATTAATTGTTGACAATGCTTCATTTGATAAAAAAGCAAATTCTCTTCCAGTTATATTCCTCAATATACTTTTGCAAAGAATATTGATTTGTGCCACGAAAATTGCATAAAACATTCAGTTGGCATTTGTTTTTGCTGTTGAATGAAAAGAAAACTCAATCATAAACCATGTGGTACTTAATGGAGCTTAAAAAACCAGGGTACATGTACACTGATATTTCTGAAGAAATGTTAGCTGCCTTCATTGATATTTATGAAATGGCTTAATCTTCCATAAATAATTTAAAGAAAGAACTGAATTTATTTGAATTATTGTTTTTTTTTTAAATTAATTGTTCACCTAATACAAGGCTCAAGAGCTACTCAAAGTAGAGGGTTACTGTTTGAAGTTGGGGCATGGAAGAAGAGGAGGTAAAAATGGTTAACTCCTTGTATAGCTCCAGTAAGTACCTGACTCTTCATGTTATCCTCTACCTTTAAAAGAACCAGGTCAGGCTGAAAATGGAGTCCTGTTGTTATATTTTTTGGAGTTGTTTGGTTTTCACTTTCTAGTCTTGATAGAGTTCAAAAGTGTCTCTGAGTCTTTGTGGGTGACAAATTATTCTCCACCCAACAACCTCTCTCTCACAGGTGACACGTGGCAAGTCTCTTACTGCTCTTCTATGGAAAGTGCTTCCATTAACTGCATTACTTGTTGCCACCAGGTCTAAGCCTCATGATAAGGACTCGCCATATCACTCACATTGTAGCAAACCAAGCACACTCGCCCTGTATTCCATTGGCGAGAAGGAAGTTACACTAAAATAGCTGTTTGCCACAAACCACTACTCTGTGGAACTGACTCCCAAGAGGATGTTTCCTCAATCTTAACCTGTTCATATATAGTCTACCATTATCTTCCCCATGTATTTGTATAAACTACTCCTTAACATAATCTTCTATCTCGAGTGGACACCCATGTTTTTTTTTGTAAAAAAAATAAGTGTGATTTATGAGGATATTTATGAAAGATAACTGTTAACTCTAGGCTTCAGTTGTTAAAGATGTGAGAGTCCGTGTTTTTGCCAAGCATCGTCTGGCTGTGTTCAGGTGTCCATTATTTTGGCTTTAGGGAATATCTTGTATTACTTTTTTTCTTGTTCCTGTGTTGCCATTTCTTGTTCATTCCTAATGAACCAGAGTGTGGTATTCTGAACATGTGCCCATTTCCTCTGTAACATGTTTTCTTCTACTAATCTCCTAGTCTTGGATATGATGATAAACTACATCGGCCAGCAATGCCTCTGACTAGAAGGTTTTGAGGAGTGTAGAACCACCTCTTAATTGCACCTGTTAGAATCCCAGCTATGGGCAAATAGTGAACTTCTTACAATTTCTTAAATCAAAGTGTATTCAAAAATATAACTTCAACATAACTGCAAGGTGCGATGGATAAATTGTTGCCTAAATTATACAAAAATGAAAATAACACTGTAACTTCATTTTAACACATATTTACCAAAATTACATAATATCTTAAAATACTAAAGAGTAAATTTATTCAATAAAATCCCCATTAGCTTCGACCACAGCCTCCAGATGCCTTCAAAATCTCCTGCATCTCTTCTGGGTGATCTCCTTGTTTAAGTTGGTGAATAATGCCATAATCTTTGCCTTCAGTTCATTTTTGGTGTTACAAGGAGTTTTGTTGGGCTCTCACTCAGCTGCACTTCCACACATAATATTCAAGAGGATTGCATTCTGGGATCAGTGGTCAGATGTAAGAGGTGATATGGTTACAGAAATTGTCTAACAACTACGACTGGGTTCTCCTGCTTGTGTGGCTTGGTATCAAGAAAATCTTGACCCAAGACAAAAAAAAAAAATCCATGACAGTGCAGGTCAGGGAAATGAGCAAAGGTACTTAAGTTATGAAAAAAATGTAGTTTCTCTGTCAGATAACTTGTGTTGTATAACAAAAGTAAAAAAAAAACTGAGGAAATCACATTTCTTCTATATAACCACTTTGGTGATCATGTGATAAGGGGTCATCATATCTTGATCACTCTGTGGGGTCATTACATATTGGACAGAGCCAAACCATCTCCCATTCATCAGAAGGTGATGGATGAGGAGAAACTGCAGCTGCACGAGCATCACTTCATCTTCACTTGCTAACAGAGTCAACTCGAGCAAAAACAGGTGCTTCAAAGAGTTACCTGCGCCATCCCACCCTGTTTAACCCTGGCCATCCTGAGTATCTGAAAAATGATGATGGCTGGCTGGAACAGATACTACCCTTTGATCCTCATCATTTTGACAATTGTGGCACAAGTTGAGGTGATGTTGGTCATCTCTATCATAAATTTAACTAATCTGATTTACGACCCATTCATTCATTGACCATTGAATGCTATTATTTTTTGCTTTGAGGCCTTTTTATACCCTGAACAAGTCTCACAATTAAGCTGTTTAAGCTTTTTCTTTCAGTTATTTTTAAAAAATGTAGGAGTGCCACCATGATACAACAAAAGCATTAATTCTTGGTTTAGTCATTTCAGCAGTTTTACCATTGCTTTTAGAAGAAATGTATTTTAATTTCCAGGCATTTAAAACTTCTTAAAGGATTATAGTGATGTTATTATGAAGGGAAAAAGTAAGGTTATTGTATTGGCAAGATGCTAAGGTAAACTTAGAAGTATTGGTCTAGATTATGTTCATCTGTTGACCAAATTCTGACAAATCATTTTTTTTCTTTTAGAAATTAGTATATATATATGAACCACAGTTCCTTTGTATATACTTTGATAATCCCTTTACATAAGGTAGGCAGACTGAAGCTGTTTTCTGTGTGCTGCTATCCTCTTCTAACCTATTATCCTAGTTTGTTGGAGCTGCTGCCATGTAACCAGGGTGGTAGTTATATTGTAGGGTACTGCTTATACTGACCATTTATTGTTTGTATGCTTTTGGATTGCCACTTATGACTTTTGCTCAATGTTGTAAGCAGTAGACGACACTTCTTTTTACACTGAATGGATGGTGGGAGTTGAAGTTGATTTAGTTTTTGGTGAATGTTGGCTTGTGGTATACAGATGTCTTGAACTTTCTGCTCTGTTCAAAATATTAGTACGTCCAGGAAGGCATGTTGTCATTTTCTTATTCCATTGTGAACTGTATCAATGATCTTATTTAGTTCCCATGGTCCAGTAGTAGCTAGATATCCTCCTGGTATGACCACACTATGAAGATGTCATCTATGTATCTCAGCCATAGGGTTGGTGTTAGTGGTGTTGACTCTAATGTCATTTCCTCATAGTATTCCATATAAAAGTCTGCCATTGCTGGTGATAATTGCTCAGTCTCCATCCTGTCAATATGTCTGATCATATTCTTAAGTAGTTTGCATACAGAAAGTTAGCATCTCATTGGGTTATTTATTGGTATACTGATCTGTCCTCGCAGGGAGTAGTCTGAAGCCAGTCTGTCCCTCACTACCAAGAGTGCCTCCTCCATATCCAGGCTTACCATTTGGTTGGATTGGATGGGATCTTTCATTATTTCCATGAAGTGGACAGAGTTCTGAACACATGATTGTCTTTTTGATTAATGAATTGATCATATCGACTAGGAAGCAACTCAGAAGGTGGCACACGGAGCCTTGGAAGCTAACAATTGTCCTGAGCAAAATACCATCTCTATGAATCTTTTAGGAGACCATATATGTAAGGTAGCTTAGTGTAGCACTGTGACAACTGCTTGTATGTCTTAAGAGTGACATGGCCCTTGTTCCTGATTAGGATCTGTGACATTTTGAATTCTGTTTTCATTGTAAGATATTTCTTTACTGTAGCTGCCATTTGCAATGAGGTTTTCCAGGTTTTTGTATATTCTGATTTGTCCATAACTATAGTTGCATTGCCTTTGTTAGAAAGTAGTATGATGATGCTTTCATTCCTCTGTAGAGTTTTGATTGCCAGCCTCTTCAGTTTCATGATGTTTGATTTGGGCGGCTTAGCTTTCTCCAGTGTCTGTCTCACTTTCCATCTTAGTTCATCCACATGAGACTAAAGGAATTTCAAGGCTATTTCCTTGATTTGAGCAATGATGTTCAAGTACGGTATCTGCCTGATGAATGTGGCTAAGGCGAAACTCTTGTTTAGAACTGACTCCTCAGAGCTACTCAGCTGGTGTTGATTGATACTGACTATTGCCTTTACTGATTGGTGAAGGACCTTGTTTGTCATCTTCTGGCCTTTCAACCTACTTAATTGTTAAATAAAGGGTTCAGTTCACAAATTCAGTCACCTGAAGAAGGCCAGAGCATATAATGACGAAAACACTGTGAAGATGAGGATAATAGTCCGAATAATATAAATACAAGTAATCATAATACCTCATCTCAGAGATCTAGACAGATAATAAAAGAATAGTCATATAATTAATATTGAAATCCATCCTTAAAATATTATAATCCTCCTTGGTCTGGTGCTTCTGCTATGGATTTGATAATTCTTGAGGAAATTTAAAGAATCTGCAATGTTATCAGTCCTGACCTAGCATCTCAGCCTCACTCATTTTCCCACCACCATGACATAGATTCTCAGTGCCTTTTCTATAAATATTTTCATGGTAATTCTTTTTGCTTTTCTCTTTGGTACTTTGACTTTATGAATTTAAGTGCAGTACTAGATTGGCAGCTAGGTCTCATCATTTTACAATTGAAATTGCTAGATGTAATGGTAAGTTATAATGGCAAGTTCTAGGCTAACAGTTTTTTTTCTTACACTTCTCGCTTGCAAAACTCTCTTCTGGTTTGTTGCTTTCTAGTCAATTTCAATCTTCAAAAATTTAAATGCTATTGAGGTGAAATGAGTAAAAACAAAAAATAAAATTTCTGGATGAAGGTATTTATTGGTGTTTTATAGTAGTTGGCTTCATGCCAGACAAAAAAACCCAATGTTTTTATCAAAAAAACTTGTTTTCTCTTTGTTTTACATTGATGTTTATTTGGTCCGGTCAAAACTCAGGATAGTCAAACAATTTTCAAGCAGATTTGGCAGTCCCCATCGACATCTTTTAGGTGGGAATTTTCACAACTAGCCAGTGTTGTATTCATTGTAGGTACTTGCTTCATCGATTGGATGTGATGCTTGGAGCCAATGTGCAGAAAATGACTTTTTATTTTGTTCTTTCCTTTCACTGCATTCACATCCAGCTGGCATGCAGAATGAATCAGAAAGCGATCTAATTGCAACAAAGCATAAAACAGTGTTATGTGTCTCATTTTATCAAAGTTATTTGTGTGATTTTCCTTTTTGTGGATTCTATAAGCTTTCCTCTCTACATTGTATATGAAGGATACTAATGTAAAAGTCAGAAGAGAATCTGTTTTATTTTTCTTATTTCTTCTGAGTATGCAAGGCATTGTTTACTAAGAATTGCTTGACCTGAACAGGACTAGCATTACTAAAGGTCGTGTAAAATTATAGCTGATTTAGATGCCAAAGCTCAATTGCTTGTTGCACTGTTAACGGATTGTATAAAGACTGCTGCATTTGAGTTGAGGCATGTTAAACTTACCAGACTGGGCATACTCTGATTAGTAGCAGCTTCTGTGCAGAAAATTTTCAAATATCAGAGGTTTTGAAATTCCAACCATTTTGAAAAATTTTAATGCAGACCACTACATGAATCACAAAGGAATCTGATTTGTTTACACATGTTGTCAGTTATTGAAGAAAAATGTTTGATCATATTGAAGAATTGTTTTAATTTTCTTTTTAAGAAGGAAAAAAAATATCTGTAGGAAAAGTTTGAAAACTTTAATATCCCCTAAATAATTGAGAGCATGAAAGTTGGCCTTTTGCTATTAATTGGATCAAATAAATCTTGTGATTAGACAAGACTATTTTCATACCATTTTTTTTTTTTTTTTGTCGACTGATTGATGAAAGTCACAACAAAAAGCGTCAGTCTAATTTGAGAATTTGTTCATATAATATATTAGATCTCTCTTGGGGAGCAATCATTAGTTTTTTAATCTTAGGAAATTGAATTACTGCATGGTGGGGGTGAATAGCAAAATACACAGTATCTACCTTAAAAAAAATTAATGTAAAGGGCAGTGCTACTTAGACACTTTGGTAGACCTAGCCATCTCCGTAAATGGGAGTTGATCTTTTTTTTCTATAAGTTCTACGGTAGAGGTAGTGAACTCAGAGATGGACAAAGGCCACAATATACCCTAACCCTAAACCCTAACCCTAAACCTAACACAGTATCTACCTTAAATCATTTTTTTTTCTTTGCAGAGGATTTACTTAACTAAACCTGTTAATGTTTGGGGATAAAGAATTTTTGGTTTCACTTAATTTTGACATTTTTTTCTTATGAATCAGTCATTGTTATTATGGGATATAGCAGATGTAAAGCTGTCAAATTTTACTGAGTCATTCTAAATTTTATGAAATCACTGACTGGATTTTGATCCTGAAGCAAATAAAACAAATCAATGTACTAGTTTAATTAAACTACTTAAAATCCTGTTTGAAAGATAATAAAATTTTGTTGATTATAATCAAAAGAATTTGAAGGCAACACCAAAAGTTGACGTTTGAGATAACCATCACCATATTACAATTACAGATGTGTTTTTTTCATTCACCTAATCATTTCAGTCAATTAATTCATATCATGGCAAATATTGTCTTTATTAGTATTGTCTCAATCTGCTCTTTCTCCTCAATATATGTCATCTGTTAGTGCTGCCAAATGATGGAAAGTTAACAAAGCAATATAATTGCAGATGCAGATGTTCCAATGAGAGTGACAGTCTCAGTCCCTAGACCTAACAGTGCTTTTTTTTTCCAGTGTTGTCTTTGGGCTGTTTTTTGATCTGTCATTTGACATTTATTCAGCACTATTTGCTTGCTTCACCTCTTTTTAGACCTTCACACAGTCACAGCCTCTAGTGAAATTGATAACTTGGATCATACTCTCTCCTACTGACATTCATATTTAGTTACTCTATGTCACTCATGTAGACATCTTTGAAACAAAGATGGGCCTGACTTTGGTTTCTCTTGCTGGATTCCATTGAATTCCATGTAGAGCACATGGCCCAAAGCAGGATGAAGAGATTGCCTTTTACAAACTGTATTTTTGCCACTATACTTTTTATTCTAATTTTTTATTTTACTATTGTTCATCCAATGCAAGTCCCAAGAGCCACTCAATGAAAAGGCTTACTCAAGTTGTTAAAAGGATTTACAAGGAAGAAACTAAAGATGCATATTACGAAGATATGTACTACAGATAAGAGTTAAGCCTCAATTTTAAGAAGTTAAGAGGTTTGTTATCAGGGAAGCATCCTCTCAGGAGCCCCTTCCATAATGCAAATTCTGGGGACGAAGCTGTTTGTGTAGACCCTCCTCTTTATGAATGGAATATAGAGAGAGGATGTTGATTCAGTGTGCATGAATTGACTCCTCTTCATTGCCTTCATATTCCATTGGTTAGGAAGAAGTTCCATATTTTTGAGGTAGAAGGCATTGAGATGCCACTCTTGTCTAAATTAGAATTTCCATGCCTTGTGTCTGTGAAGCAGTGTGGCTGTGCAAATTGTAGCCTTTTTGAAAGGGCATCATAAGTTTTTATCTGATACACTGATGAAAGATAAAAATATAAAGCAGTATTAAATATTGTTACAATCATCGGTTTGTTTCAGATTTTTTAAAAATCCTTAGATTTTAATTTTTTTTTTTTTCGCTATTTTTGATTGTGGACAAGATATTTAAGATGTGGGAATTATGGATAAACAAAAGCTGTTTGCTGTAGATAGAAAAAACCTTAGATCATTTATTTCAAGAAATTTTTTCTTCCATTATGCAGATGAAAAGACCAATATTATAAATGCTCATAAAAACCAATGCATGTTAATATGCTTGCAACCATGGTTGCTGCTGTTGCCAAGAGTTGTTTCAATTTACTCTCTCCTCCAAGTCACTCTTTATACCTTCTTCCATTTTCTCAAGCCAAATTTACATTTCTCAGTTTTTAGAAAATGCTGTACTGGTTTCTCTGCCAACAAACAATATTTCGGAGGTCAAACCAGGAACATTTCTTTATGATATAAAAAAGCTGTGTCTTATTTCCTTTGGAGACATATCAAGCTTCAGTTAGATTCTAATGAACTGATATGGAAACAAAAAAAATATAAACAATTTTATTACACAGATATTTTCTAAACTTTTTAATCAATTTTTATATTTTAAATGTGTATGTACACATTGAGGAGTTGCTAAGAAACCCGAAGCATGGTGTACTAATGAAAATTAGCTTGGATTGAGGAATTGGATAGCCGAGTTAAAATTCAAGTTCATTACATCCATTTATGTGCTAATACTCTTGGGAAAGTATGAATCCATCTCAAGTGCTAGCTATGGTAAATAGCAGAACAGTTTGGACCCTATGGCCTTGATTGGCAACATGTCTAGGAGAAGCAAAACTCTAAATTTAACCCAAACTGGATAGGGTTGGGCTCCATGTTGTTTACCCAGGAAACACCACTGCTGTTGTGACTGCAGTAGATGTGGTACTCCTATGACCCTAAGAGGTTACAGGACTCATGATCCTAAAAATATCTACATGGTTTTAAAATTGTTCATTTGAAAATGATTTGAATTAGGATTTTATTATTATGAGGGGGATGCTGAAATGGTTTCAGCCTGAACCATTTCCCAAAATATGACAAAATTTTTATTTTTGTAGGGACTGATAACTTTTTGGTACTCCATCATATCTTTATTTCTTGTTTCTTTTACTTGATATTTTGAATACTCTTTCTTATAAATTAATTATTCTTACAGATACCACTATTAATAATGTTTTCGTCATTTAATGGTCATTTCAAAGAGAATAAAACACTAATTATAGGGAAGACAGGCAGGTAATTTTTTTGTTTACCTTGAAAAATAACTTTCAATAACAACCAATTTTCTCTGACATTTGCTCATTTTTTGTCAGGTGTTTGAAAATGAAAAAAAAAACAAACTTTCTTCTGCATTTTTCTTCTGGTAAGAGACCAAGTGTAAATATGTTCCTGTGTAACATATTGCTGTATTGTTCCTTTCAGTTGGTTATTTGGTTTGATTTATAAAAACAAACAAACAAACAAAAGAAATAAAACAATGAAAGAAAGCTGAATTGGTATAAAAGCCAAAGAAAATCTTCAAATGGCTTTTATTCAGAGGCTAAAATAAATTTAAAGAAATTCACATATGTGTTTCCTATAGGTCTGTAGATACATATTCAAATACTCCTGTGAATATTGTCTGCATTTCTTAGCATTAGTGGCTACCATTGTAGAAATAGGCACATTTTTTACAGTAAATGCACAGCTATAAGTTCACTGACACCACTCTGATTTCTACAAGTGTTGAGTATACACTGGCTGACTCTGGACTAGTTGGCACCAACAGCCGTCTGATCGTGGCTCTGGCCAGTAAGCATGTGCTGTGTATTGGGTGCTGAGCTGATCTATATTAGTAGCAAATTGACCAAGCTGGGAATTGTATATGACTCTTTTTCTCTTCATGTGTGTCATGGTTGGAATTTTTCTGTGTGTTTGTACATTTACCTTCAGCATTCTATCCTCAGTTGGGTTCTGTTTCTGCAGTGTTCCATAATGCCATAAGTAAAAGAATTGTCGTTGCTGCCTCTGTGTGATTGTAGATTGGTATGTGCATGAAGTATGCTGGATGGTCAGCAATATAAGTATCAGCAAGTTGTATTTTATGTATTTTAAAATCTTATATGAATTTCAGCATTCCATCACAAAAGTTCAATTGACCCCGTCCCCGTATTTATTGACCCACTTCTGACTACCAGTCATTTATTGATCCACTGAATAGTCCCATCAACCCCCAGGGGCTGATATTGACCACTTTGGAGACCTCTGCACTAGAACATTGTTGGCAAAAATTTAGTGATCTAGCAGTAATCAAGTCTAGAAGTTTATTTCCAAGCTATCATTGCTGCCTCCTGATTGCCATGATGCCACTGATAAAAACACCAGGAATGGGTTCAGATTTATATTACTCAATCAATCATGATATAAAATTGCAAATGTTGCTAGAGTTTTTAGAAATGTCTCTTAATTGTTGTTTATACATTGTGAAAAAATACTATTTACATTATTTGGACTATCCGTTACCAATATTTCATTATACTGATTTCCCAATAATGATATCAAATTATCTCTTAATAATTTGTGCTCTTAAATACCAAGTGTCTTCAATTGGCCAGTTTGATGATGCCATCAATTTTCAAGGAATTGAAAGGAAAGACTAAATGAAAGCAAATAATATTCCAGAAGTAATAATAATAAAACGTTAAATCCGAACAACTTGATCAGTTTAGGTTTCCCTTGTTTTAAAGAAAACAATTTATTATGGAGTAATTCTGAAAATCTTACAAAATCTTTGACTTGCAAACATAAAAAAGGATATGACTGATATTCAAATAAGTAGCAAAATACTTTCTCATATTTCAAAAGAGATGCAGACTAATTGTTCTTTAAATGTTTTTCTTTAAACAAAACAATGAGACCAACCATATTCCAAAGAAGAGTGGTTCATCATGGAGAACTTAGACTGCACACATAATTGATAACATTTATTTAAAAATAAAATAATTATACCTGAAATAGATAATAGAATTTAATGAATATTTTGGTAAAATGCAATGCTAATAACTGAAAGTTGTTTATCTTTTTAACTTAAATAGAATTTACATGACTTCACATGATTTCTAAACCATGAGATTTTAAATTTAGACTTACCTTTAATGTTTGCAGCAGCTTCCATCATGTAAATTTTGTGACAAACATTTATTAAAGTCATCTTAATCAAGCATATGGCACAAATTCAGTGAGAACTATGCTCACAACAATGAGAAATTGAGCTATTTGACGCAATGTAATGGTTAGTAAACTTATTTCACCAAAGCAGTTACAGATAAGTAGTGAGTTCAATCCTGACTGGGTGCTCCATACTTGCTGGCTTGTGACACATCTAAGCTATGCTTAATAAATCAAGAGTGTTTTGATTTTGCATCACACACTAAATACAACACATGTATGGTAGCATGGGAGAATAAACAAAACAACAATACCATTGGTGAGGTAAAATAAAAAGAAGATAAAAATTATAAATATAAAATTCTTTTGTATTTGCTGATGCAACAGATGCAAGTAGAATGTCTTTGTGCAGGTGAGGTGTAGCAATTTTGAATGTGGGTAGAGTTGGTAAGGCATGGAGTTGATGCATTGGTGGGTCAGTTGACTGAGGTTATGGTAGTGAGGATACGAGAGGCCTGAAGTGGATTAATGAATCGTGATCACGCATAATTCTGGTTGGATGGGAAATCAAAAGAAAACAGCAATAACCATCCTGTGAGGAGGTGTGAAAAGATAGCAGAATTGTTGATATAAGGTTCTTTAGTTGACATTGGTAAGGGAAGCGATTTGGTGTAAGGGTGTTGTTAGTAAAACCAGGAGTTAACAGATATGTTGGGTCATAGTGAAGATGTTGAGAGGGGCCTGGAGTGGATTTGTCAAACCACAAATCTAACTTTGTTGATACAGAGGGTATGAGCAGAATGACTGTATGTGAATATGGTGTGGATATTTGGAGGAGAGTGGCTCTCAAGCAGATATGTGTGTCAAATCAGTTGAATAGAATCACCATGTTGGTGTTGAGAGTAGCCAGTTTGTTGATCATGTTTTGTATCACTCATAAGCAGCATTCTTATAAATAAAATGTACAGGCTCCCAAGCTCATCATTTGTTTATATTATTTCTCTGGCAGCAACTTTCACGATTGGTTTATTTTATGTCTTGTATTTTTGATGGGATTTGTTTTGTGGGCCAGATATCATGCTCAGAGCCCCTGCACAAAAATGACCTTTTTAAGTTTTGCTTTCTTAATGCTCACATCTGGATGACATGCACAGTGAATCTGAAAGAAATGTAATTTGCAGCAGAGTATAACACATGTTAGCTGTTCAGCATTTTTATACTAAAACCCAATGCTATGCTAAATAAAGGAGACGACTACACAAATACAAAATAATGTTAAATAACTCAACATTAACATTGTATATCTCTTCTGAAATTATTGGGCACAAATATTAAAACAGTTATTGAGGCAAAATATCTTTCAGTATCGTTGAATTCATTGTCTCTACCTGAGAGATGCTTTGTTAGCTTTGCAAAGCACTACAGTTGAAATATTTCCTGTAACGTAGCCATTATTAAAACCCTAACATCAGCTGCTACACTAATAACCAATCTTCAATTTTGAGCATTTTCCCAATTTTAGAAAAAATATAAAAACTCTGCTGGGTCTCATATTTGCCTCAAAATGCATTTTCACTTTAGGTTATTTTGCAATAGTACTCATTTTACAGATATCAAACTATATATGTGATATGTGTCTTGGTAGATAGATACTCATATCATTTGACCAGCAAATCTTTTTCCGTCTTTTCATCTAGACTTAGCTCATCATTTTTTCTCCTTTTTTTTTATTTTAATTATATTGGTGATGCAGATGATTTGATCTAGAGTAATTCTATTTTTGGACTACTTAACAGTCAATCCCAAACATTTGAATGTTCTATTGTCCTGAGTACCTACTTTGAACATCCTTTTTAATCCTGAAATCACATCTTTCTTAAAATATTAATTTCCATAGAATATAAAATCATTCACAATGAATTACGAGAATACTGATCCAAGGTGGAAATTGGTTGGAGTAGAGAAACAAATTAGACACTGGTTTGAAGAAATGACCAAAGGTTTATTTTCATTTAGAAGATATGAAAATGTCTCTGGTAAGCAGTATACTGTGACATTCCAATGTGTGGTCTATGAGGTGTGGAGTGAGCATGTACTTAACCAGGTTGACTGCTTGGTAGCTATCAATTTGGGCTTGTCATGTGCCATAGTGTAGTCCATTCTCTTTTTGTGTTCACAGGAGGTCATTTTCAAAGCATAATGGTCAGAATAGCAATTAGCCATGCTCCAGGTAACCTCTATGGTTAGTGTGCATGTGTGAAATCTCTCTTCTCTGTGCTCTGTTCAGCTTTTCTTATAGCCTATACAAGAGAAATGTATTGACATAGTTATAAGCATCTGTGACAAGCAAGAGTTGTGTTGATAATGGCTAGCACTCTGGTAATATGTGTTTGTTTTAAAATTTGTTTTGAGTGTAGTGTGATATGTGTGTGTGTGTGTGTAACTTAACTAGACAAAAATTGGTGTGCAGTTATGTTTTTTAATAATTGCATAAATTTGGCTTTAATTAGTTATCTCTAAGTGTATGTAAATTACGATATCTCTTTCCCCAGCATATTACCCTACAAAAATGCTGATGTGAAATCAATTGTCTCAACTTGCAAATTCATAACAAATGTTGCTAACATCACCAGAGACATAGCTTTTTGGCTGCAGGTTGGAGAATCTGCTTAAAAAATATTAAAATCTTCTTTCACCTTCATGCACACAAAAGAATTGGATCAAAAGGACGTTTTTTTTTGGCGGGGGGTTGTTGACATTGTTATTATTTTAACTACTTTCACTCCATTGGGAATGTTGTTATAAAAAGCAATGATTTGAATTTTAATAAAATCCAAGCATATGAAAGTGAATTAATGCATTTTTTGTTCTTTGAGAACTTAAAGCTAAACTATTAAACACTATTCATAAAGTTGTTTATTTACAAGAATAATTTTAGATTTACAACATTCTGAAAATGCTAACCAGCTAATACAATTTTTATTATTTATTAATTTAAAAAGAAATAAATATTTTTATTCACAAATTTATTAAAGTTTAAATAAACAGAAAATGATGAGTAACTGTTATTCTAAATTTTGAAAAAAAAAAAACATTTGCAAGGCATTTCTTTTGTGCAACATTTATATGTTTATAAAATTATGAATAAAAAGCTTGTTCTCAGTTATTTATAAAATGATATATAATAAATATTTCATTGTAAATGGTTTACATATTTTGATACTTTTTTAAAAATTTTTGAATAAAAAAATTTTTCACATTTCACATGGTAAATAAGAATTATTTTTTATCAAAGGTAAATAGTAAACATAGCATTGTACTTGGTTCACATATTTTTTATAATCTTATAAATAAATATTGCCAAGGGAGTGAAGATAATAGAGAATAAAAAGAAAACATCCTTTTGTAAACACAAAAGTTAAAGCTTGCCAAATCTACTTCATAACCATTAGCAATAAGGCAGGCATTTGTTATTTTCTGATTATCTTTCTTTTTTAGTTATCACCCACATTTCTACCAGTGAAAGGCATAGATTCATATACTTTACAATTTTTCATATTTTGCAGGATTACGGTCTAGGGGATTAAATAGTTGGTTTGTAAATTTTGAGATACAGTAATTGTGAGTTCAATCCCAGGCCAGGCATTATGTATTTGGATTCAATGCAAGCAATTGAGCAGTACTAATAATATTAACAAGATGAGATATCCGTAGACATGGGTAGTAGAACAAAGAGAGTCTATCTCCATAGATTAAATAATGGCTTCAGTTGAGAATTTGCTCTAAGTTAAAAGAGTGAGATAATAATTTAATTTTTAATTTAATAACTTAAATAATATAATTAAAATTATATTATGTCAGTTATCAATTTAAAAATTGAGAGTGAGATATTTATCCTACTCTCAGTTATTAAATTAAAAATTAAATTGAGATAAAATTCTCATTTATCAATTTAAACATTTAATAATTGAGTGAAATAATATAATAATAAAATTGTTAATCATTTCAGTTATTAAATTAAAAGTGTAATAACTGATCATAATTAATAAAATTATTTATCATTATCTTAGCTATTAAATAATGCAATATCATTATAGAGTTAACTCAATAATGTAAGAAATTTTTTATAGTATTTTAAATTAGTAGAAGAAACAAAAATAACGAATTCTTATTTAGAATTCGTAAATTTATGTCAATTCTGGTCCACCATACTAAATGCGTCAACACCTTCAGCCATCAAATTATCAATGGAGACAGAAGAATAACAGGACCTTGTCGTCAAGAAATGCTTGTCTGGAAAATTTTATGCTATAAGTAAGTAATATTTACTATTTACATTATTTGGACTATTGTCCTCCTCTTTGTCGCGATATTTATTACAACATTTCGGCCGTTGTATGGTCTGGCCTTCTTCAGGTGGTTGGAATGTTGATTGTTTGTTTGTTTGTTTGGGTTTTATGGCATATCAACCACTGTGGGTTATTTAATGCCAAATCCAGTTTATATGAATTTTAAATGCCTATTTTGTATGGAATAAAAAATGTATAGCTGGTAACATTATTGTTTAAAAAAAAACGTATAGCTGGCAACATTATTCCTTTACGGAAAAAAATGTATAGCTGGCAACATTATTCCTTTACAAAAAAACGTATAGCTGGCAACATTACTTCTTTACAAAAAAACGTATAGCTGGCAACATTATTTTTTCTACAAAAAAACGTATAGCTGGCAACATTACTTCTTTACAAAAAAACGTATAGCTGGCAACATTACTCTTTACAAAAAAAACGTATAGCTGGCAACATTACTTCTTTACAAAAAAAAGTATAGCTTGCAACATTACTTCTTTACAAAAAAACGTATAGCTGGCAACATTACTCTTTACAAAAAAAACGTATAGCTGGCAACATTACTTTTCTACAAAAAAACGTATAGATGGCAACACTACTTCTTTCACAAAAAAACGTATAGTCGGCAACATTATTTTTCTGAAAACATTATCTGAGACCTTGATGTTGGATGCAGTTTATCGCCGTACCCAGGATGCGGATGTAGTTTACCATCATACCCAAGACGCGGATGTAGTTTACCGTCATACACAGGACGCGGATGTAGTTTACTGTCATACCCAGGACGCGGATGTAGTTTACCGTCATACCCAGGACATTTGGAATGTTGAACTGAACCCTTTATTTCACTCACTGGGGTAGACTGTTCTAGTTCCACGTGCCATGTTTAATGGATGTCAGTTATCAGTTATCTCCTGTTAATTCCCCTCTCCAAGTTCTGTGAGTTCGATACCCGGTTAAGGCAGTGGAGAACTTGAAGAGGGGAATTGACAGGAGATAACTGATAACTGACATCCTTTAAACATGGCACGTGGAATTAGAACAGTCTACCCTAGTGAGTAAAATAAAGGGTTCAGTTCGACATTCCAACCACCTGAAGAAGGCCGGAGCGTACAATGGCTGAAATGTTATAATGAATATGGCAACAAAGAGGAGAATAGTAGTCTGAATATTGTAAATAGTATACATAATACCTCATCACAAATATAAACAGATAAGTAATATTTGTTTCAGAACAGATTAATTTAACTTTAAATTTGCTAATTTTATGAAAGTAAAATTTCAGAAATGTGTATCTTATTTTTGCAGGATTCTTAAAGCCGAAAATTAAATTTTTTTTTATATTTCTCTAAGAAAATTAAAAATGGGTGTTTCTATTTTTTTTTTTTTTTTTTTTTTTTTTAAGAATCAGCTAAAAATCATAATTTCTATTTGAAATACACCACAGTATTTTGTTTTCTGGAATTAGAAAATTTAGTTCTTTAACTTTCAATTGAAGCTGGGGAAAAGCTTCAAAAAGGATTTTTCATTTTATGAAAAATACATGTAAATCTTAGGAATACTGAATTTTTGGCGATACCTAGATGGCTATATTTTTGTGTTTTCCTTGTGATCATTATTAGTAAAGAAACATTGCAGCTGCCTGCCTGAATTTCAACCTAGAGAGAAAAGGAAGTAGCAGTAATAATGGCGAAATCGGTATAAATGTATCTCAGAAATAAAGCGATGCCAAAGCTATACTTATTGACATTTAAAAAACTTACTTCACTTGTTGGACATAGATATTATAAAACAAAATAAGTTCACAATACTCCCTACCAGTTGTTTTTTTTTTGTTTTTTTTTTACAATAAGGTTCACCCCGTACAAGGCCTAGAGGCCACTTGAGGTAGAGGGTTACGTTAAGAGGCAGTTTATTTACATTATTTACTTTGATCAGACTGTTGTCCTTATCTTTGTTGTCATGTTCACTATATTTTGGCCATTGTACACTCCAGCCTTCTTCAGGTGATTAAAATTTCAAAACTGAACCCTTTATTTCATCCAGTGGGGTAGATTGTTCTAGTTACATGTGCCATGCCTCTTCTGAATATCTCAGTTATCTCCTTTAACTCATCTCTCCACGTTTATTGTTCACCATTGTCATAGCCAGGTATTGAATTTTTATAGCTTTTTGGTTCAATTCACTGCATCCAACCAACATTTTGTTACCATTTTTCTTAGAACTTCCTCGTTACTCACATGTTTTGTCCATCTTACTCTCAGCATCCTTTAGAACTACATTTCTGTTGCTTCAAGTCTCTTCTTCATCTGTGAAGAGATTGTCCAGTGTTCACTGCCATATAGGAGGACTGATATTACATAACAGTTCTGTATTCTTTGTTTCTAAAGACATTTTCCTGTTTCTTAATACTAAGCATTTGGAAGGTATTTTTTGGGGCTTTTTCTATGTTCTTTCAAACTTAGATGGCAGATTTTCTGTCTTCTGTTATAACATTTCCCATTTATTTAAATTTTTGTATTCATTTTGCCATTTCTACTGCATAGTTTGAATCTTGAGAGCTGTTCTGTTTTCTGACAACCGTACATTCTGTCTTGATATAATTGATGGTTTGTCCTTTCTTCTTGCTTTCTTTTACTAATTTCTGAAGGAATTACTGTAGTTTCCTTTGTGTGTCTGTTCTCAACACCATGTCATTTGTATATCTTATGTTGTCTACCAATAATAAATACTGATAGGATTTCCATTTTTTTTAATCATTTCACCCCAAGCAAAGCAATAAAGTAACTAAGAGGTTACTCAGTGTGAAAGAACATGAGAAAAAGAAAAAGCATTGTTAAGTATGAGAAAAGAAATTGTTAGTATAGGACTTATGGTTACAACTAGGATCTACAACTGTAAAATGAAGAGATCTTGCTGCCAATTTCGTACTGTGCTTAAAGTCTAGGAACCATAGAGAAAAGTTTATCTGAACAATAACCATGAAAGTGTTTATAGAAAAGGCACAGGGAAGCAATATTAAGTCAGTGGGAAAGTAACTGTACCTGAGATGCCAGATCAAGACCAATAATTTTGAAGATTCTTATTTTGATTTTATCAAGGATCTCTAAATATGTAGTAATAGCATCAGATCATATAAGACAACAATATACAATGCATAGATGAGTGCTAGACTTATAAATAGGTAAGACAAGTTCTACAGAGAAAAATTGTCTAGCTAAGCACAGTGACTCAACTTCCCTAGCAGCAGACTTAGCAACTGCTTTAATACAAGCTTTCCACTTCATGTCAGCACAAAATGTTATCCACAGAAAGCACTGTGAGTTATTTTCCTGGAGGTTAGCATTAGTGATGATGATGGATAGCATAAAAGATTATCTAAGATAAAAAAGAGAGCTGTTTCAGTTTTGATAAGCCATTTATTAATTTATTATTATATTTCCAATTCATGTCAGAAGAAAATTTTAAGCACAGAAAACACAGTGAGTTATTTTCCTGGAGGCTACCTTCAGTCCAGGGCCATATTCATAAAACACCCAATCAGAAAAAATTGCAAGAGCAACATAAAATCCAGTAGAAATTAATTACAATCCGCAGAAGCTGAAGTAGCATAGACTCTCTACATGTCAGAAGTTAAAGTTGCAAACATCACATCAGAAGAATAAGAAAGAGAAATTTTAACCAGCTTGTATTTGGTTCACTGGGCAAATGTAAGTTAGAAGGAAGAGAGAGAATCCTGCTGCTGCTTGGAATTGTCCAAAACTAAGCTAGTAACATTTCATCATCAGCAAGCAGACCGTATGCACGCTGAAATACAAAAGTGATTTGGAATAATGAAAGATTCCTTCTGAAAGCTAGATGTTGCATTACAGATCAGATCAGACATCAGGTCCATTGACAGGGTGCAGTTTCTTTTAGTTAAATGCTTGTATTGCATTTTGTTAATGTTATAAAGATTAGCATTTCATTTCCATCCTCCATTTTGTTTATTCCTCATTCAGTAACCCTTCAACAAAATATATATAATACATTAAATACAAAAAATATATAATACATTAAATACAAAAAATAGATTTAAAGAAATGTACTTATATATACCCAATTGCAAATATATAATTATATGCATATACTGCTACATACCTCTCCTATATATCCCATAGATAAACACTCTTCATTGTGTGGCTCTTGGGCCTTTTATTGAGTGATCTTTTAGTAAAAAAACATTTTGTAGATAATCAATGAACATATAAATATCCCTATTTTCATCATGAACAGAATATTTTGATAAATAGGATCGCTTATGGTACTCAGAATCTTTGTAGTTTTGAGTAGAATGTCTTTAATTATCCATTTAAAATTCAGCAAGAAAAAAGTAAAACAGACTCCAGCTGAAATAGTAAATCCTTCTTTCACAAGGATCATGTTCAGGCCTGTCATTTTACCTTGACAGACGTTGCTCATTAACAGGAAATTACCTGAAATAAATCAAATTCTGCCAAATGTCATAATTGATTCTTGTTTGATTGAAAGGAGAATGAAATCAGTGGGCAAAGGTAGAGCTAAATTTATACTCAATTTGTTTACATATTTTTGAATAAATTAACAAATTATCAGTACATATGAATTATACATGGATCTTAGTTGTTTTAAATTCAACAAGAGATTAAAAAAATAAATTAAATTGCCTATGGGTGACCCTCTTAGTTTTCTTTCAGCATGCTTACTTCTAGAATTTTAAAAATTAGGCTCATTTCAATAAGTTGTTCCTAAGAACTCATTTTATCTCAGAGATATCAATGATGTCTTATTCATTTATCCCAAAAACATTGAGATAAATATTATTGTTAATAGTAAGTCTGCCATTTGTCCATGAATTGAATATTTCTACCACATCTGCTCTGGTGCTTCTGCTACGTATCTAGAGATTCTTGACAAAATATTAAGAATTTGTAATGTTACCACTTCTGACCTGGCTTCAGTCACTTTCCCACCTTGGCCATTCTAGGATTAGTGTATTCAACATTGTCTTTTTGACGTTTTGTCTTTTGACACTCTGTCTACACATGGAATTCCACAGTTAAGACATGCAAGAAAAGAAATTTAGAATTGACTGTTGTATCTAACTAGTAAAATGGTGATAACTGTTTGCCAATCTTAAATTCATGCAATTTCAGTAATAAGGAGAATAACTCAGTGGAACAATTGGCATAAAAATATTTGTAAAAAAAAAAAAAAAGAATGAGGAAAGCCACATGACAGTGGAAAGCCAAAATGTTGGGTCAGGAATTTTATGTATGTCAATAGGTAGCATTATTATCATTATTTAATTTTTATTTTTATATAATCTTTTATATATTTTATGAAGCATGAGAGAAAACAAATGAAAGATTTGAATCTATACGATATGGGTGAAGAGACAATGAATTAAATTTATTACTGAGAATAAAAGTGTACATTTATTTAAAGTCCAGGCACTTTTTTATTTATAAAACTTGCTGCTGCTTCTTTCTCATGCTGTTTCCCTTCATGACAGAGGCGATTATGACTCTCCACAATTTCCTATCCTTTGTTGCTCTTAGTAAATTTTGTCTTTTTGCTATCTCTCCTGAACACTATTTCACTCATGGAAATTTCTTCAGGCTTCTTGCTTTCCACTCAACCTTGATCTTCAAATATTTAAATGCAATGTCAATCGTTAACTGCTGCTTGTTCTCTATTCTTAATATTTTTTTCTC
Organism: Acanthosepion lycidas; assembly: GCA_963932145.1. NCBI lineage: Eukaryota > Metazoa > Mollusca > Cephalopoda > Sepiida > Sepiidae > Acanthosepion > Acanthosepion lycidas. Next base: position 7,270,479 of record OZ010601.1, read on the forward strand.
ATATTTCAAACTCGGTTACCTCAGTGTCTTAGTGGTTTATTGCCTTGTTTGGTGTGAAATTATTAATAAAAAATTGCTTTGTCTTTAATATCTGCAAATTGTGAATCACCATGACTGTTGTTGTGAAAGATATTGGAGTAGTTTTCTATTTCCTTCTACATGGTTTTGAGTTCAGAGTTGTTCTTGTTATAAAGATGTGCATATTAGCACAAACAAAACAACAGTTTACTGCTGGTAAGGTGAAAAAGAAAGAAGACGGGTTGTTAAGATAAATTTATTTGCATTGACAATACAGAGGGTATGAGTGGGATGTCTCTTTGTGGGCAAGGGAACTGACTTGGATGGAGTTGATGTATTTGTCAGGTCCATTGACCAAAGTGTTGCTGACTCTCCCATTCACCACAACTGTCTACAGTTTGTGAACAGCATTCTTAAAAGCAGCTGTGGTGGATCATAACTCATTGTTTTGTTTTCATGATTTTGCTTTGGTGGTAACATTCACAATTGGCTCCTTTTATATTGTTTTACATGTTTTTTGTGAGAGGATTTGTTTCGTGATCTGGATATGATGCTCAGAGCCTCTGCACAGAGAGCTTCATTTTTATTTTTGCTTTCTTAGCATTTACATCGGGGCAACATGTAGAGTGAATCAGAAAGTAATCTAATTTGAAGTAGAGTATGACATCTGTTACCAAGTGTGGCTGCCAATCCAGATTAAAAAGATCTATTCTTCTATGTTAATTTAATCCAAGCTGAGAATAAAAGAAATGCTATTCCCATGAAGTGAATGCAAGAGGTTGGACTTGAATTTTAACTTGATGTTCTATAGTCTAGTGAATGACTATCAACAACATCTGACAGCAAGACCTCTGATCGGGAGATTGGAGGTTTTGAGGAGCATCTAACCACTTCATAATTTCTGTTGTTCGTAGGTCCAGCCTTATCTATGGTAGCAGCACCTGTTAGGGACCCAACTATGGACAAATAGTGAACTCCCTAACAAAAATCAAAACCTTAGGAAAGTATAAAAATACATTTTTAAAGTAAAATTACCTGCAACACATTTTTTTGATAGTAAAAATACCAACTACATTTTTATAGTAAAATTTCCAATGATACATTTTTATAGTAAAACTAGGTGTTGCATGCTTTCTATCACTTTGCAAAGCAAGATATATTCACTACTTGAAATCTTTGAAACAAAAATTTTAAATTAACATTTAATTCATAAATTGTCTTGTTAAGGAGAGTTTTACAAATAGATGCTAACTTGTTGAAGACCAAGTAAAATGCAAATTTCAAACACTTTTCTGCACTATATAAGACAATATCCCTAAACGTAACTATTTTTGATATGAAAATCAAAACAATCATCACATAAAAGAACAGTAATGAATGACAGTTAATTAATGAAATAAACTCGTTTAAAATCAATATGGAAATTAGCTAAAGCTGAAGAGTGATATTACCTAGAAGATACTATACAGATGTTGAGCTTTTAGTGTGCAAATTGATTTTGGCAAATTTGTATCATCTGTCTTTGGTCAGAGTGTGCTCAGGGGCAACTCTGCCAAAGGACAGAGTGGCAACTGAGAAAAATTATACTGAGAGGTGCCCAGCCCTGGTAAAAAGCTGCCCGAGGCTGTGCCCTCTCATTGCATCAAAGAGAGGGATCAGTGCTTGCACTGAGGCCAGTGCAACCGACGGTTGTGGGGGCTGTGGGTAATTTTTGTTCCTTGCCCAGGTGTATGCTCTTGGGTCCCTACCTTGTGTCCCAACTCATCTTAGTGGGGAGACAGAGTAAGTACCATGTGTAAATTCCTCTCTCTCGTGTGGTATGCACATTCTAATACTTATCAGGCACAGGGATCTGTCCCTGCACTGGTAATATCACAGCTATGACTAGCTTGGACTGGCCCTAACCAACTTAGACCAGCTCTGATAAGCTAAGACCAGTGGCCCGAGTGAAGACACTCGGGTCTCCATGTTAAGAACTAACCTTGTGACTCAGTGGGGTGTCAAGTAAATACAGTGTGTAAATTACTCTCTTTGTCATCTCTCAGTTGCGTCTCTGTCCTTGGGCAGATTGTTCTCAGGGGCAACTCCTTCAAAGGACAGAGTCACAACTAGGGAAAATTATACCGAGAGGTGCCCAGACTTGGGGAACAGCTGCCTGAGACCACACCCTCTCATTGCACCAGAGAGTGTGATCAATGCTTGTACCAAGGCCAGCACACACCGACAGTTGTGGGGAGGATGCGGGCAATTTTTGTTCCTGGTCTGTGTGTACATGCTTGGGTCCCCAACTTAAAAACAGACATTGTGTCACAACTCATCTTAGTTGCTAGACAGAGTAAATAATTAGTGTGTAAATAGATCTTGAGTAATTTGTAACATTCTATTTATCATCTTTCAGTTGCGTGTCTTTGGGCAAAGTGCACTCAGGGGCAGCGGCTCCATCAAAGGACAGAGTCACAACTGAGGAAAATTATACTGAAAGGTGCCAGTCCTGTTGAACAGCTGTCCAAAGCTGTTCCCTCTCACTGATGGTTCGGTGCTCTCACTGAGGCCAATGCAAACGACAGTTGCAGGAACTCGGGCAATTTTTGTTCCTAGCCCTGGTGTACACACTCGGGCTCCTGACATTAAACCGACCTTGTATTGTAACCTGAACTTATGGTGGTGTGGTAAATGCAAATTGCTCTTGAGTAGTATGTAACAGCCTATTTCTAATCTCTCAAATGTGTCTCTGTCTTTGGGCAGTGTGTGCTCAGGTGTGGCACTCACTCATTGCACTAGAGTGAGGGATTAGTGCTTGCACCGAGGCCAGCACAACTGACAGTTGCAGGGACTCAGGCAATTTTTGTTCTTTAACTGGGTGTACATGCTCAGCTCCCCACCTAAAAAAATAAAATAAAAATAAAATAAAATAATAATAATAGATTGTAACACATATTTATCATCTCTCAGTTGTATCTCTGTGTTTGGGCAGTGTGCTCTCAGGTGTGACTCCATCGAAGGACAGTTGTGACTGAGGAAAGCTATACTAAGAGATGCCTAGCCCTGGGGAACAGCTACCCAAGCCAATGAGGTCATTTCTTGCACTAAGGCCAGCGCAACTGACGGTTGCAGTTACGTGGGCAATTTTTGTTCCGAGTTAAGGTGTATTCACTCAGGCTCACCACATTAAACCGACCTTGTGTCACAATGTGAAAATGTCGAGTAAATACCAAATTACTATAAAGTACAACTGGGGCTTTTTAATCTCGGAATTTGTGGGAGAATTGAGTGTGAATTTGGCATTTATTCATATAGACTCCATAATATTGGTTTTACTTAATTAGCTATCATGTTTCTCTAACTCTTCAAATGTTGAATGTATAACTAATTCTAATTTCTATTTTCCCATCTTTACACTATATTAATTTTATCTTATAAATTGTTCCCTGTTCTGTCACCCATTTAATAAAAATAATTGTTTGTACGGAAAGTAAGGATCTACGTACATCAAATCGTTTTTAAGTTAAATTGCAGCAGAAGAATTATTGTTGAAGGTAAGCTTAAACTTTAATTCAATACTTAAATGCAGTAATCAATTTTGAGTTCTTCCGTACTTTATTAATGCCTATTACATCTACTCCTCCCTAGATAGCATGATGAAGGCCAAACAAAGAATCCTCCACAGGAGCTAGCTTAAATGCTGCCCTATCAAGCATCTTTTAAACTAGTTTATAATAAAATATGCGCTGCAATTTTGGATACAAAAAGTATATAAGTGACTCCCCTTGAACTGTGAAAGCTATGATAATGGCTAGTATAATATATTAATATATATTTTGAACCTCGCATAATCTGGCAACCCTGAATCTGAGCTCAATGAAAATCGTTCCCTGCACCTAAATTTTCTAGGGCTTTTGAATGAGATATGAATCATTGAAATCAGACCAGTGGGAGTGAAGGAGTTGCTTGGACACACATATACACTGTACTTTATATATAAGGTCACAAACAATATATTTTCATAAAAAAAGTATGAAAGATACATATTTATAGTAAAATTAATAAAAATTTATCCCCGGGTCATATAGCAAAATTGAAAACATGGCACAGATTGTCAAAAAAGTTTTTTTAAAATTAAAAAAAAACAATTTGGTATGATTAATTTCATTTATTGAAAAGAGAAACAGGTTTTTACTTCTCATTTGATTTTGTTAGGTTATTTGTTTCAAACATGCAGATACGTAATTATAATTTAACCATGAAATAAAATCATTCGCTTTAATTTATAAATAATTCAAAAGAATGATATTATTTCATGATTTGAATTTTTAATATTTAGATTTTGATATTAAACAAGCCATTTGACTCATAAAAAAACAACCAAACCAAATTGACTTTTTAATTCTATTTTCTCTGCTGATAACGTAGCACCTGGACATTCATGTATAAGATAAAGTTACATAATTCTGTTCTCTGATTGGTCAACAGAGAAGCTGTCTCAGCTAATCGTTGGTTAATCAAATTTTGTATGCATATTAATATCCTTTTGGACTATATACTCATCACTAAAAAAAGAATTATCTTTTTTTCTCTGAATAATAACCATTTATTTTTAGCATCCAATTCATACCCATGAATTTGTAGCAATCATACAGCAAGGCATCAGACTCTTCCTGTTTGATCTTCTGTGAGTGCCACCAATGGGGGAAAAAAATTGAGCAGGAGAGTTAAATATGTAGAGAAATAAGTAGTCATTCATCTGACAAACTTGTCTTTGCAATTGCAAAGCATTACCAGAATCACTTAGGAACAGTTGTGGAAAAGGAATACACTTTGTAAATAAAGAAAGTCACAGAAAAAATAGCAGTCATTACATTCATATTAAAATTACAAGATGAAAAATAAATGGTAAATTTGACATTTAGAATTTTATTAAACACAATGTTATGTAATTGAAATAATTATAAAAATAATCCAAAATCAAAAACTAAATTGATGAAGCAATTGAAATCAATTTTTGTTAGCAATTTGTTTGATTGAAGAATGATATTAGCCCTGCATTTATCAATAGTCTGATACCATATATAACTATTTATTGATCTGTTCCATTTATTTATTTTGATGAATGTATCCAGCAGTTTGATTTTTTAATACTAGAATATTAATTGAATAATTTCCTTTGTTTATGGCATTTTCAGTTTTGATTTGCTTATCCAACCATCTCATCTCCTCTTCATCAAAATGTTTGCTGGTGTATATAATCCAGAAAATAAAGTGACAGGTGACTCTGCATGTTGGTGTCTTATAAGGTGGGTATGTTTTTTTGTTGTTTTTTTAAGCATTTCACCCCATGCAAGGCGGAAGTCCTACTAGCACATAGGTGGTACAGTGAATGAGAGCAAGAGTAAAGCGGTGTGTTTGAGGAAAGGAGAAAGAGAAGGACAGGAAACTAGATCAAAGCATTAGAACATGTCTATTGACATATGCATATTTGAAGATTGTAGCTATTAGGGAAGCAACTAAGAGGAAGGGAGTTCCACAGATGGGAAGTGCAAGATAAGAAGGTATTCGAGTAGAAGAGACGGCTACATTTAATCATTTCAACCTAGTAGCATGCTTGAATTCATGCAGTTTGGGAACCAGAGAATGTAGTTCGTCAGAGCAGTTGCTGTGAAAATACTTGTAGAAAAGACAGAGGGAAGCAAAGGTACATCTGTGAGAAAGTGACTTTAGATGAGATGCCAGATCAGGACCCATCATATCCTATTTCCGTCTCTAGATTCTGTTGAGGTCTTGTTACTTTTAGCTTTAATCCAATCTAAACTCTTTGTATTTCACAAACATTTTTTTTTAAATTCAGGACACACTTGTAGAATAACTGAAATTCTGGGGCATACTTTAAATTTTAATAAGGAAATGATTAATTATGAAATTTGAAAATAGGAAAATAATACGGAGGTCTCCTGAAATAATCATTAATTTCTTTTTTTTTTTAAACATTACATTGCTTGGTGTCTTTAACTTTTAAAAAGAAAGATTTTTTTAAATATAAAAATGATCCATAAATTACTGTTCTGTTAATGTGGGGCACACCTTGATATATTTCAGGGAACATTGATGTGAATGAAAGCACCAACTGATAAACAAGGATCTGAAATAATAAATGATAAAGCTATAAGTTACAATCTACTCAAAGATTCCTTGAAAGAAGTTAATGGCAAAAGCTTAAAAGCTGACTTCCTCTCTTCATGATGTAGGCAATCATGGCTCTCCACAACTTCCTATCCTTCATAGCTCTTAATAATTCTTCTTTTTGTTATTTCTCCTAAACCTTGTTCCATTTACTCAAGCTTACTAAATAGGTTATACATTGTTTTCCTCTGTCCCACTTGCCTTCTTTACTCATTATGTGCCAAGGAAATTTCAACAGTCAACTTGTGTTAAGAATAAGTTTCCTTCTGGTTTCCATTTTCTCTAAAACTTTATTCTTACTTGTTACTTACATATTCAGTCCTTGGTATCCTCAGTATCCTTCTGTAGAATCACGTTTCCGTTTTTTGAGATCTCTTCATTTTTCAGTGTTAAATTCTTTAATGTCTGTTAAGTGATAATACTAGAATATTGAATAATAAGTAATTTCATTTAATTAATTAGTTAAATATTATTGTGTTTTTATGCTCAGTCAGTAAAGATCCACGGTCATTTTTCAGTAAATTTGCATATTAAGCCCCAGAAACCAATTGTAATGAAAATTTCCATTCTGGTGTAAATGTACATGATTATTCAAAAAATACCAATAAAAGTTTGCAGACAAATATGGTTTAGGAGTTACCATCAATGGTGAGTACTATGCCAACTTGCTGAGGCAGTTATAGCTCATAAATATAACATACTTTAAATAAATATATATATATATAGTAAGTAATCCAAGTGAATCCTAGTAGTATAAAATATTAAAACTGATCCACAGAAGAGAGCTCAATATATTTTTATAGAGCAAACATGAATTACTGTAGATAAAATTCAATACCCCATATGATATATAGCCATTTCACCCAGAATGGGCTTGTCTTTTTAAATACATTTACTCTTAGTTGTGAATTTCCCTCCTCTTTCTTCGTATTTACAAAATCATTGATTCATTTCTTTATCTAACTCCTTGGTGTTGACAAGCTGGTTCTGGGTAAAATGGCTCTTTATCCTATGGGGTATTGAATTTTATTTACTTGTAATATATATATATATATATATATATATTGTTCAAAAGTCTGAAGCCACCCCCAGCATTAGCATGGGAAGAACTTGATAAAATAGTGAAAAAAATGAAATAGCGTCATCAGAAAAATGGATTCACTTTTAACCAAATCTATATCAATAAGAGAGAACTTAATTTATATTAGTCACATGGATATTGGATTAATTCAAGAAACTCCTTAGTAACCCATTAGATAAAACCGTGATATTACTGAGACATTTGGGATAGGATAGTGGATGGTTTCCTTCTTTGGGAGTGAGAATAGTATAATGGTGATAATTAATTGCCAATACCATTAGAATAAACGGTACACTGCATGATTTCACCCTCCCGCACTTGTGGGAAAGGACTCTGTCAGATATCTCATAATACAAAATATGTAAAAGTCTAGCTGTAGATGCCATGAAATGTTGCTTTGTTGATCTGACTCTCAAGAGAATGCTTATCCAATCCCAACAATCTTAACCTGTTTGAGTCTAGAGTCAACAGTTATCTTCCCTATATATGCTCATAAACTGAGTGGCTTTTGAGCCTTGCACAGGGTTAACGTTATTCTAAAAAAAAAAAAAAAAAGGGAAAAAACATCATGCAACTGTTGTTATTCAAATGTAATGCATGAATGAGGCTGCTGGCAACAGAAAATGATGAGAATGATACAATGAAAGGCAATGTAATTCAATGCCAGTGCTACTCAACCTATCAGCCTGTGCATTGTATAATACACACTGCATTCTACAGAGTTTTAGAGTTGTTAACCCACAAGGGTACCATTATTGAGAATACAGCTTCAGTTACTTCATCTGGATCAGCAAACATTGGTCTGTCAAAGACTAGCACCATGTCTCTTGACCATTTCCAATTCTTTTGGACAGACATTTGAGTCTGGACAAATGGATAGAGAAACAAATACTTCAAAGAGAAAAGGAAAGCATATAGGAGCAAGTATTATTCTGAGCAACCAAAGAAAGTTGTAGAGAGCCATAATTGCCCACATTCTGAAGAGACATAGCATGTAGGGAGAGAGAGTGAGAGAGTATTTTAATATTGTAAATGTTTTCACGATCCTACTGTATTCAAATTACACTTAAATTTCCATTTTTAAAATAAACATTTTGTGTTGATTAATGATGAACTTTTCCAAATTATGGACAATCCTTTGCAGACAAAGACAAAATTTCAATCACCCTGTATATTTAAGGATGTGAGCTCTTATAATTGTTTTTATTTATCGATAATTGTTTTCATTGTATGAGTATTGCTTCAAGAATGATAAGAATTTGATTTTACTAGTATTTGGCATTGTTTTTGAGTAGATGTTTAATGTTACTATGAGATCCTGATGCTGTTTATTAATGTTATCTGATGGTACTCTGCTCCAGTAGGTGGCAGGTAAGTCCTCATGAGAATGTGGTATATCCTATATTAGAAGTTTCATGCTTTTGAATTACAGAGAAACATTCGCTGAGTGGGTAAGTATATTCATACACAAAATTAATCTTATTAAGGACTTGGAAGTTTAGGATATATTACATTTAATGAATAAGTTGAGAGTTTTGGATTTTTTATATTAAATAATGAATCTAATGTATTTATTTTATCGACTGGTTTTATATATCTATGTATGAACTTTTTAATTGCTGTTTTGAGATTTTTGTAAATATGGTGCATTTGATTTTGATAATATATGTTAATAGCATTATTGTCATTATTATTTTTATAACTATGGTTTTATTGGCTAAAATTGTTGTTTAAATGAAATTTGATTTGTTTTGTCATTATTTTTATAACTATGGTTTTATTGCCTAAAATTGTTGTTTAAATGAAATTTGATTTGTTTATCAACTACATAATTGGGGGACCCCATTATTGATAAATGTTAGTTGTATATTATTTAATTTTTTTAATGAATATTGTTTTGGATAAAGAAATGATTTTAGCTCTTTGGATTCAGTTATTAATGACAGCAGATGGATATTTTTCAGGCCACTCACTATCATACTTTATAAAACAAGAGTTAGAATTAGTAGATGTTTTATATAGAGAAGTAGTGTTTGGGCTTGTGCCACTTCAAAGCTACAAGATATAGTGAAATTATCATAGAGTAAATGAGAATATCTAGAAATGGGATATTTTCAATCAATATTTAATTAAAAAATTGAACATTATAATGTAATTATTTTAATGTTCTGTAATGACATTACGAGATTTGGTTTGGGTAAAGATGTAATTTTATTGAATGATTTGCTAACTTAGTTGGACATAAAAATGTGATAAAGGAAAGAGTGATTTTGGGTACACACACACACGCACACACACACACACACACACATATATATATATATATATATAAAAGGTGTACAAAAAAACTGAAGTGTGATATGTACGCTATTAGCTGAAAATTGATATGGAATTTTACTCTGTAAGTATAAAATTATTTTTCAGTGGGATGAATAGGAAAAATTTGGTAAGTGATGAAGACGCATCTTGTCTTAGGGGTTTTCTTGAAATTTTTAGTGCAGCCCAAAACTGGGGGATCAGCCATATTTCGCTTCATTTTAAATATTTTCCATTGAATGAAATATTTCGAAAATTGGTTTTAAATTGTAGGAAATTTGTCAATTACTCCATATATAACAGGATTTTTCATTTGGTTGAATAGAGGGAACTGCAGGTATGAGGATGTTGAGCCATGTTTTGGGGTTTGATTTCATAATTTAAAGTGTCCAAAAACCGGGTTGCTATATTCCACTTGATTTCAAATTTTGGTTTTCTATGGAATAATTATAAAATTGATAACAAATGTTAAGACATTTCTTCCTTAATCAATGTTTAAAATTTTTTTCCAGTAGCTTGAATAGGGAAAACATGGGGTTCAATGAAGTTGCAACTTCACTAAGGGGTTTTATTGAAATATTTAGTGCAGCCCAAAACTGGGGATCAGTCATATTCCACTTCGTTTTAATTTTTTTCCATTAAACGAAATATTTTCAAAATAGGTATCAAACTGTAGGAAATTTATTAATTAATCCATGTCTACAAGGGTTTTTCATTTGGCTGAATAGAGCAGGGTGGAGGTTCGACCATGTCGAGACATGTCTCTGTCGTCTACTTTGAAAATTAAAGGCATACTAAAAACGGTTTGCTTGATGAATCTGGAATACCACTTTTTCGTTTCTATAGAATACTTATAAAATTGATATCAAATGTTATGGATTTTTTTCCTTAATCCAGGTTTAAAATTTTTTTTCAGTCAGTTGAATAGGGACAACATGGGATTGGATGAAGTGGCAACTTGTTAGGGGACTTGTGGGAATTTTTAGTGCAGCCCAAAACTGGGGGATCAGTCATATTTCACTTTTTTAAAATTTTTTTACATTGAATAAATTTTTTAAAAATTGGTATTAAATTGTAGAATATTTATTAATTAATCCATGTCTACAAAGATTATATATTTTGTTGAATAGAGCAAAGTGGAGGTGCAACCATGTCTTTGGCATATACTTTGAAAATTTACGTCATCCAAAAACCGGTTTGCTTGAGGACTCCGGATTTCAACTTTTTTACGTCTATAGAATAGTTATCAAATTGATATCAAATGTTAAGTAATTACTTGCTTAATCCATGTTGGAAAAAATTTTTTCAGTCGTTTGAATAGGACTTGTGATAAGGGATTTGTTGCAATTTTAATAAGGCCCAAAACTGGGGGACCAGTCAAATTTCAATTCTTTTTATTTTTTTTCCATTAAATAAAATATTTAAAAATTAGTATTGTAGGAAATTTATTAATACATCCATGACTACAAGGATTTTTCATTTGGTTGAATAGAGCAAAGTGCAGCTTTGACAATGTCACTGTTGTGTTCTTTAACAATGAAGGTGTCCGAAAACCGGTGCGCTCAATGGGTCTGCATTTCTTAATTTCTTGCTTAATCCATGTATAAAAGAATTTTTCCAGTTGCTTAAGTATAGACAATGTGGCGTTTGATGATACGTCGACTTGTGTTAGTGGATTTGTTGGGATTTTCATGAGGCCCAAAACTGGGGGATCAAAATTTTTTATTCATATTGATTTTATTATTAATTCTAATGTAGTTAGATGAATAAGAAAAGAAAAAAAAAACAATTGCAATTCTTTTCATGCAAGATATATGCCTTAAATCAGACATCGAACATTGCAGTCTTAGGCCCTAGTAGTAATAGAAGTCTCAAAAATGCCAATTTCCAAAATGATTTAATTGTACTCAATTTATTATTGATTCTTATAAAGTTAGATGCATAAGAAAAGAAAAAAGCAATTGCAGTCCATTTCGTACAAGACATATGCCTTAAATCAGACATCGAACATTGCAATTTTAAGCCCTAGTAGTAATAGACGTCTCAAAAATGTCAATTTCCAACATTTTTTATTCATATTGATTTTAATATTGATTTATATAGTTAGATGAGTATAAAAAGAAAAAAACATTTACAATAATTTTCATACAAGATATATGCCTTAAATCAGACATTGAAGATTGCAGTTTTAGCCCCGAGTAGTAATAGAAGACTCAAAAATGCTGATTTCCAAAATTTTTTATTTGTACTCTTTTTATTATTGATTTTTATGAAGTTAGATGCATAAGAAAAAAAACAAAAAAACAAAGTCGATTTAAAATTGTAATTTTTGATAGGTATATTTTCAGCTTATTCGACGTAAGATGAGTTGGAGAATCAGATAAACCCCACTTCCGCTAGCCTAGCCGCAAGAGAAATGCCTTAAATCGTCGTTTGAAGCTTCAGCTTTCGGTCCCCAGTTCGCGTTATTTGGGTATCGAAAAAAAAAAGTCGATTTAAAATTGTAATTTGTGATAGGTATATTTTTAGCTTTTTCGACATAAGATGAGTTGGAGAAACAGATAAAACTACTTCCGGTAGCCTAGCTGCAAGAGAAGTGCCTTAAATCGTCGTTTGAAGCTTCAGCTTTCGGTCCCCAGTTCGCGTTATTTGGGTATCGAAAAAAAAAGTCGATTTAAAATTGTATTTTTTGGTAGGCAATTTATTGGCTTATTAAATGCAGTATGAGTTGAAGAATCAGATAAACCCACTTCCGGTAGCCTAGCTGAAAGAGAAATGCCTTAAATCGCCGTTTGAAGCTTCAACTTTGGGTCCCCAGTTCGCGTTATTTGGGTATCGAAAAAAAAAGTAGATTTAAATTTGTAATTTTTGATAGGTATATTTTTAGCTTATTCCACGTAAGATGAGTTGTAGAATCAGATAAACATCACTTCCGGTAGCCTAGCTGCAAGAGTAATGCCTTAAATTGCCGTTTGAAGCTTCAACTTTGGGTTCCCAGTTCACGTTATTTGGGGATCGAAAAAAAAAGTCGATTAAGATTTGTCATTTTTGGTAGTGATTTTATTAGCCTATTAGATGCACAATAGTTGGAGAATCAGATAAACCCCACTTCCGGTAGTCTAGCTGCAAGAGAAATGCCTTAAATTGCCGTTTGAAGCTTCAACTTTGGGTTCCCACTTCACGTTATTTGGGTATCGAAAAAAAAAGTCGATTCAGATTTGTCATTTTTGGTAGTGATTTTATTAGCCTATTAGATGCACAATGAGTTGGAGAATCTGATAAACCCCACATTCGGTAGACTAGCTGCAAGAGAAATGCCTTAAATCGCCGTTTGAAAGTTCAACTTTGGGTTCCCAGTTCGCGTTATTTCGGTATCGTTAAAAAAAGTCGATTTAAGATTGTCATTTTTGGTAGGAATTATTGGCTTATTAGATGTACAATGATTTGGAGAATCAGATAAACCCCATTTCCGGTAGCCTAGCTGCAGGAGAAATGCCTTAAATCGCCGTTTGAAGTTTCAACTTTGGGTTCCCAGTTCGCGTAATTTGGGTATCGAAAAAAAAAGTCGATTTCGATTTGTCATTTTTGGTAGGCATTTTATTGGCCTATTAGATGCACAATGAGTTGGAGAATCTGATAAACCCCACTTCCGGTAGCCTAGCTGCCAGAGAAATGCCTTAAATCGCCGTTTGAAGCTTCAACTTAGGGTTCCCAGTTCACGTTATTTGGGTATCGAAAAAAAAAGTCGATTTCGATTTGTCATTTTTGGTAGGCATTTTATTGGCTTATAAAATGCACAATGAGTTGGAGAATCAGATAAACCCCACTTCCGGTAGCCTAGCTGCAAGAGAAATGCCTTAAATCGCCGTTTGAAGCTTCAACCTTGGGTTCCCAGTTCACGTTATTTGGGTATCGAAAAAAGAAGTCGATTTCGATTTGTCATTTTGGGAACCCATTTTATTGGCTTATTAGATGCACAACGATTTGTAGAAACAGATAAACCCCACTTCCGGTAGACTAGCTGCAAGAGAAATGCCTTAAATCGCCGTTTGAAGCTTCAACTTTGGGTTCCCAGTTCAAGTTATTTGGGTATCGAAAAAAAAAGTCGATTACGATTTGTCATTTTTGGCAGTGATTTTATTGGCTTATTAGATGCACAATGAGTTGGAGTATCAGATAAACCGCACTTCCGGTAGCCTAGCTGCAAGAGAAATGACTTAAATCGCCGTTTGAAGCTTCAACTTTGGGTTCCCAGTTCACGTTATTTGGGTATCGAAAAAAAAAGTCGATTAAGATTTGTCATTTTTGGTAGTGATTTTATTAGCCTATTAGATGCACAATGAGTTGGAGAATCTGATAAACCCCACTTCCTGTAGTCTAGCTGCAAGAGAAATGCCTTAAATTGCCGTTTGAAGCTTCAACTTTGGGTTCCCAGTTCACGTTATTTGGGTATCGAAAAAAAAAGTCGATTAAGATTTGTCATTTTTGGTAGTGATTTTATTAGCCTATTAGATGCACAATGAGTTGGAGAATCAGATAAACCCCACTTCCGGTAGTCTAGCTGCAAGAGAAATGCCTTAAATTGCCGTTTGAAGCTTCAACTTTGGGTTCCCACTTCACGTTATTTGGGTATCGAAAAAAAAAGTCGATTCAGATTTGTCATTTTTGGTAGTGATTTTATTAGCCTATTAGATGCACAATGAGTTGGAGAATCTGATAAACCCCACATTCGGTAGCCTAGCTGCAAGAGAAATGCCTTAAATCGCCGTTTGAAGTTTCAACTTTGGGTTCCCAGTTCGCGTAATTTGGGTATCGAAAAAAAAAGTCGATTTCGATTTGTCATTTTTGGTAGGCATTTTATTGGCCTATTAGATGCACAATGAGTTGGAGAATCTGATAAACCCCACTTCCGGTAGCCTAGCTGCCAGAGAAATGCCTTAAATCGCCGTTTGAAGCTTCAACTTTGGGTTCCCAGTTCACGTTATTTGGGTATCGAAAAAAAAAGTCGATTAAGATTTGTCATTTTTGGTAGTGATTTTATTAGCCTATTAGATGCACAATGAGTTGGAGAATCAGATAAACCCCACTTCCGGTAGTCTAGCTGCAAGAGAAATGCCTTAAATTGCCGTTTGAAGCTTCAACTTTGGGTTCCCACTTCACGTTATTTGGGTATCGAAAAAAAAAGTCGATTTAAGATTGTCATTTTTGGTAGGAATTATTGGCTTATTAGATGTACAATTATTTGGAGAATCAGATAAACCCCATTTCCGGTAGCCTAGCTGCAGGAGAAATGCCTTAAATCGCCGTTTGAAGTTTCAACTTTGGGTTCCCAGTTCGCGTAATTTGGGTATCGAAAAAAAAAGTCGATTTCGATTTGTCATTTTTGGTAGGCATTTTATTGGCCTATTAGATGCACAATGAGTTGGAGAATCTGATAAACCCCACTTCCGGTAGCCTAGCTGCCAGAGAAATGCCTTAAATCGCCGTTTGAAGCTTCAAATTTGGGTTCCCAGTTCACGTTATTTGGGTATCGAAAAAAAAAGTCGATTTCGATTTGTCATTTTTGGTAGGCATTTTATTGGCTTATAAAATGCACAATGAGTTGGAGAATCAGATAAACCCCACTTCCGGTAGCCTAGCTGCAAGAGAAATGCCTTAAATCGCCGTTTGAAGCTTCAACCTTGGGTTCCCAGTTCACGTTATTTGGGTATCGAAAAAAGAAGTCGATTTCGATTTGTCATTTTGGGAAGCCATTTTATTGGCTTATTAGATGCACAACGATTTGTAGAAACAGATAAACCCCACTTCCGGTAGACTAGCTGCAAGAGAAATGCCTTAAATCGCCGTTTGAAGCTTCAACTTTGGGTTCCCAGTTCACGTTATTTGGGTATCGAAAAAAAAAGTCGATTAAGATTTGTCATTTTTGGTAGTGATTTTATTAGCCTATTAGATGCACAATGAGTTGGAGAATCAGATAAACCCCACTTCCGGTAGTCTAGCTGCAAGAGAAATGCCTTAAATTGCCGTTTGAAGCTTCAACTTTGGGTTCCCACTTCACGTTATTTGGGTATCGAAAAAAAAAGTCGATTCAGATTTGTCATTTTTGGTAGTGATTTTATTAGCCTATTAGATGCACAATGAGTTGGAGAATCTGATAAACCCCACATTCGGTAGCCTAGCTGCAAGAAAAATGCCTTAAATCGCCGTTTGAAGTTTCAACTTTGGGTTCCCAGTTCGCGTAATTTGGGTATCGAAAAAAAAAGTCGATTTCGATTTGTCATTTTTGGTAGGCATTTTATTGGCCTATTAGATGCACAATGAGTTGGAGAATCTGATAAACCCCACTTCCGGTAGCCTAGCTGCCAGAGAAATGCCTTAAATCGCCGTTTGAAGCTTCAACTTTGGGTTCCCAGTTCACGTTATTTGGGTATCGAAAAAAAAAGTCGATTTCGATTTGTCATTTTTGGTAGGCATTTTATTGGCTTATAAAATGCACAATGAGTTGGAGAATCAGATAAACCCCACTTCCGGTAGCCTAGCTGCAAGAGAAATGCCTTAAATCGCCGTTTGAAGCTTCAACCTTTGGTTCCCAGTTCACGTTATTTGGGTATCGAAAAAAGAAGTCGATTTCGATTTGTCATTTTGGGAAGCCATTTTATTGGCTTATTAGATGCACAACGATTTGTAGAAACAGATAAACCCCACTTCCGGTAGCCTAGCTGCAAGAGAAATGCCTTAAATCGCCGTTTGAAGCTTCAACTTTGGGTTCCCAGTTCACGTTATTTGGGTATCGAAAAAAAAAGTCGATTAAGATTTGTCATTTTTGGTAGTGATTTTATTAGCCTATTAGATGCACAATGAGTTGGAGAATCTGATAAACCCCACTTCCGGTAGTCTAGCTGCAAAAGAAATGACTTAAATTGCCGTTTGAAGCTTCAACTTTTGGTTCCCAGTTCACGTTATTTGGGTATCGAAAAAAAAAGTCGATTAAGATTTGTCATTTTTGGTAGTGATTTTATTAGCCTATTAGATGCACAATGAGTTGGAGAATCTGATAAACCCCACTTCTGGTAGCCTAGCTGCAAGAGAAATGCCTTAAATTGCCGTTTGAAGCTTCAACTTTGGGTTCCCAGTTCACGTTATTTGGGTATCGAAAAAAAAAGTTGATTAAGATTTGTCATTTTTGGTAGTGATTTTATTAGCCTATTAGATGCACAATGAGTTGGAGAATCAGATAAACCTCACTTCCGGCAGTCTAGCTGCAAGAGAAATGCCTTAAATTGCCGTTTGAAGCTTCAACTTTGGGTTCCCAGTTCACGTTATTTGGGTATCGAAAAAAAAAGTCGATTAAGATTTGTCATTTTTGGTAGTGATTTTATTAGCCTATTAGATGCACAATGAGTTGGAGAATCTGATAAACACCACTTCCGGCAGTCTAGCTGCAAGAGAAATGCCTTAAATTGCCGTTTGAAGCTTCAACTTTGGGTTCCCAGTTCACGTTATTTGGGTATCGAAAAAAAAAGTCGATTAAGATTTGTCATTTTTGGTAGTGATTTTATTAGCCTATTAGATGCACAATGAGTTGGAGAATCTGACAAACCCCACTTCCGGTAGTCTAGCTGCAAGAGAAATGCCTTAAATTGCCGTTTGAAGCTTCAACTTTGGGTTCCCAGTTCACGTTATTTGGGTATCGAAAAAAAAAGTCGATTAAGATTTGTCATTTTTGGTAGTGATTTTATTAGCCTATTAGATGCACAATGAGTTGGAGAATCAGATAAACCCCACTTCCGGTAGTCTAGCTGCAAGAGAAATGCCTTAAATTGCCGTTTGAAGCTTCAACTTTGGGTTCCCAGTTCACGTTATTTGGGTATCGAAAAAAAAAGTCGATTAAGATTTGTCATTTTTGGTAGTGATTTTATTAGCCTATTAGATGCACAATGAGTTGGAGAATCTGATAAACCCCACTTCCAGTAGTCTAGCCTCAGGAGAAATGCCTTAAATTGCCGTTTGAAGCTTCAACTTTGGGTTCCCAGTTCACGTTATTTGGGTATCGAAAAAAAAAGTCGATTAAGATTTGTCATTTTTGGTAGTGATTTTATTAGCCTATTAGATGCACAATGAGTTGGAGAATCAGATAAACCCCACTTCCGGTAGTCTAGCTGCAAGAGAAATGCCTTAAATTGCCGTTTGAAGCTTCAACTTTGGGTTCCCACTTCACGTTATTTGGGTATCGAAAAAAAAAGTCGATTCAGATTTGTCATTTTTGGTAGTGATTTTATCAGCCTATTAGATGCACAATGAGTTGGACAATCTGATATACCCCACATTCGGTAGCCTAGCTGCAAGAGAAATGCCTTAAATCGCCGTTTGAAAGTTCAACTTTGGGTTCCCAGTTCGCGTTATTTCGGTATCGTTATAAAAAGTCGATTTAAGATTGTCATTTTTGGTAGCAATTATTGGCTTATTAGATGTACAATGATTTGGAGAATCAGATAAACCCCATTTCCGGTAGCCTAGCTGCAGGAGAAATGCCTTAAATCGCCGTTTGAAGTTTCAACTTTGGGTTCCCAGTTCGCGTAATTTGCGTATCGAAAAAAAAAGTCGATTTCGATTTGTCATTTTTGGTAGGCATTTTATTGGCCTATTAGATGCACAATGAGTTGGAGAATCTGATAAACCCCACTTCCGGTAGCCTAGCTGCCAGAGAAATGCCTTAAATCGCCGTTTGAAGCTTCAACCTTTGGTTCCCAGTTCACGTTATTTGGGTATCGAAAAAAGAAGTCGATTTCGATTTGTCATTTTGGGAAGCCATTTTATTGGCTTATTAGATGCACAACGATTTGTAGAAACAGATAAACCCCACTTCCGGTAGACTAGCTGCAAGAGAAATGCCTTAAATCGCCGTTTGAAGCTTCAACTTTGGGTTCCCAGTTCAAGTTATTTGGGTATCGAAAAAAAAAGTCGATTACGATTTGTCATTTTTGGCAGTGATTTTATTGGCTTATTAGATGCACAATGAGTTGGAGTATCAGATAAACCGCACTTCCGGTAGCCTAGCTGCAAGAGAAATGCCTTAAATCGCCGTTTGAAGCTTCAACTTTGGGTTCCCAGTTCACGTTATTTGGGTATCGAAAAAAAAAGTCGATTAAGATTTGTCATTTTTGGTAGTGATTTTATTAGCCTATTAGATGCACAATGAGTTGGAGAATCTGATAAACCCCACTTCCGGTAGTCTAGCTGCAAAAGAAATGCCTTAAATTGCCGTTTGAAGCTTCAACTTTTGGTTCCCAGTTCACGTTATTTGGGTATCGAAAAAAAAAGTCGATTAAGATTTGTCATTTTTGGTAGTGATTTTATTAGCCTATTAGATGCACAATGAGTTGGAGAATCTGATAAACCCCACTTCCAGTAGTCTAGCCTCAGGAGAAATGCCTTAAATTGCCGTTTGAAGCTTCAACTTTGGGTTCCCAGTTCACGTTATTTGGGTATCGAAAAAAAAAGTCGATTAAGATTTGTCATTTTTGGTAGTGATTTTATTAGCCTATTAGATGCACAATGAGTTGGAGAATCAGATAAACCCCACTTCCGGTAGTCTAGCTGCAAGAGAAATGCCTTAAATTGCCGTTTGAAGCTTCAACTTTGGGTTCCCACTTCACGTTATTTGGGTATCGAAAAAAAAAGTCGATTCAGATTTGTCATTTTTGGTAGTGATTTTATCAGCCTATTAGATGCACAATGAGTTGGACAATCTGATATACCCCACATTCGGTAGCCTAGCTGCAAGAGAAATGCCTTAAATCGCCGTTTGAAAGTTCAACTTTGGGTTCCCAGTTCGCGTTATTTCGGTATCGTTATAAAAAGTCGATTTAAGATTGTCATTTTTGGTAGCAATTATTGGCTTATTAGATGTACAATGATTTGGAGAATCAGATAAACCCCATTTCCGGTAGCCTAGCTGCAGGAGAAATGCCTTAAATCGCCGTTTGAAGTTTCAACTTTGGGTTCCCAGTTCGCGTAATTTGCGTATCGAAAAAAAAAGTCGATTTCGATTTGTCATTTTTGGTAGGCATTTTATTGGCCTATTAGATGCACAATGAGTTGGAGAATCTGATAAACCCCACTTCCGGTAGCCTAGCTGCCAGAGAAATGCCTTAAATCGCCGTTTGAAGCTTCAACATTTGGTTCCCAGTTCACGTTATTTGGGTATCGAAAAAAGAAGTCGATTTCGATTTGTCATTTTGGGAAGCCATTTTATTGGCTTATTAGATGCACAACGATTTGTAGAAACAGATAAACCCCACTTCCGGTAGACTAGCTGCAAGAGAAATGCCTTAAATCGCCGTTTGAAGCTTCAACTTTGGGTTCCCAGTTCAAGTTATTTGGGTATCGAAAAAAAAAGTCGATTACGATTTGTCATTTTTGGCAGTGATTTTATTGGCTTATTAGATGCACAATGAGTTGGAGTATCAGATAAACCGCACTTCCGGTAGCCTAGCTGCAAGAGAAATGCCTTAAATCGCCGTTTGAAGCTTCAACTTTGGGTTCCCAGTTCACGTTATTTGGGTATCGAAAAAAAAAGTCGATTAAGATTTGTCATTTTTGGTAGTGATTTTATTAGCCTATTAGATGCACAATGAGTTGGAGAATCTGATAAACCCCACTTCCGGTAGTCTAGCTGCAAAAGAAATGCCTTAAATTGCCGTTTGAAGCTTCAACTTTTGGTTCCCAGTTCACGTTATTTGGGTATCGAAAAAAAAAGTCGATTAAGATTTGTCATTTTTGGTAGTGATTTTATTAGCCTATTAGATGCACAATGAGTTGGAGAATCTGATAAACCCCACTTCTGGTAGCCTAGCTGCAAGAGAAATGCCTTAAATTGCCGTTTGAAGCTTCAACTTTGGGTTCCCAGTTCACGTTATTTGGGTATCGAAAAAAAAAGTCGATTAAGATTTGTCATTTTTGGTAGTGATTTTATTAGCCTATTAGATGCACAATGAGTTGGAGAATCAGATAAACCTCACTTCCGGCAGTCTAGCTGCAAGAGAAATGCCTTAAATTGCCGTTTGAAGCTTCAACTTTGGGTTCCCAGTTCACGTTATTTGGGTATCGAAAAAAAAAGTCGATTAAGATTTGTCATTTTTGGTAGTGATTTTATTAGCCTATTAGATGCACAATGAGTTGGAGAATCTGATAAACACCACTTCCGGCAGTCTAGCTGCAAGAGAAATGCCTTAAATTGCCGTTTGAAGCTTCAACTTTGGGTTCCCAGTTCACGTTATTTGGGTATCGAAAAAAAAAGTCGATTAAGATTTGTCATTTTTGGTAGTGATTTTATTAGCCTATTAGATGCACAATGAGTTGGAGAATCTGACAAACCCCACTTCCGGTAGTCTAGCTGCAAGAGAAATGCCTTAAATTGCCGTTTGAAGCTTCAACTTTGGGTTCCCAGTTCACGTTATTTGGGTATCGAAAAAAAAAGTCGATTAAGATTTGTCATTTTTGGTAGTGATTTTATTAGCCTATTAGATGCACAATGAGTTGGAGAATCAGATAAACCCCACTTCCGGTAGTCTAGCTGCAAGAGAAATGCCTTAAATTGCCGTTTGAAGCTTCAACTTTGGGTTCCCAGTTCACGTTATTTGGGTATCGAAAAAAAAAGTCGATTAAGATTTGTCATTTTTGGTAGTGATTTTATTAGCCTATTAGATGCACAATGAGTTGGAGAATCTGATAAACCCCACTTCCAGTAGTCTAGCCTCAGGAGAAATGCCTTAAATTGCCGTTTGAAGCTTCAACTTTGGGTTCCCAGTTCACGTTATTTGGGTATCGAAAAAAAAAGTCGATTAAGATTTGTCATTTTTGGTAGTGATTTTATTAGCCTATTAGATGCACAATGAGT
Organism: Acanthosepion lycidas; assembly: GCA_963932145.1. NCBI lineage: Eukaryota > Metazoa > Mollusca > Cephalopoda > Sepiida > Sepiidae > Acanthosepion > Acanthosepion lycidas. Next base: position 7,291,967 of record OZ010601.1, read on the forward strand.
TGGAGAATCAGATAAACCCCACTTCCGGTAGTCTAGCTGCAAGAGAAATGCCTTAAATTGCCGTTTGAAGCTTCAACTTTGGGTTCCCACTTCACGTTATTTGGGTATCGAAAAAAAAAGTCGATTCAGATTTGTCATTTTTGGTAGTGATTTTATCAGCCTATTAGATGCACAATGAGTTGGAGAATCTGATATACCCCACATTCGGTAGCCTAGCTGCAAGAGAAATGCCTTAAATCGCCGTTTGAAAGTTCAACTTTGGGTTCCCAGTTCGCGTTATTTCGGTATCGTTATAAAAAGTCGATTTAAGATTGTCATGTTTGGTAGCAATTATTGGCTTATTAGATGTACAATGATTTGGAGAATCAGATAAACCCCATTTCCGGTAGCCTAGCTGCAGGAGAAATGCCTTAAATCGCCGTTTGAAGTTTCAACTTTGGGTTCCCAGTTCGCGTAATTTGCGTATCGAAAAAAAAAGTCGATTTCGATTTGTCATTTTTGGTAGGCATTTTATTGGCCTATTAGATGCACAATGAGTTGGAGAATCTGATAAACCCCACTTCCGGTAGCCTAGCTGCAAGAGAAATGCCTTAAATCGCCGTTTGAAGCTTCAACCTTGGGTTCCCAGTTCACGTTATTTGGGTATCGAAAAAAGAAGTCGATTTCGATTTGTCATTTTGGGAAGCCATTTTATTGGCTTATTAGATGCACAACGATTTGTAGAAACAGATAAACCCCACTTCCGGTAGACTAGCTGCAAGAGAAATGCCTTAAATCGCCGTTTGAAGCTTCAACTTTGGGTTCCCAGTTCAAGTTATTTGGGTATCGAAAAAAAAAGTCGATTACGATTTGTCATTTTTGGCAGTGATTTTATTGGCTTATTAGATGCACAATGAGTTGGAGTATCAGATAAACCGCACTTCCGGTAGTCTAGCTGCAAGAGAAATGCCTTAAATTGCCGTTTGAAGATTCAACTTTGGGTTCCCAGTTCACGTTATTTGGGTATCGAAAAAAAAAGTCGATTAAGATTTGTCATTTTTGGTAGTGATTTTATTAGCCTATTAGATGCACAATGAGTTGGAGAATCTGATAAACCCCACTTCCAGTAGTCTAGCCTCAGGAGAAATGCCTTAAATTGCCGTTTGAAGCTTCAACTTTGGGTTCCCAGTTCACGTTATTTGGGTATCGAAAAAAAAAGTCGATTAAGATTTGTCATTTTTGGTAGTGATTTTATTAGCCTATTAGATGCACAATGAGTTGGAGAATCAGATAAACCCCACTTCCGGTAGTCTAGCTGCAAGAGAAATGCCTTAAATTGCCGTTTGAAGCTTCAACTTTGGGTTCCCACTTCACGTTATTTGGGTATCGAAAAAAAAAGTCGATTCAGATTTGTCATTTTTGGTAGTGATTTTATCAGCCTATTAGATGCACAATGAGTTGGAGAATCTGATATACCCCACATTCGGTAGCCTAGCTGCAAGAGAAATGCCTTAAATCGCCGTTTGAAAGTTCAACTTTGGGTTCCCAGTTCGCGTTATTTCGGTATCGTTATAAAAAGTCGATTTAAGATTGTCATTTTTGGTAGCAATTATTGGCTTATTAGATGTACAATGATTTGGAGAATCAGATAAACCCCATTTCCGGTAGCCTAGATGCAGGAGAAATGCCTTAAATCGCCGTTTGAAGTTTCAACTTTGGGTTCCCAGTTCGCGTAATTTGCGTATCGAAAAAAAAAGTCGATTTCGATTTGTCATTTTCTGGTAGGCATTTTATTGGCCTATTAGATGCACAATGAGTTGGAGAATCTGATAAACCCCACTTCCGGTAGCCTAGCTGCAAGAGAAATGCCTTAAATCGCCGTTTGAAGCTTCAACCTTGGGTTCCCAGTTCACGTTATTTGGGTATCGAAAAAAGAAGTCGATTTCGATTTGTCATTTTGGGAAGCCATTTTATTGGCTTATTAGATGCACAACGATTTGTAGAAACAGATAAACCCCACTTCCGGTAGACTAGCTGCAAGAGAAATGCCTTAAATCGCCGTTTGAAGCTTCAACTTTGGGTTCCCAGTTCAAGTTATTTGGGTATCGAAAAAAAAAGTCGATTACGATTTGTCATTTTTGGCAGTGATTTTATTGGCTTATTAGATGCACAATGAGTTGGAGTATCAGATAAACCGCACTTCCGGTAGCCTAGCTGCAAGAGAAATGCCTTAAATCGCCGTTTGAAGCTTCAACTTTGGGTTCCCAGTTCACGTTATTTGGGTATCGAAAAAAAAAGTCGATTAAGATTTGTCATTTTTGGTAGTGATTTTATTAGCCTATTAGATGCACAATGAGTTGGAGAATCTGATAAACCCCACTTCCGGTAGTCTAGCTGCAAGAGAAATGCCTTAAATTGCCGTTTGAAGCTTCAACTTTGGGTTCCCAGTTCACGTTATTTGGGTATCGAAAAAAAAAGTCGATTAAGATTTGTCATTTTTGGTAGTGATTTTATTAGCCTATTAGATGCACAATGAGTTGGAGAATCTGATAAACCCCACTTCCGGTAGCCTAGCTGCAAGAGAAATGCCTTAAATTGCCGTTTGAAGCTTCAACTTTGGGTTCCCAGTTGACGTTATTTGGGTATCGAAAAAAAAAGTCGATTAAGATTTGTCATTTTTCGTAGTGATTTTATTAGCCTATTAGATGCACAATGAGTTGGAGAATCTGATAAACCCCACTTCCGGTAGCCTAGCTGCAATAGAAATGCCTTAAATTGCCGTTTGAAACTTGAACTTTGGGTTCCCAGTTCACGTTATTTGGGTATCGAAAAAAAAAGTCGATTAAGATTTGTCATTTTTGGTAGTGATTTTATTAGCCTATTAGATGCACAATGAGTTGGAGAATCAGATAAACCTCACTTCCGGCAGTCTAGCTGCAAGAGAAATGCCTTAAATTGCCGTTTGAAGCTTCAACTTTGGGTTCCCAGTTCACGTTATTTGGGTATCGAAAAAAAAAGTCGATTAAGATTTGTCATTTTTGGTAGTGATTTTATTAGCCTATTAGATGCACAATGAGTTGGAGAATCTGATAAACACCACTTCCGGCAGTCTAGCTGCAAGAGAAATGCCTTAAATTGCCGTTTGAAGCTTCAACTTTGGGTTCCCAGTTCACGTTATTTGGGTATCGAAAAAAAAAGTCGATTAAGATTTGTCATTTTTGGTAGTGATTTTATTAGCCTATTAGATGCACAATGAGTTGGAGAATCTGACAAACCCCACTTCCGGTAGTCTAGCTGCAAGAGAAATGCCTTAAATTGCCGTTTGAAGCTTCAACTTTGGGTTCCCAGTTCACGTTATTTGGGTATCGAAAAAAAAAGTCGATTAAGATTTGTCATTTTTGGTAGTGATTTTATTAGCCTATTAGATGCACAATGAGTTGGAGAATCAGATAAACCCCACTTCCGGTAGTCTAGCTGCAAGGGAAATGCCTTAAATTGCCGTTTGAAGCTTCAACTTTGGGATCCCAGTTCACGTTATTTGGGTATCGAAAAAAAAAGTCGATTAAGATTTGTCATTTTTGGTAGTGATTTTATTAGCCTATTAGATGCACAATGAGTTGGAGAATCTGATAAACCCCACTTCCAGTAGTCTAGCCTCAAGAGAAATGCCTTAAATTGCCGTTTGAAGCTTCAACTTTGGGTTCCCAGTTCACGTTATTTGGGTATCGAAAAAAAAAGTCGATTAAGATTTGTCATTTTTGGTAGTGATTTTATTAGCCTATTAGATGCACAATGAGTTGGAGAATCAGATAAACCCCACTTCCGGTAGTCTAGCTGCAAGAGAAATGCCTTAAATTGCCGTTTGAAACTTCAACTTTGGGTTCCCAGTTCACGTTATTTGGGTATCGAAAAAAAAAGTCGATTAAGATTTGTCATTTTTGGTAGTGATTTTATTAGCCTATTAGATGCACAATGAGTTGGAGAATCAGATAAACCCCACTTCCGGTAGTCTAGCTGCAAGAGAAATGCCTTAAATTGCCGTTTGAAGCTTCAACTTTGGGTTCCCAGTTCACGTTATTTGGGTATCGAAAAAAAAAGTCGATTAAGATTTGTCATTTTTGGTAGTGATTTAATTAGCCTATTAGATACACAATGAGTTGGAGAATCTGATAAACCCCACTTCCGGCAGCCTAGCTGCAATAGAATTGCCTTAAATTGCCGTTTGAAGCTTCAACTTTGGGTTCCCAGTTCACGTTATTTGGGTATCGAAAAAAAAAGTCGATTAAGATTTGTCATTTTTGGTAGTGATTTTATTAGCCTATTAGATGCACAATGATTTGGAGAATCAGACAAACCCCACTTCCGGTAGTCTAGCTGCAAGAGAAATGCCTTAAATTGCCGTTTGAAGCTTTAACTTTGGGTTCCCAGTTCACGTTATTTGGGTATCGAAAAAAAAAGTCGATTAAGATTTGTCATTTTTGGTAGTGATTTTATTAGCCTATTAGATGCACAATGAGTTGGAGAATCTGATAAACCCCACTTCCGGTAGTCTAGCTGCAAGAGAAATGCCTTAAATTGCCGTTTGAAGCTTCAACTTTGGGTTCCCAGTTCACGTTATTTGGGTATCGAAAAAAAAAGTCGATTAAGATTTGTCATTTTTGGTAATGATTTTATTAGCCTATTAGATGCACAATGAGTTGGAGAATCTGATAAACCCCACTTCCGGTAGCCTAGCTGCAAGAGAAATGCCTTAAATTGCCGTTTGAAGCTTCAACTATGGGTTCCCAGTTGACGTTATTTGGGTATCGAAAAAAAAAGTCGATTAAGATTTGTCATTTTTCGTAGTGATTTTATTAGCCTATTAGATGCACAATGAGTTGGAGAATCTGATAAACCCCACTTCCGGTAGCCTAGCTGCAATAGAAATGCCTTAAATTGCCGTTTGAAACTTCAACTTTGGGTTCCCAGTTCACGTTATTTGGGTATAGAAAAAAAAGTCGATTAAGATTTGTCATTTTTGGTAGTGATTTTATTAGCCTATTAGATGCACAATGAGTTGGAGAATCAGATAAACCGCACTTCCGGTAGTCTAGCTGCAAGAGAAATGCCTTAAATTGCCGTTTGAAGCTTCAACTTTGGGTTCCCAGTTCACGTTATTTGGGTATCGAAAAAAAAAGTCGATTAAGATTTGTCATTTTTGGTAGTGATTTTATTAGCCTATTAGATGCACAATGAGTTGGAGAATCTGATAAACCCCACTTCCAGTTGTCTAGCCTCAAGAGAAATGCCTTAAATTGCCGTTTGAAGCTTCAACTTTGGGTTCCCAGTTCACGTTATTTGGGTATCGAAAAAAAAAGTCGATTAAGATTTGTCATTTTTGGTAGTGATTTTATTAGCCTATTAGATGCACAATGAGTTGGAGAATCAGATAAACCCCACTTCCGGTAGTCTAGCTGCAAGAGAAATGCCTTAAATTGCCGTTTGAAGCTTCAACTTTGGGTTCCCAGTTCACGTTATTTGGGTATCGAAAAAAAAAGTCGATTAAGATTTGTCATTTTTGGTAGTGATTTTATTAGCCTATTAGATGCACAATGAGTTGGAGAATCTGATAAACCCCACTTCCGGTAGCCTAGCTGCAATAGAAATGCCTTAAATTGCCGTTTGAAGCTTCAACTTTGGGTTCCCAGTTCACGTTATTTGGGTATCGAAAAAAAAAGTCGATTAAGATTTGTCATTTTTGGTAGTGATTTTATTAGCCTATTAGATGCACAATGATTTGGAGAATCAGACAAACCCCACTTCCGGTAGTCTAGCTGCAAGAGAAATGCCTTAAATTGCCGTTTGAAGCTTTAACTTTGGGTTCCCAGTTCACGTTATTTGGGTATCGAAAAAAAAAGTCGATTAAGATTTGTCATTTTTGGTAGTGATTTTATTAGCCTATTAGATGCACAATGAGTTGGAGAATCTGATAAACCCCACTTCCGGTAGTCTAGCTGCAAGAGAAATGCCTTAAATTGCCGTTTGAAGCTTCAACTTTGGGTTCCCAGTTCACGTTATTTGGGTATCGAAAAAAAAAGTCGATTAAGATTTGTCATTTTTGGTAGTGATTTTATTAGCCTATTAGATGCACAATGAGTTGGAGAATCTGATAAACCCCACTTCCAGTAGTCTAGCCTCAAGAGAAATGCCTTAAATTTCCGTTTGAAGCTTCAACTTTGGGTTCCCAGTTCACGTTATTTGGGTATCGAAAAAAAAAGTCTATTAAGATTTGTCATTTTTGGTAGTGATTTTATTAGCCTATTAGATGCACAATGAGTTGGAGAATCTGATAAACCCCACTTCCAGTAGTCTAGCCTCAAGAGAAATGCCTTAAATTGCCGTTTGAAGCTTCAACTTTGGGTTCCCAGTTCACGTTATTTGGGTATCGAAAAAAAAAGTCGATTAAGATTTGTCATTTTTGGTAGTGATTTTATTAGCCTATTAGATGCACAATGATTTGGAGAATCAGACAAACCCCACTTCCGGTAGTCTAGCTGCAAGAGAAATGCTTTAAATTGCCGTTTGAAGCTTTAACTTTGGGTTCCCAGTTCACGTTATTTGGGTATCGAAAAAAAAAGTCGATTAAGATTTGTCATTTTTGGTAGTGATTTTATTAGCCTATTAGATGCACAATGAGTTGGAGAATCAGATAAACCCCACTTCCGGTAGTCTAGCTGCAAGAGAAATGCCTTAAATTGCCGTTTGAAGCTTCAACTTTGGGTTCCCAGTTCACGTTATTTGGGTATCGAAAAAAAAAGTCGATTAAGATTTGTCATTTTTGGTAGTGATTTTATTAGCCTATTAGATGCACAATGAGTTGGAGAATCAGATAAAACCCACTTCCGGTAGTCTAGCTGCAAGAGAAATGCCTTAAATTGCCGTTTGAAGCTTTAACTTTGGGTTCCCAGTTCACGTTATTTGGGTATCGAAAAAAAAAGTCGATTAAGTTTTGTCATTTTTGGTAGTGATTTTATTAGCCTATTAGATGCACAATGAGTTGGAGAATCTGATAAACCCCACTTCCGGTAGTCTAGCTGCAAGAGAAATGCCTTAAATTGCCGTTTGAAGCTTCAACTTTGGGTTCCCAGTTCACGTTATTTGGGTATCGAAAAAAAAAGTCGATTAAGATTTGTCATTTTTGGTAGTGATTTTATTAGCCTATTAGATGCACAATGAGTTGGAGAATCTGATAAACCCCACTTCCAGCAGTCTAGCCTCAAGAGAAATGCCTTAAATTGCCGTTTGAAGCTTCAACTTTGGGTTCCCAGTTCACGTTATTTGGGTATCGAAAAAAAAAGTCGATTAAGATTTGTCATTTTTGGTAGTGATTTTATTAGCCTATTAGATGCACAATGAGTTGGAGAATCAGATAAACCAACCCCACTTCCGGTAGTCTAGCTGCAAGAGAAATGCCTTAAATTGCCGTTTGAAGCTTCAACTTTGGGTTCCCAGTTCAAGTTATTTGGGTATCGTAAAAAAAAGTCGATTCAGATTTGTCATTTTTGGTAGTGATTTTATTAGCCTATTAGATGCACAATGAGTTGGAGAATCAGATAAACCCCACTTCCGGTAGTCTAGCTGCAAGAGAAATGCCTTAAATTGCCGTTTGAAGCTTCAACTTTGGGTTCCCAGTTCACGTTATTTGGGTATCGAAAAAAAAAGTCGATTAAGATTTGTCATTTTTGGTAGTGATTTTATTAGCCTATTAGATGCACAATGAGTTGGAGAATCTGATAAACCTCACTTCCGGTAGCCTAGCTGCAATAGAAATGCCTTAAATTGCCGTTTGAAGCTTCAACTTTGGGTTCCCAGTTCACGTTATTTGGGTATCGAAAAAAAAAGTCGATTAAGATTTGTCATTTTTGGTAGTGATTTTATTAGCCTATTAGATGCACAATGAGTTGGAGAATCTGATAAACCCCACTTCCGGTAGTCTAGCTGCAAGAGAAATGCCTTAAATTGCCGTTTGAAGCTTCAACTTTGGGTTCCCAGTTCACGTTATTTGGGTATCGAAAAAAAAAGTCGATTAAGATTTGTCATTTTTGGTAGTGATTTTATTAGACTATTAGATGCACAATGAGTTGGAGAATCTGATAAACCCCACTTCCGGTAGTCTAGCTGCAAGAGAAATGCCTTAAATTGCCGTTTGAAGCTTCAACTTTGGGTTCCCAGTTCACGTTATTTGGGTATCGAAAAAAAAAGTCGATTAAGATTTGTCATTTTTGGTAGTGATTTTATTCGCCTATTAGATGCACAATGAGTTGGAGAATCTGATAAACCCCACTTCCAGTAGTCTAGCCTCAAGAGAAATGCCTTAAATTGCCGTTTGAAGCTTCAACTTTGGGTTCCCAGTTCACGTTATTTGGGTATCGAAAAAAAAAGTCGATTAAGATTTGTCATTTTTGGTAGTGATTTTATTAGCCTATTAGATGCACAATGAGTTGGAGAATCTGATAAACCCCACTTCCGGTAGCCTAGCTGCAATAGAAATGCCTTAAATTGCCGTTTGAAGCTTCAACTTTGGGTTCCCAGTTCACGTTATTTGGGTATCGAAAAAAAAAGTCGATTAAGATTTGTCATTTTTGGTAGTGATTTTATTAGCCTATTAGATGCACAATGATTTGGAGAATCAGACAAACCCCACTTCCGGTAGTCTAGCTGCAAGAGAAATGCCTTAAATTGCCGTTTGAAGCTTTAACTTTGGGTTCCCAGTTCACGTTATTTGGGTATCGAAAAAAAAAGTCGATTAAGATTTGTCATTTTTGGTAGTGATTTTATTAGCCTATTAGATGCACAATGAGTTGGAGAATCTGATAAACCCCACTTCCGGTAGTCTAGCTGCAAGAGAAATGCCTTAAATTGCCGTTTGAAGCTTCAACTTTGGGTTCCCAGTTCACGTTATTTGGGTATCGAAAAAAAAAGTCGATTAAGATTTGTCATTTTTGGTAGTGATTTTATTAGCCTATTAGATGCACAATGAGTTGGAGAATCAGATAAACCCCACTTCCGGTAGTCTAGCTGCAAGAGAAATGCCTTAAATTGCCGTTTGAAGCTTCAACTTTGGGTTCCCAGTTCACGTTATTTGGGTATCGAAAAAAAAAGTCGATTAAGATTTGTCATTTTTGGTAGTGATTTTATTAGCCTATTAGATGCACAATGAGTTGGAGAATCTGATAAACCTCACTTCCGGTAGCCTAGCTGCAATAGAAATGCCTTAAATTGCCGTTTGAAGCTTCAACTTTGGGTTCCCAGTTCACGTTATTTGGGTATCGAAAAAAAAAGTCGATTAAGATTTGTCATTTTTGGTAGTGATTTTATTAGCCTATTAGATGCACAATGAGTTGGAGAATCTGATAAACCCCACTTCCGGTAGTCTAGCTGCAAGAGAAATGCCTTAAATTGCCGTTTGAAGCTTCAACTTTGGGTTCCCAGTTCACGTTATTTGGGTATCGAAAAAAAAAGTCGATTAAGATTTGTCATTTTTGGTAGTGATTTTATTCGCCTATTAGATGCACAATGAGTTGGAGAATCTGATAAACCCCACTTCCAGTAGTCTAGCCTCAAGAGAAATGCCTTAAATTGCCGTTTGAAGCTTCAACTTTGGGTTCCCAGTTCACGTTATTTGGGTATCGAAAAAAAAAGTCGATTAAGATTTGTCATTTTTGGTAGTGATTTTATTAGCCTATTAGATGCACAATGAGTTGGAGAATCTGATAAACCCCACTTCCGGTAGCCTAGCTGCAATAGAAATGCCTTAAATTGCCGTTTGAAGCTTCAACTTTGGGTTCCCAGTTCACGTTATTTGGGTATCGAAAAAAAAAGTCGATTAAGATTTGTCATTTTTGGTAGTGATTTTATTAGCCTATTAGATGCACAATGATTTGGAGAATCAGACAAACCCCACTTCCGGTAGTCTAGCTGCAAGAGAAATGCCTTAAATTGCCGTTTGAAGCTTTAACTTTGGGTTCCCAGTTCACGTTATTTGGGTATCGAAAAAAAAAGTCGATTAAGATTTGTCATTTTTGGTAGTGATTTTATTAGCCTATTAGATGCACAATGAGTTGGAGAATCTGATAAACCCCACTTCCGGTAGTCTAGCTGCAAGAGAAATGCCTTAAATTGCCGTTTGAAGCTTCAACTTTGGGTTCCCAGTTCACGTTATTTGGGTATCGAAAAAAAAAGTCGATTAAGATTTGTCATTTTTGGTAGTGATTTTATTAGCCTATTAGATGCACAATGAGTTGGAGAATCTGATAAACCCCACTTCCAGTAGTCTAGCCTCAAGAGAAATGCCTTAAATTGCCGTTTGAAGCTTCAACTTTGGGTTCCCAGTACACGTTATTTGGGTATCGAAAAAAAAAGTCGATTAAGATTTGTCATTTTTGGTAGTGATTTTATTAGCCTATTAGATGCACAATGAGTTGGAGAATCAGATAAACCCCACTTCCGGTAGTCTAGCTGCAAGAGAAATGCCTTAAATTGCCGTTTGAAGCTTCAACTTTGGGTTCCCAGTTCACGTTATTTGGGTATCGAAAAAAAAAGTCGATTAAGATTTGTCATTTTTGGTAGTGATTTTATTAGCTTATTAGATGCACAATGAGTTGGAGAATCAGATAAACCGCACTTCCGGTAGTCTAGCTGCAAGAGAAATGCCTTAAATTGCCGTTTGAAGCTTCAACTTTGGGTTCCCAGTTCACGTTATTTGGGTATCGAAAAAAAAAGTCGATTAAGATTTGTCATTTTTGGTAGTGATTTTATTAGCTTATTAGATGCACAATGAGTTGGAGAATCTGATAAACCCCACTTCCGGTAGCCTAGCTGAAATAGAAATGCCTTAAATTGCTGTTTGAAGCTTCAACTTTGGGTTCCCAGTTCACGTTATTTGGGTATCGAAAAAAAAAGTCGATTAAGATTTGTCATTTTTGGTAGTGATTTTATTAGCCTATTAGATGCACAATGATTTGGAGAATCAAACAAACCCCACTTCCGGTAGTCTAGCTGCAAGAGAAATGCCTTAAATTGCCGTTTGAAGCTTTAACTTTGGGTTCCCAGTTCACGTTATTTGGGTATCGAAAAAAAAAGTCGATTAAGATTTGTCATTTTTGGTAGTGATTTTATTAGCCTATTAGATGCACAATGAGTTGGAGAATCTGATAAACCCCACTTCCGGTAGTCTAGCTGCAAGAGAAATGCCTTAAATTGCCGTTTGAAGCTTCAACTTTGGGTTCCCAGTTCACGTTATTTGGGTATCGAAAAAAAAAGTCGATTAAGATTTGTCATTTTTGGTAGTGATTTTATTAGCCTATTAGATGCACAATGAGTTGGAGAATCTGATAAACCCCACTTCCGGTAGCCTAGCTGCAAGAGAAATGCCTTAAATTGCCGTTTGAAGCTTCAACTTTGGGTTCCCAGTTCACGTTATTTGGGTATCGAAAAAAAAAGTCGATTAAGATTTGTCATTTTTCGTAGTGATTTTATTAGCCTATTAGATGCACAATGAGTTGGAGAATCAGATAAACCGCACTTCCGGTAGTCTAGCTGCAAGAGAAATGCCTTAAATTGCCGTTGGAAACTTCAACTTTGGGTTCCCAGTTCACGTTATTTGGGTATCGAAAAAAAAAGTCGATTAAGATTTGTCATTTTTGGTAGTGATTTTATTAGCCTATTAGATGCACAATGAGTTGGAGAATCTGATAAACCCCACTTCCGGTAGTCTAGCTGCAAGAGAAATGCCTTAAATTGCCGTTTGAAGCTTCAACTTTGGGTTCCCAGTTCACGTTATTTGGGTATCGAAAAAAAAAGTCGATTAAGATTTGTCATTTTTCGTAGTGATTTTATTAGCCTATTAGATGCACAATGAGTTGGAGAATCTGATAAACCCCACTTCCGGTAGTCTAGCTTCAAGAGAAATGCCTTAAATTGCCATTTGAAGCTTAAACTTTCGGTTCCCAGTTCACGTTATTTGGGTATCGAAAAACAAAGTCGATTAAGATTTGTGATTTTTGGTAGTGATTTTATTAGCCTATTAGATGCACAATGAGTTGGAGAATCTGATAAACCCCACTTCCGGTAGTCTAGCTGCAAGAGAAATGCCTTATATTGCCGTTTGAAGCTTCAACTTTGGGTTCCCAGTTCACGTTATTTGGGTAACGAAAAAAAAAAATCGATTAACATTTGTCATTTTTGGTAGTGATTTTATTAGCCAATTAGATGCACAATGAGTTGGAGAATCAGATTACCCCCACTTCCGGTAGTCTAGCTGCAAGAGAAATGCCTTAAATTGCCGTTTGAAGCTTCAACTTTGGGTTCCCAGTTCACGTTATTTGGGTATCGAAAAAAAAAGTCGATTAAGATTTGTCATTTTTGGTAGTGATTTTATTAGCCTATTAGATGCACAATGAGTTGGAGATTCAGATAAACCGCACTTCTGGTAGTCTAGCTGCAAGGGAATTGCCTTAAATTGCCGTTTGAAGCTTGAACTTTGGGTTCCCAGTTCATGTTATTTGGGTATCGAAAAACAAAGTCGATTAAGATTTGTCATTTTTGGTAGTGATTTTATTAGCCTATTAGATGCACAATGAGTTGGAGAATCTGATAAACCCCACTTCCGGTAGCCTAGCTGCAATAGAAATGCCTTAAATTGCCGTTTGAAACTTCAACTTTGGGTTCCCAGTTCACGTTATTTGGGTATCGAAAAAAAAAGTCGATTAAGATTTGTCATTTTTGGTAGTGATTTTATTAGCCTATTATATGCACAATGAGTTGGAGAATCTGACAAACCCCACTTCCGGTAGTCTAGCTGCAAGAGAAATGCCTTAAATTGCCGTTTGAATCTTCAACTTTGGGTTCCCAGTTCACGTTATTTGGGTATCGAAAAAAAAAGTCGATTAAGATTTGTCATTTTTGGTAGTGATTTTATTAGCCTATTAGATGCACAATGAGTTGGAGAATCTGATAAACCCCACTTCCAGTAGTCTAGCCTCAAGAGAAATGCCTTAAATTGCCGTTTGAAGCTTCAACTTTGGGTTCCCAGTTCACGTTATTTGGGTATCGAAAAAAAAAGTCGATTAAGATTTGTCATTTTTGGTAGTGATTTTATTAGCCTATTAGATGCACAATGAGTTGGAGAATCAGATTACCCCCACTTCCGGTAGTCTAGCTGCAAGAGAAATGCCTTAAATTGCCGTTTGAAGCTTCAACTTTGGGTTCCCAGTTCACGTTATTTGGGTAACGAAAAAAAAAGTCGATTAAGATTTGTCATTTTTGGTAGTGATTTTATTAGCCTATTAGATGCACAATGAGTTGGAGAATCAGATAAACCCCACTTCCGGTAGTCTAGCTGCAAGAGAAATGCCTTAAATTGCCGTTTGAAGCTTCAACTTTGGGTTCCCAGTTCACGTTATTTGGGTATCGAAAAAAAAAGTCGATTAAGATTTGTCATTTTTGGTGGTGATTTTATTAGCCTATTAGATGCACAATGAGTTGGAGAATCAGATTACCCCCACTTCCGGTAGTCTAGCTGCAAGAGAAATGCCTTAAATTGCCGTTTGAAGCTTCAACTTTGGGTTCCCAGTTCACGTTATTTGGGTATCGAAAAAAAAAGTCGATTAAGATTTGTCATTTTTGGTAGTGATTTTATTAGCCTATTAGATGCACAATGAGTTGGAGAATCTGATAAACCCCACTTCCGGTAGTCTAACTGCAAGAGAAATGCCTTAAATTGCCGTTTGAAGCTTCAACTTTGGGTTCCCAGTTCACGTTATTTGGGTATCGAAAAAAAAAGTCGATTAAGATTTGTCATTTTTGGTAGTGATTTTATTAGCCTATTAGATGCACAATGAGTTGGAGAATCTGATAAACCCCACTTCCAGTTGTCTAGCCTCAAGAGAAATGCCTTAAATTGCCGTTTGAAGCTTCAACTTTGGGTTCCCAGTTCACGTTATTTGGGTATCGAAAAAAAAAGTCGATTAAGATTTGTCATTTTTGGTAGTGATTTTATTAGCCTATTAGATGCACAATGAGTTGGAGAATCAGATAAACCCCACTTCCGGTAGTCTAGCTGCAAGAGAAATGCCTTAAATTGCCGTTTGAAGCTTCAACTTTGGGTTCCCAGTTCACGTTATTTGGGTATCGAAAAAAAAAGTCGATTAAGATTTGTCATTTTTGGTAGTGATTTTATTAGCCTATTAGATGCACAATGAGTTGGAGAATCTGATAAACCCCACTTCCGGTAGCCTAGCTGCAATAGAAATGCCTTAAATTGCCGTTTGAAGCTTCAACTTTGGGTTCCCAGTTCACGTTATTTGGGTATCGAAAAAAAAAGTCGATTAAGATTTGTCATTTTTGGTAGTGATTTTATTAGCCTATTAGATGCACAATGATTTGGAGAATCAGACAAACCCCACTTCCGGTAGTCTAGCTGCAAGAGAAATGCCTTAAATTGCCGTTTGAAGCTTTAACTTTGGGTTCCCAGTTCACGTTATTTGGGTATCGAAAAAAAAAGTCGATTAAGATTTGTCATTTTTGGTAGTGATTTTATTAGCCTATTAGATGCACAATGAGTTGGAGAATCTGATAAACCCCACTTCCGGTAGTCTAGCTGCAAGAGAAATGCCTTAAATTGCCGTTTGAAGCTTCAACTTTGGGTTCCCAGTTCACGTTATTTGGGTATCGAAAAAAAAAGTCGATTAAGATTTGTCATTTTTGGTAGTGATTTTATTAGCCTATTAGATGCACAATGAGTTGGAGAATCTGATAAACCCCACTTCCAGTAGTCTAGCCTCAAGAGAAATGCCTTAAATTGCCGTTTGAAGCTTCAACTTTGGGTTCCCAGTTCACGTTATTTGGGTATCGAAAAAAAAAGTCGATTAAGATTTGTCATTTTTGGTAGTGATTTTATTAGCCTATTAGATGCACAATGAGTTGGAGAATCTGATAAACCCCACTTCCAGTAGTCTAGCCTCAAGAGAAATGCCTTAAATTGCCGTTTGAAGCTTCAACTTTGGGTTCCCAGTTCACGTTATTTGGGTATCGAAAAAAAAAGTCGATTAAGATTTGTCATTTTTGGTAGTGATTTTATTAGCCTATTAGATGCACAATGATTTGGAGAATCAGACAAACCCCACTTCCGGTAGTCTAGCTGCAAGAGAAATGCCTTAAATTGCCGTTTGAAGCTTTAACTTTGGGTTCCCAGTTCACGTTATTTGGGTATCGAAAAAAAAAGTCGATTCAGATTTGTCATTTTTGGTAGTGATTTTATTAGCCTATTAGATGCACAATGAGTTGGAGAATCAGATAAACCCCACTTCCGGTAGTCTAGCTGCAAGAGAAATGCCTTAAATTGCCGTTTGAAGCTTCAACTTTGGGTTCCCAGTTCACGTTATTTGGGTATCGAAAAAAAAAGTCGATTAAGATTTGTCATTTTTGGTAGTGATTTTATTAGCCTATTAGATGCACAATGAGTTGGAGAATCTGATAAACCTCACTTCCGGTAGTCTAGCTGCAATAGAAATGCCTTAAATTGCCGTTTGAAGCTTCAACTTTGGGTTCCCAGTTCACGTTATTTGGGTATCGAAAAAAAAAGTCGATTAAGATTTGTCATTTTTGGTAGTGATTTTATTAGCCTATTAGATGCACAATGAGTTGGAGAATCTGATAAACCCCACTTCCGGTAGTCTAGCTGCAAGAGAAATGCCTTAAATTGCCGTTTGAAGCTTCAACTTTGGGTTCCCAGTTCACGTTATTTGGGTATCGAAAAAAAAAGTCGATTAAGATTTGTCATTTTTGGTAGTGATTTTATTAGCCTATTAGATGCACAATGAGTTGGAGAATCTGATAAACCCCACTTCCGGTAGTCTAGCTGCAAGAGAAATGCCTTAAATTGCCGTTTGAAGCTTCAACTTTGGGTTCCCAGTTCACGTTATTTGGGTATCGAAAAAAAAAGTCGATTAAGATTTGTCATTTTTGGTAGTGATTTTATTCGCCTATTAGATGCACAATGAGTTGGAGAATCTGATAAACCCCACTTCCAGTAGTCTAGCCTCAAGAGAAATGCCTTAAATTGCCGTTTGAAGCTTCAACTTTGGGTTCCCAGTTCACGTTATTTGGGTATCGAAAAAAAAAGTCGATTAAGATTTGTCATTTTTGGTAGTGATTTTATTAGCCTATTAGATGCACAATGAGTTGGAGAATCAGATAAACCCCACTTCCGGTAGTCTAGCTGCAAGAGAAATGCCTTAAATTGCCGTTTGAAGCTTCAACTTTGGGTTCCCAGTTCACGTTATTTGGGTATCGAAAAAAAAAGTCGATTAAGATTTGTCATTTTTGGTAGTGATTTTATTAGCCTATTAGATGCACAATGAGTTGGAGAATCTGATAAACCCCACTTCCGGTAGCCTAGCTGCAATAGAAATGCCTTAAATTGCCGTTTGAAGCTTCAACTTTGGGTTCCCAGTTCACGTTATTTGGGTATCGAAAAAAAAAGTCGATTAAGATTTGTCATTTTTGGTAGTGATTTTATTAGCCTATTAGATGCACAATGATTTGGAGAATCAGACAAACCCCACTTCCGGTAGTCTAGCTGCAAGAGAAATGCCTTAAATTGCCGTTTGAAGCTTTAACTTTGGGTTCCCAGTTCACGTTATTTGGGTATCGAAAAAAAAAGTCGATTAAGATTTGTCATTTTTGGTAGTGATTTTATTAGCCTATTAGATGCACAATGAGTTGGAGAATCTGATAAACCCCACTTCCGGTAGTCTAGCTGCAAGAGAAATGCCTTAAATTGCCGTTTGAAGCTTCAACTTTGGGTTCCCAGTTCACGTTATTTGGGTATCGAAAAAAAAAGTCGATTAAGATTTGTCATTTTTGGTAGTGATTTTATTAGCCTATTAGATGCACAATGAGTTGGAGAATCTGATAAACCCCACTTCCAGTAGTCTAGCCTCAAGAGAAATGCCTTAAATTGCCGTTTGAAGCTTCAACTTTGGGTTCCCAGTTCACGTTATTTGGGTATCGAAAAAAAAAGTCGATTAAGATTTGTCATTTTTGGTAGTGATTTTATTAGCCTATTAGATGCACAATGAGTTGGAGAATCAGATAAACCCCACTTCCGGTAGTCTAGCTGCAAGAGAAATGCCTTAAATTGCCGTTTGAAGCTTCAACTTTGGGTTCCCAGTTCACGTTATTTGGGTATCGAAAAAAAAAGTCGATTAAGATTTGTCATTTTTGGTAGTGATTTTATTAGCTTATTAGATGCACAATGAGTTGGAGAATCAGATAAACCGCACTTCCGGTAGTCTAGCTGCAAGAGAAATGCCTTAAATTGCCGTTTGAAGCTTCAACTTTGGGTTCCCAGTTCACGTTATTTGGGTATCGAAAAAAAAAGTCGATTAAGATTTGTCATTTTTGGTAGTGATTTTATTAGCTTATTAGATGCACAATGAGTTGGAGAATCTGATAAACCCCACTTCCGGTAGCCTAGCTGAAATAGAAATGCCTTAAATTGCTGTTTGAAGCTTCAACTTTGGGTTCCCAGTTCACGTTATTTGGGTATCGAAAAAAAAAGTCGATTAAGATTTGTCATTTTTGGTAGTGATTTTATTAGCCTATTAGATGCACAATGATTTGGAGAATCAAACAAACCCCACTTCCGGTAGTCTAGCTGCAAGAGAAATGCCTTAAATTGCCGTTTGAAGCTTTAACTTTGGGTTCCCAGTTCACGTTATTTGGGTATCGAAAAAAAAAGTCGATTAAGATTTGTCATTTTTGGTAGTGATTTTATTAGCCTATTAGATGCACAATGAGTTGGAGAATCTGATAAACCCCACTTCCGGTAGTCTAGCTGCAAGAGAAATGCCTTAAATTGCCGTTTGAAGCTTCAACTTTGGGTTCCCAGTTCACGTTATTTGGGTATCGAAAAAAAAAGTCGATTAAGATTTGTCATTTTTGGTAGTGATTTTATTAGCCTATTAGATGCACAATGAGTTGGAGAATCTGATAAACCCCACTTCCGGTAGCCTAGCTGCAAGAGAAATGCCTTAAATTGCCGTTTGAAGCTTCAACTTTGGGTTCCCAGTTGACGTTATTTGGGTATCGAAAAAAAAAGTCGATTAAGATTTGTCATTTTTCGTAGTGATTTTATTAGCCTATTAGATGCACAATGAGTTGGAGAATCTGATAAACCCCACTTCCGGTAGCCTAGCTGCAATAGAAATGCCTTAAATTGCCGTTTGAAACTTCAACTTTGGGTTCCCAGTTCACGTTATTTGGGTATCGAAAAAAAAAGTCGATTAAGATTTGTCATTTTTGGTAGTGATTTTATTAGCCTATTAGATGCACAATGAGTTGGAGAATCTGATAAACCCCACTTCCGGTAGCCTAGCTGCAAGAGAAATGCCTTAAATTGCCGTTTGAAGCTTCAACTTTGGGTTCCCAGTTCACGTTATTTGGGTATCGAAAAAAAAAGTCGATTAAGATTTGTCATTTTTCGTAGTGATTTTATTAGCCTATTAGATGCACAATGAGTTGGAGAATCAGATAAACCGCACTTCCGGTAGTCTAGCTGCAAGAGAAATGCCTTAAATTGCCGTTTGAAACTTCAACTTTGGTTTCCCAGTTCACGTTATTTGGGTATCGAAAAAAAAAGTCGATTAAGATTTGTCATTTTTGGTAGTGATTTTATTAGCCTATTAGATGCACAATGAGTTGGAGAATCTGATAAACCCCACTTCCGGTAGTCTAGCTGCAAGAGAAATGCCTTAAATTGCCGTTTGATGCTTCAACTTTGGGTTCCCAGTTCACGTTATTTGGGTATCGAAAAAAAAAGTCGATTAAGATTTGTCATTTTTCGTAGTGATTTTATTAGCCTATTAGATGCACAATGAGTTGGAGAATCTGATAAACCCCACTTCCGGTAGTCTAGCTTCAAGAGAAATGCCTTAAATTGCCATTTGAAGCTTAAACTTTCGGTTCCCAGTTCACGTTATTTGGGTATCGAAAAACAAAGTCGATTAAGATTTGTCATTTTTGGTAGTGATTTTATTAGCCTATTAGATGCACAATGAGTTGGAGAATCTGATAAACCCCACTTCCGGTAGTCTAGCTGCAAGAGAAATGCCTTATATTGCCGTTTGAATCTTCAACTTTGGGTTCCCAGTTCACGTTATTTGGGTAACGAAAAAAAAAAATCGATTAACATTTGTCATTTTTGGTAGTGATTTTATTAGCCAATTAGATGCACAATGAGTTGGAGAATCAGATTACCCCCACTTCCGGTAGTCTAGCTGCAAGAGAAATGCCTTAAATTGCCGTTTGAATCTTCAACTTTGGGTTCCCAGTTCACGTTATTTGGGTATCGAAAAAAAAAGTCGATTAAGATTTGTCATTTTTGGTAGTGATTTTATTAGCCTATTAGATGCACAATGAGTTGGAGAATCTGATAAACCCCACTTCCAGTAGTCTAGCCTCAAGAGAAATGCCTTAAATTGCCGTTTGAAGCTTCAACTTTGGGTTCCCAGTTCACGTTATTTGGGTATCGAAAAAAAAAGTCGATTAAGATTTGTCATTTTTGGTAGTGATTTTATTAGCCTATTAGATGCACAATGAGTTGGAGAATCAGATTACCCCCACTTCCGGTAGTCTAGCTGCAAGAGAAATGCCTTAAATTGCCGTTTGAAGCTTCAACTTTGGGTTCCCAGTTCACGTTATTTGGGTAACGAAAAAAAAAGTCGATTAAGATTTGTCATTTTTGGTAGTGATTTTATTAGCCTATTAGATGCACAATGAGTTGGAGAATCAGATAAACCCCACTTCCGGTAGTCTAGCTGCAAGAGAAATGCCTTAAATTGCCGTTTGAAGCTTCAACTTTGGGTTCCCAGTTCACGTTATTTGGGTATCGAAAAAAAAAGTCGATTAAGATTTGTCATTTTTGGTGGTGATTTTATTAGCCTATTAGATGCACAATGAGTTGGAGAATCAGATTACCCCCACTTCCGGTAGTCTAGCTGCAAGAGAAATGCCTTAAATTGCCGTTTGAAGCTTCAACTTTGGGTTCCCAGTTCACGTTATTTGGGTATCGAAAAAAAAAGTCGATTAAGATTTGTCATTTTTGGTAGTGATTTTATTAGCCTATTAGATGCACAATGAGTTGGAGAATCTGATAAACCCCACTTCCGGTAGTCTAACTGCAAGAGAAATGCCTTAAATTGCCGTTTGAAGACTTCAACTTTGGGTTCCCAGTTCACGTTATTTGGGTATCGAAAAACAAAGTCGATTAAGATTTGTCATTTTTGGTAGTGATTTTATTAGCCTATTAGATGCACAATGAGTTGGAGAATCTGATAAACCGCACTTCCGGTAGCCTAGCTGCAATAGAAATGCCTTAAATTGCCGTTTGAAACTTCAACTTTGGGTTCCCAGTTCACGTTATTTGGGTATCGAAAAAAAAAGTCGATTAAGATTTGTCATTTTTGGTAGTGATTTTATTAGCCTATTAGATGCACAATGAGTTGGAGAATCTGACAAACCCCACTTCCGGTAGTCTAGCTGCAAGAGAAATGCCTTAAATTGCCGTTTGAATCTTCAACTTTGGGTTCCCAGTTCACGTTATTTGGGTATCGAAAAAAAAAGTCGATTAAGATTTGTCATTTTTGGTAGTGATTTTATTAGCCTATTAGATGCACAATGAGTTGGAGAATCAGATAAACCCCACTTCCGGTAGTCTAGCTGCAAGAGAAATGCCTTAAATTGCCGTTTGAAGCTTCAACTTTGGGTTCCCAGTTCACGTTATTTGGGTATCGAAAAAAAAAGTCGATTAAGATTTGTCATTTTTGGTAGTGATTTTATTAGCCTATTAGATGCACAATGAGTTGGAGAATCTGATAAACCCCACTTCCAGTAGTCTAGCCTCAAGAGAAATGCCTTAAATTGCCGTTTGAAGCTTCAACTTTGGGTTCCCAGTTCACGTTATTTGGGTATCGAAAAAAAAAGTCGATTAAGCTTTGTCATTTTTGGTAGTGATTTTATTAGCCTATTAGATGCACAATGAGTTGGAGAATCAGATTACCCCCACTTCCGGTAGTCTAGCTGCAAGAGAAAAGCCTTAAATTGCCGTTTGAGGCTTCAACTTTGGGTTCCCAGTTCACGTTATTTGGGTATCGAAAAAAAAAGTCGATTAAGATTTGTCATTTTTGGTAGTGATTTTATTAGCCTATTAGATGCACAATGAGTTGGAGAATCAGATAAACCCCACTTCCGGTAGTCTAGCTGCAAGAGAAATGCCTTAAATTGCCGTTTGAAGCTTCAACTTTGGGTTCCCAGTTCACGTTATTTGGGTATCGAAAAAAAAAGTCGATTAAGATTTGTCATTTTTGGTAGTGATTTTATTAGCCTATTAGATGCACAATGAGTTGGAGAATCAGATTACCCCCACTTCCGGTAGTCTAGCTGCAAGAGAAATGCCTTAAATTGCCGTTTGAAGCTTCAATTTTGGGTTCCCAGTTCACGTTATTTGGGTATCGAAAAAAAAAGTCGATTAAGATTTGTCATTTTTGGTAGTGATTTTATTAGCCTATTAGATGCACAATGAGTTGGAGAATCTGATAAACCCCACTTCCGGTAGTCTAGCTGCAAGAGAAATGCCTTAAATTGCCGTTTGAAGCTTCAACTTTAAGTTCCCAGTTCACGTTATTTGGGTATCGAAAAAAAAAGTCGATTAAGATTTGTCATTTTTCGTAGTGATTTTATTAGCCTATTAGATGCACAATGAGTTGGAGAATCTGATAAACCCCACTTCCGGTAGTCTAGCTTCAAGAGAAATGCCTTAAATTGCCATTTGAAGCTTAAACTTTCGGTTCCCAGTTCACGTTATTTGGGTATCGAAAAAAAAGTCGATTAAGATTTGTCATTTTTGGTAGTGATTTTATTAGCCTATTAGATGCACAATGACTTGGAGAATCAGATAAAACCCACTTCTGGTAGTCTAGCTGCAAGAGAAATGCCTTATATTGCCGTTTGAAGCTTCAACTTTGGGTTCCCAGTTCACGTTATTTGGGTAACGAAAAAAAAAATCGATTAACATTTGACATTTTTGGTAGTGATTTTATTAGCCAATTAGATGCACAATAAGTTGGAGAATCTGATAAACCCCACTTCCGGTAGTCTAGCCGCAAGAGAAATGCCTTAAATTGCCGTTTGAAGCTTCAAATTTTGGTTCCCAGTTCACGTTATTTGGGTATCGAAAAAAAAAGTCGATTAAGA
The DNA here is from genome assembly GCA_963932145.1 of Acanthosepion lycidas. Classification (NCBI taxonomy): domain Eukaryota; kingdom Metazoa; phylum Mollusca; class Cephalopoda; order Sepiida; family Sepiidae; genus Acanthosepion; species Acanthosepion lycidas. Next base: position 7,314,239 of record OZ010601.1, read on the forward strand.
TTTGTCATTTTTGGAAGTGATTTTATTAGCCTATTAGATGCACAATGAGTTGGAGAATCTGATAAACCCCACTTCCAGTAGTCTAGCCTCAAGAGAAATGCCTTAAATTGCCGTTTGAAGCTTCGACTTTGGGTTCCCAGTTCACGTTATTTGGGTATCGAAAAAAAAAGTCGATTAAGATTTGTCATTTTTGGTAGTGATTTTATTAGCCTATTAGATGCAGAATGAGTTGGAGAATCAGATAAACCGCACTTCCGGTAGTCTAGCTGCAAGAGAAATGCCTTAAATTGCCGTTTGAAACTTCAACTTTGGGTTCCCAGTTCACGTTATTTGGGTATCGAAAAAAAAAGTCGATTAAGATTTGTCATTTGTGGTAGTGATTTTATTAGCCTATTAGATGCACAATGAGTTGGAGAATCAGATTACCCCCACTTCCGGTAGTCTAGCTGCAAGAGAAATGCCTTAAATTGCCGTTTGAAGCTTCAACTTTGGGTTCCCAGTTCACGTTATTTGGGTATCGAAAAAAAAAGTCGATTAAGATTTGTCATTTTTGGTAGTGATTTTATTAGCCTATTAGATGCACAATGAGTTGGAGATTCAGATAAACCGAACTTCTGGTAGTCTAGCTGCAAGAGAATTGCCTTAAATTGCCGTTTGAAGCTTGAACTTTGGGTTCCCAGTTCACGTTATTTGGGTATCGAAAAACAAAGTCGATTAAGATTTGTCATTTTTGGTAGTGATTTTATTAGCCTATTAGATGCACAATGAGTTGGAGAATCTGATAAACCCCACTTCCGGTAGCCTAGCTGCAATAGAAATGCCTTAAATTGCCGTTTGAAACTTCAACTTTGGGTTCCCAGTTCACGTTATTTGGGTATCGAAAAAAAAAGTCGATTAAGATTTGTCATTTTTGGTAGTGATTTTATTAGCCTATTAGATGCACAATGAGTTGGAGAATCGGATTACCCCCACTTCCGGTAGTCTAGCTGCAAGAGAAATGCCTTAAATTGCCGTTTGAAGCTTCAACTTTGGGTTCCCAGTTCACGTTATTTGGGTATCGAAAAAAAAAGTCGATTAAGATTTGTCATTTTTGGTAGTGATTTTATTAGCCTATTAGATGCACAATGAGTTGGAGATTCAGATAAACCGCACTTCTGGTAGTCTAGCTGCAAGAGAATTGCCTTAAATTGCCGTTTGAAGCTTGAACTTTGGGTTCCCAGTTCACGTTATTTGGGTATCGAAAAACAAAGTCGATTAAGATTTGTCATTTTTGGTAGTGATTTTATTAGCCTATTAGATGCACAATGAGTTGGAGAATCAGATAAACCCCACTTCCGGTAGTCTAGCTGCAAGAGAAATGCCTTAAATTGCCGTTTGAAGCTTCAACTTTGGGTTCCCAGTTCACGTTATTTGGGTATCGAAAAAAAAAGTCGATTAAGATTTGTCATTTTTGGTAGTGATTTTATTAGCCTATTAGATGCACAATGAGTTGGAGAATCTGATAAACACCACTTCCAGTAGTCTAGCCTCAAGAGAAATGCCTTAAATTGCCGTTTGAAGCTTCAACTTTGGGTTCCCAGTTCACGTTATTTGGGTATCGAAAAAAAAAGTCGATTAAGATTTGTCATTTTTGGTAGTGATTTTATTAGCCTATTAGATGCAGAATGAGTTGGAGAATCAGATAAACCGCACTTCCGGTAGTCTAGCTGCAAGAGAAATGCCTTAAATTGCCGTTTGAAACTTCAACTTTGGGTTCCCAGTTCACGTTATTTGGGTATCGAAAAAAAAAGTCGATTAAGATTTGTCATTTTTGGTAGTGATTTTATTAGCCTATTAGATGCACAATGAGTTGGAGAATCAGATTACCCCCACTTCCGGTAGTCTAGCTGCAAGAGAAATGCCTTAAATTGCCGTTTGAAGCTTCAACTTTGGGTTCCCAGTTCACGTTATTTGGGTATCGAAAAAAAAAGTCGATTAAGATTTGTCATTTTTGGTAGTGATTTTATTAGCCTATTAGATGCACAATGAGTTGGAGATTCAGATAAACCGCACTTCTGGTAGTCTAGCTGCAAGAGAATTGCCTTAAATTGCCGTTTGAAGCTTGAACTTTGGGTTCCCAGTTCACGTTATTTGGGTATCGAAAAACAAAGTCGATTAAGATTTGTCATTTTTGGTAGTGATTTTATTAGCCTATTAGATGCACAATGAGTTGGAGAATCAGATAAACCCCACTTCCGGTAGTCTAGCTGCAAGAGAAATGCCTTAAATTGCCGTTTGAAGCTTCAACTTTGGGTTCCCAGTTCACGTTATTTGGGTATCGAAAAAAAAAGTCGATTAAGATTTGTCATTTTTGGTAGTGATTTTATTAGCCTATTAGATGCACAATGAGTTGGAGAATCTGATAAACACCACTTCCAGTAGTCTAGCCTCAAGAGAAATGCCTTAAATTGCCGTTTGAAGCTTCAACTTTGGGTTCCCAGTTCACGTTATTTGGGTATCGAAAAAAAAAGTCGATTAAGATTTGTCATTTTTGGTAGTGATTTTATTAGCCTATTAGATGCACAATGAGTTGGAGAATCAGATTACCCCCACTTCCGGTAGTCTAGCTGCAAGAGAAATGCCTTAAATGGCCGTTTGAAGCTTCAACTTTGGGTTCCCAGTTCACGTTATTTGGGTATCGAAAAAAAAAGTCGATTAAGATTTGTCATTTTTGGTAGTGATTTTATTAGCCTATTAGATGCACAATGAGTTGGAGATTCAGATAAACCGCACTTATGGTAGTCTAGCTGCAAGAGAATTGCCTTAAATTGCCGTTTGAAGCTTGAACTTTGGGTTCCCAGTTCACGTTATTTGGGTATCGAAAAACAAAGTCGATTAAGATTTGTCATTTTTGGTAGTGATTTTATTAGCCTATTAGATGCACAATGAGTTGGAGAATCTGATAAACCCCACTTCCGGTAGCCTAGCTGCAATAGAAATGCCTTAAATTGCCGTTTGAAACTTCAACTTTGGGTTCCCAGTTCACGTTATTTGGGTATCGAAAAAAAAAGTCGATTAAGATTTGTCATTTTTGGTAGTGATTTTATTAGCCTATTAGATGCACAATGAGTTGGAGAATCTGACAAACCCCACTTCCGGTAGTCTAGCTGCAAGAGAAATGCCTTAAATTGCCGTTTGAAGCTTCAACTTTGGGTTCCCAGTTCACGTTATTTGGGTATCGAAAAAAAAAGTCGATTAAGATTTGTCATTTTTGGTAGTGATTTTATTAGCCTATTAGATGCACAATGAGTTGGAGAATCAGATAAACCCCACTTCCGGTAGTCTAGCTGCAAGAGAAATGCCTTAAATTGCCGTTTGAAGCTTCAACTTTGGGTTCCCAGTTCACGTTATTTGGGTATCGAAAAAAAAAGTCGATTAAGATTTGTCATTTTTGGTAGTGATTTTATTAGCCTATTAGATGCACAATGAGTTGGAGAATCTGATAAACCCCACTTCCGGTAGCCTAGCTGCAATAGAAATGCCTTAAATTGCCGTTTGAAGCTTCAACTTTGGGTTCCCAGTTCACGTTATTTGGGTATCGAAAAAAAAAGTCGATTAAGATTTGTCATTTTTGGTAGTGATTTTATTAGCCTATTAGATGCACAATGAGTTGGAGAATCAGACAAACCCCACTTCCGGTAGTCTAGCTGCAAGAGAAATGCCTTAAATTGCCGTTTGAAGCTTTAACTTTGGGTTCCCAGTTCACGTTATTTGGGTATCGAAAAAAAAAGTCGATTAAGATTTGTCATTTTTGGTAGTGATTTTATTAGCCTATTAGATGCACAATGAGTTGGAGAATCTGATAAACCCCACTTCCGGTAGTCTAGCTGCAAGAGAAATGCCTTAAATTGCCGTTTGAAGCTTCAACTTTGGGTTCCCAGTTCACGTTATTTGGGTATCGAAAAACAAAGTCGATTAAGATTTGTCATTTTTCGTAGTGATTTTATTAGCCTATTAGATGCACAATGAGTTGGAAAATCTGATAAACCCCACTTCCTGTAGTCTAGCTGCAAGTGAAATGCCGTAAATTGCCGTTTGAAGCTTCAACTTTGGGTTACCAGTTCACGTTATTTGGGTATCGAAAAAAAAAGTCGATTAAGATTTGTCATTTTTGGTAGTGATTTTATTAGCCTATTAGATGCACAATGAGTTGGAGAATCTGATAAACCCCACTTCCGGTAGCCTAGCTGCAAGAGAAATGACTTAAATTGCCGTTTGAAGCTTCAACTTTGGGTTCCTAGTTCACGTTATTTGGGTATCGAAAAAAAAATCGATTAAGATTTGTCATTTTTGGTAGTGATTTTATTAGCCTATTAGATGCACAATGAGTTGGGGAATCAGATAAACCGCACTTCCGGTAGTCTAGCTGCAAGAGAAATGCCTTAAATTGCCGTTTGAAGCTTCAACTTTGGGTTCCCAGTTCACGTTATTTGGGTATCGAAAAAAAAAGTCGATTAAGATTTGTGATTTTTGGTAGTGATTTTATTAGCCTATTAGATGCACAATGAATTGGAGAATCAGATAAACCGCTCTTCCGGTAGTCTAGCTGCAAGAGAAATGCCTTAAATTGCCGTTTGAAGCTTCAACTTTGGGTTCCCAGTTCACGTTATTTGGGTATCGAAAAAAAAAGTCGATTAAGATTTGTCATTTTTGGTAGTGATTTTATTAGCCTATTAGATGCACAATGAGTTAGAGAATCTGATAAACCCCACTTCCGGTAGCCTAGCTGCAAGTGAAATGCCTTAAATTGCCGTTTGAAGCTTCAACTTTGGGTTCCCAGTTCACGTTATTTGGGTATCGAAAAAAAAAGTCGATTAAGATTTGTCATTTTTGGTAGTGATTTTATTAGCCTATTAGATGCAGAATGAGTTGGAGAATCAGATAAACCACACTTCCGGTAGTCTAGCTGCAAGAGAAATGCCTTAAATTGCCGTTTGAAGCTTCAACTTTGGGTTCCCAGTTCACGTTATTTGGGTATCGAAAAAAAAAGTCGATTAAGATTTGTCATTTTTGGTAGTGATTTTATTAGCCTATTAGATGCACAATGAGTTGGAGAATCAGATAAACCCCACTTCCGGTAGTCTAGCTGCAAGAGAAATGCCTTATATTGCCTTTTGAAGCTTCAACTTTGGGTTCCCAGTTCACGTTATTTGGGTAACGAAAAAAAAAATCGATTAACATTTGTCATTTTTGGTAGTGATTTTATTAGCCAATTAGATGCACAATGAGTTGGAGAATCTGATAAACCCAACTTCCGGTAGCCTAGCTGCAAGAGAAATGCTTTAAATTGCCGTTTGAAGCTTCAACTTTGGGTTCCTAGTTCACGTTATTTGGGTATCGAAAAAAAAAGTCGATTAAGATTTGTCATTTTTGGTAGTGATTTTATTAGCCTATTAGATGCAGAATGAGTTGGAGAATCAGATAAACCCCACTTCCGGTAGTCTAGCTGCAAGAAACATGCCTTAAATTGCCGTTTGAAGCTTCAACTTTGGGTTCCCAGTTCACGTTATTTGGGTATCGAAAAAAAAAGTCGATTAAGATTTGTCATTTTTGGTAGTGATTTTATTAGCCTATTAGATGCAGAATGAGTTGGAGAATCAGATAAACCACACTTCCGGTAGCCTAGCTGCAAGAGAAATGCCTTAAATTGCCGTTTGAAGCTTCAACTTTGGGTTCCCAGTTCACGTTATTCGGGTATCGAAAAAAAAGTCGATTAAGATTTGTCATTTTTCGTAGTGATTTTATTAGCCTATTAGATGAAGATTGAGTTGGAGAATCAGATAAACCACACTTCCGGTAGTCTAGCTGCAAGAGAAATGCCTTAAATTGCCGTTTGAAGCTTCAACTTTGGGTTCCCAGTTCACGTTATTTGGGTATCGAAAAACAAAGTCGATTAAGATTTGTCATTTTTGGTAGTGATTTTATTAGCCTATTAGATGCACAATGAGTTGGAAAATCTGATAAACCCCACTTCCGGTAGTCTAGCTGCAAGTGAAATGCCGTAAATTGCCGTTTGAAGCTTCAACTTTGGGTTACCAGTTCACGTTATTTGGGTATCGAAAAAAAAAGTCGATTAAGATTTGTCATTTTTGGTAGTGATTTTATTAGCCTATTAGATGCACAATGAGTTGGAGAATCTGATAAACCCCACTTCCGGTAGCCTAGCTGCAAGAGAAATGACTTAAATTGCCGTTTGAAGCTTCAACTTTGGGTTCCTAGTTCACGTTATTTGGGTATCGAAAAAAAAAGTCGATTAAGATTTGTCATTTTTGGTAGTGATTTTATTAGCCTATTAGATGCACAATGAGTTGGGGAATCAGATTAACCGCACTTCCGGTAGTCTAGCTGCAAGAGAAATGCCTTAAATTGCCGTTTGAAGCTTCAACTTTGGGTTCCCAGTTCACGTTATTTGGGTATCGAAAAAAAAAGTCGATTAAGATTTGTCATTTTTGGTAGTGATTTTATTAGCCTATTAGATGCACAATGAATTGGAGAATCAGATAAACCGCTCTTCCGGTAGTCTAGCTGCAAGAGAAATGCCTTAAATTGCCGTTTGAAGCTTCAACTTTGGGTTCCCAGTTGACGTTATTTGGGTATCGAAAAAAAAAGTCGATTAAGATTTGTCATTTTTGGTAGTGATTTTATTAGCCTATTAGATGCACAATGAGTTAGAGAATCTGATAAACCCCACTTCCGGTAGCCTAGCTGCAAGTGAAATGCCTTAAATTGCCGTTTGAAGCTTCAACTTTGGGTTCCCAGTTCACGTTATTTGGGTATCGAAAAAAAAAGTCGATTAAGATTTGTCATTTTTGGTAGTGATTTTATTAGCCTATTAGATGCACAATGAGTTGGAGAATCAGATAAACCCCACTTCCGGTAGTCTAGATGCAAGAGAAATGCCTTATATTGCCTTTTGAAGCTTCAACTTTGGGTTCCCAGTTCACGTTATTTGGGTAACGAAAAAAAAAATCGATTAACATTTGTCATTTTTGGTAGTGATTTTATTAGCCAATTAGATGCACAATGAGTTGGAGAATCTGATAAACCCCACTTCCGGTAGCCTAGCTGCAAGAGAAATGCTTTAAATTGCCGTTTGAAGCTTCAACTTTGGGTTCCTAGTTCACGTTATTTGGGTATCGAAAAAAAAAGTCGATTAAGATTTGTCATTTTTGGTAGTGATTTTATTAGCCTATTAGATGCAGAATGAGTTGGAGAATCAGATAAACCCCACTTCCGGCAGTCTAGCTGCAAGAAAAATGCCTTAAATTGCCGTTTGAAGCTTCAACTTTGGGTTCCCAGTTCACGTTATTTGGGTATCGAAAAAAAAAGTCGATTAAGATTTGTCATTTTTGGTAGTGATTTTATTAGCCTATTAGATGCACATTGAGTTGGAGAATCTGATAAACCCCACTTCCGGTAGCCTAGCTGCAAGAGAAATGCCTTAAATTGCCGTTTGAAGCTTCAACTTTGGGTTCCCAGTTCACGTTATTTGGGTATCGAAAAAAAAAGTCGATTAAGATTTGTCATTTTTGGTAGTGATTTTATTAGCCTATTAGATGCAGAATGAGTTGGAGAATCAGATAAACCACACTTCCGGTAGCCTAGCTGCAAGAGAAATGCCTTAAATTGCCGTTTGAAGCTTCAACTTTGGGTTCCCAGTTCACGTTATTTGGGTATCGAAAAAAAAAGTCGATTAAGATTTGTCATTTTTGGTAGTGATTTTATTAGCCTATTAGATGCACAATGAGTTAGAGAATCTGATAAACCCCACTTCCGGTAGCCTAGCTGCAAGTGAAATGCCTTAAATTGCCGTTTGAAGCTTCAACTTTGGGTTCCCAGTTCACGTTATTTGGGTATCGAAAAAAAAAGTCGATTAAGATTTGTCATTTTTGGTAGTGATTTTATTAGCCTATTAGATGCAGAATGAGTTGGAGAATCAGATAAACCACACTTCCGGTAGTCTAGCTGCAAGAGAAATGCCTTAAATTGCCGTTTGAAGCTTCAACTTTGGGTTCCCAGTTCACGTTATTTGGGTATCGAAAAAAAAAGTCGATTAAGATTTGTCATTTTTGGTAGTGATTTTATTAGCCTATTAGATGCACAATGAGTTGGAGAATCAGATAAACCCCACTTCCGGTAGTCTAGCTGCAAGAGAAATGCCTTATATTGCCTTTTGAAGCTTCAACTTTGGGTTCCCAGTTCACGTTATTTGGGTAACGAAAAAAAAAATCGATTAACATTTGTCATTTTTGGTAGTGATTTTATTAGCCAATTAGATGCACAATGAGTTGGAGAATCTGATAAACCCCACGTCCGGTAGCCTAGCTGCAAGAGAAATGCTTTAAATTGCCGTTTGAAGCTTCAACTTTGGGTTCCTAGTTCACGTTATTTGGGTATCGAAAAAAAAAGTCGATTAAGATTTGTCATTTTTGGTAGTGATTTTATTAGCCTATTAGATGCAGAATGAGTTGGAGAATCAGATAAACCCCACTTCCGGTAGTCTAGCTGCAAGAAACATGCCTTAAATTGCCGTTTGAAGCTTCAACTTTGGGTTCCCAGTTCACGTTATTTGGGTATCGAAAAAAAAAGTCGATTAAGATTTGTCATTTTTGGTAGTGATTTTATTAGCCTATTAGATGCAGAATGAGTTGGAGAATCAGATAAACCACACTTCCGGTAGCCTAGCTGCAAGAGAAATGCCTTAAATTGCCGTTTGAAGCTTCAACTTTGGGTTCCCAGTTCACGTTATTCGGGTATCGAAAAAAAAGTCGATTAAGATTTGTCATTTTTCGTAGTGATTTTATTAGCCTATTAGATGAAGATTGAGTTGGAGAATCAGATAAACCACACTTCCGGTAGTCTAGCTGCAAGAGAAATGCCTTAAATTGCCGTTTGAAGCTTCAACTTTGGGTTCCCAGTTCACGTTATTTGGGTATCGAAAAACAAAGTCGATTAAGATTTGTCATTTTTGGTAGTGATTTTATTAGCCTATTAGATGCACAATGAGTTGGAAAATCTGATAAACCCCACTTCCGGTAGTCTAGCTGCAAGTGAAATGCCGTAAATTGCCGTTTGAAGCTTCAACTTTGGGTTACCAGTTCACGTTATTTGGGTATCGAAAAAAAAAGTCGATTAAGATTTGTCATTTTTGGTAGTGATTTTATTAGCCTATTAGATGCACAATGAGTTGGAGAATCTGATAAACCCCACTTCCGGTAGCCTAGCTGCAAGAGAAATGACTTAAATTGCCGTTTGAAGCTTCAACTTTGGGTTCCTAGTTCACGTTATTTGGGTATCGAAAAAAAAAGTCGATTAAGATTTGTCATTTTTGGTAGTGATTTTATTAGCCTATTAGATGCAGAATGAGTTGGGGAATCAGATTAACCGCACTTCCGGTAGTCTAGCTGCAAGAGAAATGCCTTAAATTGCCGTTTGAAGCTTCAACTTTGGGTTCCCAGTTCACGTTATTTGGGTATCGAAAAAAAAAGTCGATTAAGATTTGTCATTTTTGGTAGTGATTTTATTAGCCTATTAGATGCACAATGAGTTGGAGAATCAGATAAACCCCACTTCCGGTAGTCTAGCTGCAAGAGAAATGCCTTATATTGCCTTTTGAAGCTTCAACTTTGGGTTCCCAGTTCACGTTATTTGGGTAACGAAAAAAAAAATCGATTAACATTTGTCATTTTTGGTAGTGATTTTATTAGCCAATTAGATGCACAATGAGTTGGAGAATCTGATAAACCCCACGTCCGGTAGCCTAGCTGCAAGAGAAATGCTTTAAATTGCCGTTTGAAGCTTCAACTTTGGGTTCCTAGTTCACGTTATTTGGGTATCGAAAAAAAAAGTCGATTAAGATTTGTCATTTTTGGTAGTGATTTTATTAGCCTATTAGATGCAGAATGAGTTGGAGAATCAGATAAACCCCACTTCCGGTAGTCTAGCTGCAAGAAACATGCCTTAAATTGCCGTTTGAAGCTTCAACTTTGGGTTCCCAGTTCACGTTATTTGGGTATCGAAAAAAAAAGTCGATTAAGATTTGTCATTTTTGGTAGTGATTTTATTAGCCTATTAGATGCAGAATGAGTTGGAGAATCAGATAAACCACACTTCCGGTAGCCTAGCTGCAAGAGAAATGCCTTAAATTGCCGTTTGAAGCTTCAACTTTGGGTTCCCAGTTCACGTTATTCGGGTATCGAAAAAAAAGTCGATTAAGATTTGTCATTTTTCGTAGTGATTTTATTAGCCTATTAGATGAAGATTGAGTTGGAGAATCAGATAAACCACACTTCCGGTAGTCTAGCTGCAAGAGAAATGCCTTAAATTGCCGTTTGAAGCTTCAACTTTGGGTTCCCAGTTCACGTTATTTGGGTATCGAAAAACAAAGTCGATTAAGATTTGTCATTTTTGGTAGTGATTTTATTAGCCTATTAGATGCACAATGAGTTGGAAAATCTGATAAACCCCACTTCCGGTAGTCTAGCTGCAAGTGAAATGCCGTAAATTGCCGTTTGAAGCTTCAACTTTGGGTTACCAGTTCACGTTATTTGGGTATCGAAAAAAAAAGTCGATTAAGATTTGTCATTTTTGGTAGTGATTTTATTAGCCTATTAGATGCACAATGAGTTGGAGAATCTGATAAACCCCACTTCCGGTAGCCTAGCTGCAAGAGAAATGACTTAAATTGCCGTTTGAAGCTTCAACTTTGGGTTCCTAGTTCACGTTATTTGGGTATCGAAAAAAAAAGTCGATTAAGATTTGTCATTTTTGGTAGTGATTTTATTAGCCTATTAGATGCAGAATGAGTTGGGGAATCAGATTAACCGCACTTCCGGTAGTCTAGCTGCAAGAGAAATGCCTTAAATTGCCGTTTGAAGCTTCAACTTTGGGTTCCCAGTTCACGTTATTTGGGTATCGAAAAAAAAAGTCGATTAAGATTTGTCATTTTTGGTAGTGATTTTATTAGCCTATTAGATGCACAATGAATTGGAGAATCAGATAAACCGCTCTTCCGGTAGTCTAGCTGCAAGAGAAATGCCTTAAATTGCCGTTTGAAGCTTCAACTTTGGGTTCCCAGTTGACGTTATTTGGGTATCGAAAAAAAAAGTCGATTAAGATTTGTCATTTTTGGTAGTGATTTTATTAGCCTATTAGATGCACAATGAGTTAGAGAATCTGATAAACCCCACTTCCGGTAGCCTAGCTGCAAGTGAAATGCCTTAAATTGCCGTTTGAAGCTTCAACTTTGGGTTCCCAGTTCACGTTATTTGGGTATCGAAAAAAAAAGTCGATTAAGATTTGTCATTTTTGGTAGTGATTTTATTAGCCTATTAGATGCACAATGAGTTGGAGAATCAGATAAACCCCACTTCCGGTAGTCTAGCTGCAAGAGAAATGCCTTATATTGCCTTTTGAAGCTTCAACTTTGGGTTCCCAGTTCACGTTATTTGGGTAACGAAAAAAAAAATCGATTAACATTTGTCATTTTTGGTAGTGATTTTATTAGCCAATTAGATGCACAATGAGTTGGAGAATCTGATAAACCCCACTTCCGGTAGCCTAGCTGCAAGAGAAATGCTTTAAATTGCCGTTTGAAGCTTCAACTTTGGGTTCCTAGTTCACGTTATTTGGGTATCGAAAAAAAAAGTCGATTAAGATTTGTCATTTTTGGTAGTGATTTTATTAGCCTATTAGATGCAGAATGAGTTGGAGAATCAGATAAACCCCACTTCCGGTAGTCTAGCTGCAAGAAAAATGCCTTAAATTGCCGTTTGAAGCTTCAACTTTGGGTTCCCAGTTCACGTTATTTGGGTATCGAAAAAAAAAGTCGATTAAGATTTGTCATTTTTGGTAGTGATTTTATTAGCCTATTAGATGCACATTGAGTTGGAGAATCTGATAAACCCCACTTCCGGTAGCCTAGCTGCAAGAGAAATGCCTTAAATTGCCGTTTGAAGCTTCAACTTTGGGTTCCCAGTTCACGTTATTTGGGTATCGAAAAAAAAAGTCGATTAAGATTTGTCATTTTTGGTAGTGATTTTATTAGCCTATTAGATGCAGAATGAGTTGGAGAATCAGATAAACCACACTTCCGGTAGCCTAGCTGCAAGAGAAATGCCTTAAATTGCCGTTTGAAGCTTCAACTTTGGGTTCCCAGTTCACGTTATTTGGGTATCGAAAAACAAAGTCGATTAAGATTTGTCATTTTTGTTAGTGATTTTATTAGCCTATTAGATGCACAATGAGTTGGAAAATCTGATAAACCCCACTTCCGGTAGTCTAGCTGCAAGTGAAATGCCGTAAATTGCCGTTTGAAGCTTCAACTTTGGGTTACCAGTTCACGTTATTTGGGTATCGAAAAAAAAAGTCGATTAAGATTTGTCATTTTTGGTAGTGATTTTATTAGCCTATTAGATGCACAATGAGTTGGAGAATCTGATAAACCCCACTTCCGGTAGCCTAGCTGCAAGAGAAATGACTTAAATTGCCGTTTGAAGCTTCAACTTTGGGTTCCTAGTTCACGTTATTTGGGTATCGAAAAAAAAAGTCGATTAAGATTTGTCATTTTTGGTAGAGATTTTATTAGCCTATTAGATGCACAATGAGTTGGGGAATCAGATAAACCGCACTTCCGGTAGTCTAGCTGCAAGAGAAATGCCTTAAATTGCCGTTTGAAGCTTCAACTTTGGGTTCCCAGTTCACGTTATTTGGGTATCGAAAAAAAAAGTCGATTAAGATTTGTCATTTTTGGTAGTGATTTTATTAGCCTATTAGATGCAGAATGAGTTGGAGAATCAGATAAACCCCACTTCCGGTAGTCTAGCTGCAAGAAAAATGCCTTAAATTGCCGTTTGAAGCTTCAACTTTGGGTTCCCAGTTCACGTTATTTGGGTATCGAAAAAAAAAGTCGATTAAGATTTGTCATTTTTGGTAGTGATTTTATTAGCCTATTAGATGCACATTGAGTTGGAGAATCTGATAAACCACACTTCCGGTAGCCTAGCTGCAAGAGAAATGCCTTAAATTGCCGTTTGAAGCTTCAACTTTGGGTTCCCAGTTCACGTTATTTGGGTATCGAAAAAAAAAGTCGATTAAGATTTGTCATTTTTGGTAGTGATTTTATTAGCCTATTAGATGCAGAATGAGTTGGAGAATCAGATAAACCACACTTCCGGTAGTCTAGCTGCAAGAGAAATGCCTTAAATTGCCGTTTGAAGCTTCAACTTTGGATTCCCAGTTCACGTTATTTGGGTATCGAAAAAAAAAGTCGATTAAGATTTGTCATTTTTGGTAGTGATTTTATTAGCCTATTAGATGCACAATGAGTTGGAGAATCAGATAAACCCCACTTCCGGTAGTCTAGCTGCAAGAGAAATGCCTTATATTGCCTTTTGAAGCTTCAACTTTGGGTTCCCAGTTCACGTTATTTGGGTAACGAAAAAAAAAATCGATTAACATTTGTCATTTTTGGTAGTGATTTTATTAGCCAATTAGATGCACAATGAGTTGGAGAATCTGATAAACCCCACTTCCGGTAGCCTAGCTGCAAGAGAAATGCTTTAAATTGCCGTTTGAAGCTTCAACTTTGGGTTCCTAGTTCACGTTATTTGGGTATCGAAAAAAAAAGTCGATTAAGATTTGTCATTTTTGGTAGTGATTTTATTAGCCTATTAGATGCAGAATGAGTTGGAGAATCAGATAAACCCCACTTCCGGTAGTCTACCTGCAAGAAAAATGCCTTAAATTGCCGTTTGAAGCTTCAACTTTGGGTTCCCAGTTCACGTTATTTGGGTATCGAAAAAAAAAGTCGATTAAGATTTGTCATTTTTGGTAGTGATTTTATTAGCCTATTAGATGCACATTGAGTTGGAGAATCTGATAAACCCCACTTCCGGTAGCCTAGCTGCAAGAGAAATGCCTTAAATTGCCTTTTGAAGCTTCAACTTTGGGTTCCCAGTTCACGTTATTTGGGTATCGAAAAAAAAAGTCGATTAAGATTTGTCATTTTTGGTAGTGATTTTATTAGCCTATTAGATGCAGAATGAGTTGGAGAATCAGATAAACCACACTTCCGGGAGCCTAGCTGCAAGAGAAATGCCTTAAATTGCCGTTTGAAGCTTCAACTTTGGGTTCCCAGTTCACGTTATTCGGGTATCGAAAAAAAAGTCGATTAAGATTTGTCATTTTTCGTAGTGATTTTATTAGCCTATTAGATGAAGAATGAGTTGGAGAATCAGATAAACCACACTTCCGGTAGTCTAGCTGCAAGAGAAATGCCTTAAATTGCCGTTTGAAGCTTCAACTTTGGGTTCCCAGTTCACGTTATTTGGGTATCGAAAAAAAAAGTCGATTAAGATTTGTCATTTTTGGTAGTGATTTTATTAGCCTATTAGATGCACAATGAGTTGGAGAATCAGATAAACCCCACTTCCGGTAGTCTAGCTGCAAGAGAAATGCCTTATATTGCCTTTTGAAGCTTCAACTTTGGGTTCCCAGTTCACGTTATTTGGGTAACGAAAAAAAAAATCTATTAACATTTGTCATTTTTGGTAGTGATTTTATTAGCCAATTAGATGCACAATGAGTTGGAGAATCTGATAAACCCCACTTCCGGTAGCCTAGCTGCAAGAGAAATGCTTTAAATTGCCGTTTGAAGCTTCAACTTTGGGTTCCTAGTTCACGTTACTTGGGTATCGAAAAAAAAAGTCGATTAAGATTTGTCATTTTTGGTAGTGATTTTATTAGCCTATTAGATGCAGAATGAGTTGGAGAATCAGATAAACCCCACTTCCGGTAGTCTAGCTGCAAGAAAAATGCCTTAAATTGCCGTTTGAAGCTTCAACTTTGGGTTCCCAGTTCACGTTATTTGGGTATCGAAAAAAAAAGTCGATTAAGATTTGTCATTTTTGGTAGTGATTTTATTAGCCTATTAGATGCACATTGAGTTGGAGAATCTGATAAACCCCACTTCCGGTAGCCTAGCTGCAAGAGAAATGCCTTAAATTGCCGTTTGAAGCTTCAACTTTGGGTTCCCAGTTCACGTTATTTGGGTATCGAAAAAAAAAGTCGATTAAGATTTGTCATTTTTGGTAGTGATTTTATTAGCCTATTAGATGCAGAATGAGTTGGAGAATCAGATAAACCACACTTCCGGTAGCCTAGCTGCAAGAGAAATGCCTTAAATTGCCGTTTGAAGCTTCAACTTTGGGTTCCCAGTTCACGTTATTTGGGTATCGAAAAACAAAGTCGATTAAGATTTGTCATTTTTGTTAGTGATTTTATTAGCCTATTAGATGCACAATGAGTTGGAAAATCTGATAAACCCCACTTCCGGTAGTCTAGCTGCAAGTGAAATGCCGTAAATTGCCGTTTGAAGCTTCAACTTTGGGTTACCAGTTCACGTTATTTGGGTATCGAAAAAAAAAGTCGATTAAGATTTGTCATTTTTGGTAGTGATTTCATTAGCCTATTAGATGCACAATGAGTTGGAGAATCTGATAAACCCCACTTCCGGTAGCCTAGCTGCAAGAGAAATGACTTAAATTGCCGTTTGAAGCTTCAACTTTGGGTTCCTAGTTCACGTTATTTGGGTATCGAAAAAAAAAGTCGATTAAGATTTGTCATTTTTGGTAGTGATTTTATTAGCCTATTAGATGCACAATGAGTTGGGGAATCAGATAAACCGCACTTCCGGTAGTCTAGCTGCAAGAGAAATGCCTTAAATTGCCGTTTGAAGCTTCAACTTTGGGTTCCCAGTTCACGTTATTTGGGTATCGAAAAAAAAAGTCGATTAAGATTTGTCATTTTTGGTAGTGATTTTATTAGCCTATTAGATGCAGAATGAGTTGGAGAATCAGATAAACCCCACTTCCGGTAGTCTAGCTGCAAGAAAAATGCCTTAAATTGCCGTTTGAAGCTTCAACTTTGGGTTCCCAGTTCACGTTATTTGGGTATCGAAAAAAAAAGTCGATTAAGATTTGTCATTTTTGGTAGTGATTTTATTAGCCTATTAGATGCACATTGAGTTGGAGAATCTGATAAACCCCACTTCCGGTAGCCTAGCTGCAAGAGAAATGCCTTAAATTGCCGTTTGAAGCTTCAACTTTGGGTTCCCAGTTCACGTTATTTGGGTATCGAAAAAAAAAGTCGATTAAGATTTGTCATTTTTGGTAGTGATTTTATTAGCCTATTAGATGCACAATGAGTTGGGGAATCAGATAAACCGCACTTCCGGTAGTCTAGCTGCAAGAGAAATGCCTTAAATTGCCGTTTGAAGCTTCAACTTTGGGTTCCCAGTTCACGTTATTTGGGTATCGAAAAAAAAAGTCGATTAAGATTTGTCATTTTTGGTAGTGATTTTATTAGCCTATTAGATGCAGAATGAGTTGGAGAATCAGATAAACCCCACTTCCGGTAGTCTAGCTGCAAGAAAAATGCCTTAAATTGCCGTTTGAAGCTTCAACTTTGGGTTCCCAGTTCACGTTATTTGGGTATCGAAAAAAAAAGTCGATTAAGATTTGTCATTTTTGGTAGTGATTTTATTAGCCTATTAGATGCACATTGAGTTGGAGAATCTGATAAACCCCACTTCCGGTAGCCTAGCTGCAAGAGAAATGCCTTAAATTGCCTTTTGAAGCTTCAACTTTGGGTTCCCAGTTCACGTTATTTGGGTATCGAAAAAAAAAGTCGATTAAGATTTGTCATTTTTGGTAGTGATTTTATTAGCCTATTAGATGCAGAATGAGTTGGAGAATCAGATAAACCACACTTCCGGGAGCCTAGCTGCAAGAGAAATGCCTTAAATTGCCGTTTGAAGCTTCAACTTTGGGTTCCCAGTTCACGTTATTCGGGTATCGAAAAAAAAGTCGATTAAGATTTGTCATTTTTCGTAGTGATTTTATTAGCCTATTAGATGAAGAATGAGTTGGAGAATCAGATAAACCACACTTCCGGTAGTCTAGCTGCAAGAGAAATGCCTTAAATTGCCGTTTGAAGCTTCAACTTTGGGTTCCCAGTTCACGTTATTTGGGTATCGAAAAACAAAGTCGATTAAGATTTGTCATTTTTGGTAGTGATTTTATTAGCCTATTAGATGCACAATGAGTTGGAAAATCTGATAAACCCCACTTCCGGTAGTCTAGCTGCAAGTGAAATGCCGTAAATTGCCGTTTGAAGCTTCAACTTTGGGTTACCAGTTCACGTTATTTGGGTATCGAAAAAAAAAGTCGATTAAGATTTGTCATTTTTGGTAGTGATTTTATTAGCCTATTAGATGCACAATGAGTTGGAGAATCTGATAAACCCCACTTCCGGTAGCCTAGCTGCAAGAGAAATGACTTAAATTGCCGTTTGAAGTTCAACTTTGGGTTCCTAGTTCACGTTATTTGGGTATCGAAAAAAAAAAGTCGATTAAGATTTGTCATTTTTGGTAGTGATTTTATTAGCCTATTAGATGCACAATGAGTTGGGGAATCAGATAAACCGCACTTCCGGTAGTCTAGCTGCAAGAGAAATGCCTTAAATTGCCGTTTGAAGCTTCAACTTTGGGTTCCCAGTTCACGTTATTTGGGTATCGAAAAAAAAAGTCGATTAAGATTTGTCATTTTTGGTAGTGATTTTATTAGCCTATTAGATGCACAATGAATTGGAGAATCAGATAAACCGCTCTTCCGGTAGTCTAGCTGCAAGAGAAATGCCTTAAATTGCCGTTTGAAGCTTCAACTTTGGGTTCCCAGTTCACGTTATTTGGGTATCGAAAAAAAAAGTCGATTAAGATTTGTCATTTTTGGTAGTGATTTTATTAGCCTATTAGATGCACAATGAGTTAGAGAATCTGATAAACCCCACTTCCGGTAGCCTAGCTGCAAGTGAAATGCCTTAAATTGCCGTTTGAAGCTTCAACTTTGGGTTCCCAGTTCACGTTATTTGGGTATCGAAAAAAAAAGTCGATTAAGATTTGTCATTTTTGGTAGTGATTTTATTAGCCTATTAGATGCAGAATGAGTTGGAGAATCAGATAAACCCCACTTCCGGTAGTCTAGCTGCAAGAAAAATGCCTTAAATTGCCGTTTGAAGGTTCAACTTTGGGTTCCCAGTTCACGTTATTTGGGTATCGAAAAAAAAAGTCGATTAAGATTTGTCATTTTTGGTAGTGATTTTATTAGCCTATTAGATGCACATTGAGTTGGAGAATCTGATAAACCCCACTTCCGGTAGCCTAGCTGCAAGAGAAATGCCTTAAATTGCCGTTTGAAGCTTCAACTTTGGGTTCCCAGTTCACGTTATTTGGGTATCGAAAAAAAAAGTCGATTAAGATTTGTCATTTTTGGTAGTGATTTTATTAGCCTATTAGATGCACAATGAGTTGGAGAATCAGATAAACCGCACTTCCGTTAGTCTAGCTGCAAGAGAAATGCCTTAAATTGCCGTTTGAAGCTTCAACTTTGGGTTCCCAGTTCACGTTATTTGGGTATCGAAAAAAAAAGTCGATTAAGATTTGTCATTTTTGGTAGTGATTTTATTAGCCTATTATATGCACAATGAGTTGGAGAATCAGATAAACCCCACTTCCGGTAGTCTAGCTGCAAGAGAAATGCCTTAAATTGCCGTTTGAAGGTTCAACTTTGGGTTCCCAGTTCACGTTATTTGGGTATCGAAAAAAAAAGTCGATTAAGATTTGTCATTTTTGGTAGTGATTTTATTAGCCTATTAGATGCACAATGAGTTGGAGACTCTGATAAACCCCACTTCCGGTAGTCTAGCTGCAAGAGAAATGCCTTAAATTGCCGTTTGAAGCTTCAACTTTGGGTTCCCAGTTCACGTTATTTGGGTATCGAAAAAAAAAGTCGATTAAGATTTGTCATTTTTGGTAGTGATTTTATTAGCCTATTAGAAGCACAATGAGTTGGAGAATCAGATAAACCGCACTTCCGGTAGTCTAGCTGCAAGAGAAATGACTTAAATTGCCGTTTGAAGCTTCAACTTTGGGTTCCCAGTTCACGTTATTTGGGTATCGAAAAAAAAAGTCGATTAAGATTTGTCATTTTTGGTAGTGATTTTATTAGCCTATTAGATGCACAATGAGTTGGAGAATCTGATAAACCCCACTTCCGGTAGTATAGCTTCAAGAGAAATGCCTTAAATTGCCGTTTGAAGCTTCAACTTTGGGTTCCCAGTTCACGTTATTTGGGTAACGAAAAAAAAAATCGATTAACATTTGTCATTTTTGGTAGTGATTTTATTAGCCAATTAGATGCACAATGAGTTGGAGAATCTGATAAACCCCACTTCCGGTAGCCTAGCTGCAAGAGAAATGCCTTAATTTGCCGTTTGATGCTTCAACTTTGGGTTCCCAGTTCACGTTATTTGGGTATCGAAAAAAAAAGTCGATTAAGATTTGTCATTTTTGGTAGTGATTTTATTAGCCTATTAGATGCACAATGAGTTGGAGAATCTGATAAACCCCACTTCCGGTAGTCTAGCTGCAAGAGAAATGCCTTAAATTGCCGTTTGAAGCTTCAACTTTGGGTTCCCAGTTCACGTTATTTGGGTATCGAAAAAAAAAGTCGATTAAGATTTGTCATTTTTGGTAGTGATTTTATTAGCCTATTAGATGCACAATGAGTTGGAGAATCAGATAAACCCCACTTCCGGTAGTCTAGCTGCAAGAGAAATGCCTTAAATTGCCGTTTGAAGCTTCAACTTTGGGTTCCCAGTTCACGTTATTTGGGTATCGAAAAAAATGTCGATTAAGATTTGTCATTTTTGGTAGTGATTTTATTAGCCTATTATATGCACAATGAGCTGGAGAATCAGATAAACCCCACTTCCGGTAGTCTAGCTGCAAGAGAAATGCCTTAAATTGCCGTTTGAAGCTTCAACTTTGGGTTCCCAGTTCACGTTATTTGGGTATCGAAAAAAAAAGTCGATTAAGATTTGTCATTTTTGGTAGTGATTTTATTAGCCTATTAGATGCACAATGAATTGGAGAATCAGATAAACCGCTCTTCCGGTAGTTTAGCTGCAAGAGAAATGCCTTAAATTGCCGTTTGAAGCTTCAACTTTGGGTTCCCAGTTCACGTTATTTGGGTATCGAAAAAAAAAGTCGATTAAGATTTGTCATTTTTGGTAGTGATTTTATTAGCCTATTAGATGCACAATGAGTTAGAGAATCTGATAAACCCCACTTCCGGTAGCCTAGCTGCAAGTGAAATGCCTTAAATTGCCGTTTGAAGCTTCAACTTTGGGTTCCCAGTTCACGTTATTTGGGTATCGAAAAAAAAAGTCGATTAAGATTTGTCATTTTTGGTAGTGATTTTATTAGCCTATTAGATGCAGAATGAGTTGGAGAATCAGATAAACCCCACTTCCGGTAGTCTAGCTGCAAGTAAAATGCCTTAAATTGCCGTTTGAAGCTTCAACTTTGGGTTCCCAGTTCACGTTATTTGGGTATCGAAAAAAAAAGTCGATTAAGATTTGTCATTTTTGGTAGTGATTTTATTAGCCTATTAGATGCACATTGAGTTGGAGAATCTGATAAACCCCACTTCCGGTAGCCTAGCTGCAAGAGAAATGCCTTAAATTGCCGTTTGAAGCTTCAACTTTGGGTTCCCAGTTCACGTTATTTGGGTATCGAAAAAAAAAGTCGATTAAGATTTGTCATTTTTGGTAGTGATTTTATTAGCCTATTAGATGCAGAATGAGTTGGAGAATCAGATAAACCACACTTCCGGTAGTCTAGCTGCAAGAGAAATGCCTTAAATTGCCGTTTGAAGCTTCAACTTTGGATTCCCAGTTCACGTTATTTGGGTATCGAAAAAAAAAGTCGATTAAGATTTGTCATTTTTGGTAGTGATTTTATTAGCCTATTAGATGCACAATGAGTTGGAGAATCTGATAAACCCCACTTCCGGTAGCCTAGCTGCAAGAGAAATGCCTAAAATTGCCGTTTGAAGCTTCAACTTTGGGTTCCCAGTTCACGTTATTTGGGTATCGAAAAAAAAAGTCGATTAAGATTTGTCATTTTTGGTAGTGATTTTATTAGCCTATTAGATGCACAATGAGTTGGAGAATCAGATAAACCGCACTTCCGTTAGTCTAGCTGCAAGAGAAATGCCTTAAATTGCCGTTTGAAGCTTCAACTTTGGGTTCCCAGTTCACGTTATTTGGGTATCGAAAAAAAAAGTCGATTAAGATTTGTCATTTTTGGTAGTGATTTTATTAGCCTATTATATGCACAATGAGTTGGAGAATCAGATAAACCCCACTTCCGGTAGTCTAGCTGCAAGAGAAATGCCTTAAATTGCCGTTTGAAGGTTCAACTTTGGGTTCCCAGTTCACGTTATTTGGGTATCGAAAAAAAAAGTCGATTAAGATTTGTCATTTTTGGTAGTGATTTTATTAGCCTATTAGATGCACAATGAGTTGGAGACTCTGATAAACCCCACTTCCGGTAGTCTAGCTGCAAGAGAAATGCCTTAAATTGCCGTTTGAAGCTTCAACTTTGGGTTCCCAGTTCACGTTATTTGGGTATCGAAAAAAAAAGTCGATTAAGATTTGTCATTTTTGGTAGTGATTTTATTAGCCTATTAGAAGCACAATGAGTTGGAGAATCAGATAAACCGCACTTCCGGTAGTCTAGCTGCAAGAGAAATGACTTAAATTGCCGTTTGAAGCTTCAACTTTGGGTTCCCAGTTCACGTTATTTGGGTATCGAAAAAAAAAGTCGATTAAGATTTGTCATTTTTGGTAGTGATTTTATTAGCCTATTAGATGCACAATGAGTTGGAGAATCTGATAAACCCCACTTCCGGTAGTATAGCTTCAAGAGAAATGCCTTAAATTGCCGTTTGAAGCTTCAACTTTGGGTTCCCAGTTCACGTTATTTGGGTAACGAAAAAAAAAATCGATTAACATTTGTCATTTTTGGTAGTGATTTTATTAGCCAATTAGATGCACAATGAGTTGGAGAATCTGATAAACCCCACTTCCGGTAGCCTAGCTGCAAGAGAAATGCCTTAATTTGCCGTTTGATGCTTCAACTTTGGGTTCCCAGTTCACGTTATTTGGGTATCGAAAAAAAAAGTCGATTAAGATTTGTCATTTTTGGTAGTGATTTTATTAGCCTATTAGATGCACAATGAGTTGGAGAATCTGATAAACCCCACTTCCGGTAGTCTAGCTGCAAGAGAAATGCCTTAAATTGCCGTTTGAAGCTTCAACTTTGGGTTCCCAGTTCACGTTATTTGGGTATCGAAAAAAAAATCGATTAAGATTTGTCATTTTTGGTAGTGATTTTATTAGCCTATTAGATGCACAATGAGTTGGAGAATCAGATAAACCCCACTTCCGGTAGTCTAGCTGCAAGAGAAATGCCTTAAATTGCCGTTTGAAGCTTCAACTTTGGGTTCCCAGTTCACGTTATTTGGGTATCGAAAAAAATGTCGATTAAGATTTGTCATTTTTGGTAGTGATTTTATTAGCCTATTATATGCACAATGAGCTGGAGAATCAGATAAACCCCACTTCCGGTAGTCTAGCTGCAAGAGAAATGCCTTAAATTGCCGTTTGAAGCTTCAACTTTGGGTTCCCAGTTCACGTTATTTGGGTATCGACAAAAAAAGTCGATTAAGATTTGTCATTTTTGGTAGTGATTTTATTAGCCTATTAGATGCACAATGAGTTGGAGACTCTGATAAACCCCACTTCCGGTAGTCTAGCTGCAAGAGAAATGCCTTAAATTGCCGTTTGAAGATTCAACTTTGGGTTCCCAGTTCACGTTATTTGGGTATCGAAAAAAAAGTCGATTAAGATTTGTCATTTTTGGTAGTGATTTTATTAGCCTATTAGATGCAGAATGAGTTGGAGAATCAGATAAACCACACTTCCGGTAGTCTAGCTGCAAGAGAAATGCCTTAAATTGCCGTTTGAAGTTTCAACTTTGGGTTCCCAGTTCACGTTATTTGGGTATCGAAAAAAAAAGTCGATTAAGATTTGTCATTTTTGGTAGTGATTTTATTAGCCTATTAGATGCACAATGAGTTGGAGAATCTGATAAACCCCACTTCCGGTAGCCTAGCTGCAAGAGAAATGCCTAAAATTGCCGTTTGAAGCTTCAACTTTGGGTTCCCAGTTCACGTTATTTGGGTATCGAAAAAAAAAGTCGATTAAGATTTGTCATTTTTGGTAGTGATTTTATTAGCCTATTAGAAGCACAATGAGTTGGAGAATCAGATAAACCGCACTTCCGGTAGTCTAGCTGCAAGAGAAATGCCTTAAATTGCCGTTTGAAGCTTCAACTTTGGGTTCCCAGTTCACGTTATTTGGGTATCGAAAAAAAAAGTCGATTAAGATTTGTCATTTTTGGTAGTGATTTTATTAGCCTATTAGATGCACAATGAGTTGGAGAATCTGATAAACCCCACTTCCGGTAGTATAGCTTCAAGAGAAATGCCTTAAATTGCCGTTTGAAGCTTCAACTTTGGGTTCCCAGTTCACGTTATTTGGGTAACGAAAAAAAAAATCGATTAACATTTGTCATTTTTGGTAGTGATTTTATTAGCCAATTAGATGCACAATGAGTTGGAGAATCTGATAAACCCCACTTCCGGTAGCCTAGCTGCAAGTGAAATGCCTTAAATTGCCGTTTGAAGCTTCAACTTTGGGTTCCCAGTTCACGTTATTTGGGTATCGAAAAAAAAAGTCGATTAAGATTTGTCATTTTTGGTAGTGATTTTATTAGCCTATTAGATGCAGAATGAGTTGGAGAATCAGATAAACCCCACTTCCGGTAGTCTAGCTGCAAGAGAAATGCCTTAAATTGCCGTTTGAAGCTTCAACTTTGGGTTCCCAGTTCACGTTATTTGGGTATCGAAAAAAAAAGTCGATTAAGATTTGTCATTTTTGGTAGTGATTTTATTAGCCTATTAGATGCACAATGAGTTGGAGAATCAGATAAACCCCACTTCCGGTAGTCTAGCTGCAAGAGAAATGCCTTAATTTGCCGTTTGATGCTTCAACTTTGGGTTCCCAGTTCACGTTATTTGGGTATCGAAAAAAAAAGTCGATTAAGATTTGTCATTTTTGGTAGTGATTTTATTAGCCTATTAGATGCACAATGAGTTGGAGAATCTGATAAACCCCACTTCCGGTAGTCTAGCTGCAAGAGAAATGCCTTAAATTGCCGTTTGAAGCTTCAACTTTGGGTTCCCAGTTCACGTTATTTGGGTAACGAAAAAAAAAATCTATTAACATTTGTCATTTTTGGTAGTGATTTTATTAGCCAATTAGATGCACAATGAGTTGGAGAATCTGATAAACCCCACTTCCGGTAGCCTAGCTGCAAGAGAAATGCTTTAAATTGCCGTTTGAAGCTTCAACTTTGGGTTCCTAGTTCACGTTATTTGGGTATCGAAAAAAAAAGTCGATTAAGATTTGTCATTTTTGGTAGTGATTTTATTAGCCTATTAGATGCAGAATGAGTTGGAGAATCAGATAAACCCCACTTCCGGTAGTCTAGCTGCAAGAAAAATGCCTTAAATTGCCGTTTGAAGCTTCAACTTTGGGTTCCCAGTTCACGTTATTTGGGTATCGAAAAAAAAAGTCGATTAAGATTTGTCATTTTTGGTAGTGATTTTATTAGCCTATTAGATGCACATTGAGTTGGAGAATCTGATAAACCCCACTTCCGGTAGCCTAGCTGCAAGAGAAATGCCTTAAATTGCCGTTTGAAGCTTCAACTTTGGGTTCCCAGTTCACGTTATTTGGGTATCGAAAAAAAAAGTCGATTAAGATTTGTCATTTTTGGTAGTGATTTTATTAGCCTATTAGATGCAGAATGAGTTGGAGAATCAGATAAACCACACTTCCGGTAGCCTAGCTGCAAGAGAAATGCCTTAAATTGCCGTTTGAAGCTTCAACTTTGGGTTCCCAGTTCACGTTATTTGGGTATCGAAAAACAAAGTCGATTAAGATTTGTCATTTTTGTTAGTGATTTTATTAGCCTATTAGATGCACAATGAGTTGGAAAATCTGATAAACCCCACTTCCGGTAGTCTAGCTGCAAGTGAAATGCCGTAAATTGCCGTTTGAAGCTTCAACTTTGGGTTACCAGTTCACGTTATTTGGGTATCGAAAAAAAAAGTCGATTAAGATTTGTCATTTTTGGTAGTGATTTTATTAGCCTATTAGATGCACAATGAGTTGGAGAATCTGATAAACCCCACTTCCGGTAGCCTAGCTGCAAGAGAAATGACTTAAATTGCCGTTTGAAGCTTCAACTTTGGGTTCCTAGTTCACGTTATTTGGGTATCGAAAAAAAAAGTCGATTAAGATTTGTCATTTTTGGTAGTGATTTTATTAGCCTATTAGATGCACAATGAGTTGGGGAATCAGATAAACCGCACTTCCGGTAGTCTAGCTGCAAGAGAAATGCCTTAAATTGCCGTTTGAAGCTTCAACTTTGGGTTCCCAGTTCACGTTATTTGGGTATCGAAAAAAAAAGTCGATTAAGATTTGTCATTTTTGGTAGTGATTTTATTAGCCTATTAGATGCAGAATGAGTTGGAGAATCAGATAAACCCCACTTCCGGTAGTCTAGCTGCAAGAAAAATGCCTTAAATTGCCGTTTGAAGCTTCAACTTTGGGTTCCCAGTTCACGTTATTTGGGTATCGAAAAAAAAAGTCGATTAAGATTTGTCATTTTTGGTAGTGATTTTATTAGCCTATTAGATGCACATTGAGTTGGAGAATCTGATAAACCCCACTTCCGGTAGCCTAGCTGCAAGAGAAATGCCTTAAATTGCCGTTTGAAGCTTCAACTTTGGGTTCCCAGTTCACGTTATTTGGGTATCGAAAAAAAAAGTCGATTAAGATTTGTCATTTTTGGTAGTGATTTTATTAGCCTATTAGATGCAGAATGAGTTGGAGAATCAGATAAACCACACTTCCGGTAGTCTAGCTGCAAGAGAAATGCCTTAAATTGCCGTTTGAAGCTTCAACTTTGGATTCCCAGTTCACGTTATTTGGGTATCGAAAAAAAAAGTCGATTAAGATTTGTCATTTTTGGTAGTGATTTTATTAGCCTATTAGATGCACAATGAGTTGGAGAATCAGATAAACCCCACTTCCGGTAGTCTAGCTGCAAGAGAAATGCCTTATATTGCCTTTTGAAGCTTCAACTTTGGGTTCCCAGTTCACGTTATTTGGGTAACGAAAAAAAAAATCGATTAACATTTGTCATTTTTGGTAGTGATTTTATTAGCCAATTAGATGCACAATGAGTTGGAGAATCTGATAAACCCCACTTCCGGTAGCCTAGCTGCAAGAGAAATGCTTTAAATTGCCGTTTGAAGCTTCAACTTTGGGTTCCTAGTTCACGTTATTTGGGTATCGAAAAAAAAAGTCGATTAAGATTTGTCATTTTTGGTAGTGATTTTATTAGCCTATTAGATGCAGAATGAGTTGGAGAATCAGATAAACCCCACTTCCGGTAGTCTAGCTGCAAGAAAAATGCCTTAAATTGCCGTTTGAAGCTTCAACTTTGGGTTCCCAGTTCACGTTATTTGGGTATCGAAAAAAAAAGTCGATTAAGATTTGTCATTTTTGGTAGTGATTTTATTAGCCTATTAGATGCACATTGAGTTGGAGAATCTGATAAACCCCACTTCCGGTAGCCTAGCTGCAAGAGAAATGCCTTAAATTGCCTTTTGAAGCTTCAACTTTGGGTTCCCAGTTCACGTTATTTGGGTATCGAAAAAAAAAGTCGATTAAGATTTGTCATTTTTGGTAGTGATTTTATTAGCCTATTAGATGCAGAATGAGTTGGAGAATCAGATAAACCACACTTCCGGGAGCCTAGCTGCAAGAGAAATTTCTTAAATTGCCGTTTGAAGCTTCAACTTTGGGTTCCCAGTTCACGTTATTCGGGTATCGAAAAAAAAGTCGATTAAGATTTGTCATTTTTCGTAGTGATTTTATTAGCCTATTAGATGAAGAATGAGTTGGAGAATCAGATAAACCACACTTCCGGTAGTCTAGCTGCAAGAGAAATGCCTTAAATTGCCGTTTGAAGCTTCAACTTTGGGTTCCCAGTTCACGTTATTTGGGTATCGAAAAACAAAGTCGATTAAGATTTGTCATTTTTGTTAGTGATTTTATTAGCCTATTAGATGCACAATGAGTTGGAAAATCTGATAAACCCCACTTCCGGTAGTCTAGCTGCAAGTGAAATGCCGTAAATTGCCGTTTGAAGCTTCAACTTTGGGTTACCAGTTCACGTTATTTGGGTATCGAAAAAAAAAGTCGATTAAGATTTGTCATTTTTGGTAGTGATTTTATTAGCCTATTAGATGCATAATGAGTTGGAGAATCTGATAAACCCCACTTCCGGTAGCCTAGCTGCAAGAGAAATGACTTAAATTGCCGTTTGAAGTTCAACTTTGGGTTCCTAGTTCACGTTATTTGGGTATCGAAAAAAAAAGTCGATTAAGATTTGTCATTTTTGGTAGTGATTTTATTAGCCTATTAGATGCACAATGAGTTGGGGAATCAGATAAACCGCACTTCCGGTAGTCTAGCTGCAAGAGAAATGCCTTAAATTGCCGTTTGAAGCTTCAACTTTGGGTTCCCAGTTCACGTTATTTGGGTATCGAAAAAAAAAGTCGATTAAGATTTGTCATTTTTGGTAGTGATTTTATTAGCCTATTAGATGCACAATGAATTGGAGAATCAGATAAACCGCTCTTCCGGTAGTCTAGCTGCAAGAGAAATGCCTTAAATTGCCGTTTGAAGCTTCAACTTTGGGTTCCCAGTTCACGTTATTTGGGTATCGAAAAAAAAAGTCGATTAAGATTTGTCATTTTTGGTAGTGATTTTATTAGCCTATTAGATGCACAATGAGTTAGAGAATCTGATAAACCCCACTTCCGGTAGCCTAGCTGCAAGTGAAATGCCTTAAATTGCCGTTTGAAGCTTCAACTTTGGGTTCCCAGTTCACGTTATTTGGGTATCGAAAAAAAAAGTCGATTAAGATTTGTCATTTTTGGTAGTGATTTTATTAGCCTATTAGATGCAGAATGAGTTGGAGAATCAGATAAACCCCACTTCCGGTAGTCTAGCTGCAAGAAAAATGCCTTAAATTGCCGTTTGAAGCTTCAACTTTGGGTTCCCAGTTCACGTTATTTGGGTATCGAAAAAAAAAGTCGATTAAGATTTGTCATTTTTGGTAGTGATTTTATTAGCCTATTAGATGCACATTGAGTTGGAGAATCTGATAAACCCCACTTCCGGTAGCCTAGCTGCAAGAGAAATGCCTTAAATTGCCGTTTGAAGCTTCAACTTTGGGTTCCCAGTTCACGTTATTTGGGTATCGAAAAAAAAAGTCGATTAAGATTTGTCATTTTTGGTAGTGATTTTATTAGCCTATTAGATGCAGAATGAGTTGGAGAATCAGATAAACCACACTTCCGGTAGTCTAGCTGCAAGAGAAATGCCTTAAATTGCCGTTTGAAGCTTCAACTTTGGATTCCCAGTTCACGTTATTTGGGTATCGAAAAAAAAAGTCGATTAAGATTTGTCATTTTTGGTAGTGATTTTATTAGCCTATTAGATGCACAATGAGTTGGAGAATCTGATAAACCCCACTTCCGGTAGCCTAGCTGCAAGAGAAATGCCTAAAATTGCCGTTTGAAGCTTCAACTTTGGGTTCCCAGTTCACGTTATTTGGGTATCGAAAAAAAAAGTCGATTAAGATTTGTCATTTTTGGTAGTGATTTTATTAGCCTATTAGATGCACAATGAGTTGGAGAATCAGATAAACCGCACTTCCGTTAGTCTAGCTGCAAGAGAAATGCCTTAAATTGCCGTTTGAAGCTTCAACTTTGGGTTCCCAGTTCACGTTATTTGGGTATCGAAAAAAAAAGTCGATTAAGATTTGTCATTTTTGGTAGTGATTTTATTAGCCTATTATATGCACAATGAGTTGGAGAATCAGATAAACCCCACTTCCGGTAGTCTAGCTGCAAGAGAAATGCCTTAAATTGCCGTTTGAAGGTTCAACTTTGGGTTCCCAGTTCACGTTATTTGGGTATCGAAAAAAAAAGTCGATTAAGATTTGTCATTTTTGGTAGTGATTTTATTAGCCTATTAGATGCACAATGAGTTGGAGACTCTGATAAACCCCACTTCCGGTAGTCTAGCTGCAAGAGAAATGCCTTAAATTGCCGTTTGAAGCTTCAACTTTGGGTTCCCAGTTCACGTTATTTGGGTATCGAAAAAAAAAGTCGATTAAGATTTGTCATTTTTGGTAGTGATTTTATTAGCCTATTAGAAGCACAATGAGTTGGAGAATCAGATAAACCGCACTTCCGGTAGTCTAGCTGCAAGAGAAATGACTTAAATTGCCGTTTGAAGCTTCAACTTTGGGTTCCCAGTTCACGTTATTTGGGTATCGAAAAAAAAAGTCGATTAAGATTTGTCATTTTTGGTAGTGATTTTATTAGCCTATTAGATGCACAATGACTTGGAGAATCTGATAAACCCCACTTCCGGTAGTATAGCTTCAAGAGAAATGCCTTAAATTGCCGTTTGAAGCTTCAACTTTGGGTTCCCAGTTCACGTTATTTGGGTAACGAAAAAAAAAATCGATTAACATTTGTCATTTTTGGTAGTGATTTTATTAGCCAATTAGATGCACAATGAGTTGGAGAATCTGATAAACCCCACTTCCGGTAGCCTAGCTGCAAGAGAAATGCCTTAATTTGCCGTTTGATGCTTCAACTTTGGGTTCCCAGTTCACGTTATTTGGGTATCGAAAAAAAAAGTCGATTAAGATTTGTCATTTTTGGTAGTGATTTTATTAGCCTATTAGATGCACAATGAGTTGGAGAATCTGATAAACCCCACTTCCGGTAGTCTAGCTGCAAGAGAAATGCCTTAAATTGCCGTTTGAAGCTTCAACTTTGGGTTCCCAGTTCACGTTATTTGGGTATCGAAAAAAAAAGTCGATTAAGATTTGTCATTTTTGGTAGTGATTTTATTAGCCTATTAGATGCACAATGAGTTGGAGAATCAGATAAACCCCACTTCCGGTAGTCTAGCTGCAAGAGAAATGCCTTAAATTGCCGTTTGAAGCTTCAACTTTGGGTTCCCAGTTCACGTTATTTGGGTATCGAAAAAAATGTCGATTAAGATTTGTCATTTTTGGTAGTGATTTTATTAGCCTATTATATGCACAATGAGCTGGAGAATCAGATAAACCCCACTTCCGGTAGTCTAGCTGCAAGAGAAATGCCTTAAATTGCCGTTTGAAGCTTCAACTTTGGGTTCCCAGTTCACGTTATTTGGGTATCGAAAAAAAAAGTCGATTAAGATTTGTCATTTTTGGTAGTGATTTTATTAGCCTATTAGATGCACAATGAGTTGGAGACTCTGATAAACCCCACTTCCGGTAGTCTAGCTGCAAGAGAAATGCCTTAAATTGCCGTTTGAAGCTTCAACTTTGGGTTCCCAGTTCACGTTATTTGGGTATCGAAAAAAAAGTCGATTAAGATTTGTCATTTTTGGTAGTGATTTTATTAGCCTATTAGATGCAGAATGAGTTGGAGAATCAGATAAACCACACTTCCGGTAGTCTAGCTGCAAGAGAAATGCCTTAAATTGCCGTTTGAAGTTTCAACTTTGGGTTCCCAGTTCACGTTATTTGGGTATCGAAAAAAAAAGTCGATTAAGATTTGTCATTTTTGGTAGTGATTTTATTAGCCTATTAGATGCACAATGAGTTGGAGAATCTGATAAACCCCACTTCCGGTAGCCTAGCTGCAAGAGAAATGCCTAAAATTGCCGTTTGAAGCTTCAACTTTGGGTTCCCAGTTCACGTTATTTGGGTATCGAAAAAAAAGTCGATTAAGATTTGTCATTTTTGGTAGTGATTTTATTAGCCTATTAGAAGCACAATGAGTTGGAGAATCAGATAAACCGCACTTCCGGTAGTCTAGCTGCAAGAGAAATGCCTTAAATTGCCGTTTGAAGCTTCAACTTTGGGTTCCCAGTTCACGTTATTTGGGTATCGAAAAAAAAAGTCGATTAAGATTTGTCATTTTTGGTAGTGATTTTATTAGCCTATTAGATGCACAATGAGTTGGAGAATCTGATAAACCCCACTTCCGGTAGTATAGCTTCAAGAGAAATGCCTTAAATTGCCGTTTGAAGCTTCAACTTTGGGTTCCCAGTTCACGTTATTTGGGTAACGAAAAAAAAAATCGATTAACATTTGTCATTTTTGGTAGTGATTTTATTAGCCAATTAGATGCACAATGAGTTGGAGAATCTGATAAACCCCACTTCCGGTAGCCTAGCTGCAAGTGAAATGCCTTAAATTGCCGTTTGAAGCTTCAACTTTGGGTTCCCAGTTCACGTTATTTGGGTATCGAAAAAAAAAGTCGATTAAGATTTGTCATTTTTGGTAGTGATTTTATTAGCCTATTAGATGCAGAATGAGTTGGAGAATCAGATAAACCCCACTTCCGGTAGTCTAGCTGCAAGAGAAATGCCTTAAATTGCCGTTTGAAGCTTCAACTTTGGGTTCCCAGTTCACGTTATTTGGGTATCGAAAAAAAAAGTCGATTAAGATTTGTCATTTTTGGTAGTGATTTTATTAGCCTATTAGATGCACAATGAGTTGGAGAATCAGATAAACCCCACTTCCGGTAGCCTAGCTGCAAGAGAAATGCCTTAAATTGCCGTTTGAAGCTTCAACTTTGTGTTCCCTGTTCACGTTATTTGGGTATGGAAAAAAAAAGTCGATTAAGATTTGTCATTTTTGGTAGTAATTTTATTAGCCTATTAGATGCACAATGAGTTGGAGAATCTGATAAACCCCACTTCCGGTAGCCTAGCTGCAAGAGAAATGCCTTAAATTGCCGTTTGAAGCTTCAACTTTGGGTTCCCAGTTCACGTTATTTGGGTATCGAAAAAAAAAGTCGATTAAGATTTGTCATTTTTGGTAGTGATTTTATTAGCCTATTAGATGCACAATGTGTTGGAGAATCTGATAAAACCCACTTCCGGTAGCCTAGCTGCAAGAGAAATGCCTTAAATTGCCGTTTGAAGCTTCAACTTTGGGTTCCCAGTTCACGTTATTTGGGTATCGAAAAAAAAAGTCGATTAACATTTTTCATTTTTGGTAGTGATTTTATTAGCCTATTAGATGCACAATGAGTTGCAGAATCTGATAAACCCCACTTCCGGTAGCATGGCTGCAAGAGAAATGCCTTAAATTGCCGTTTGAAGCTTCAACTTTAGGTTCCCAGTTTTACGTTATTTGGGTATCGAAAAAAAAAGTCGATTAACATTTGTCATTTTTGGTAGTGATTTTATTAGCCTATTAGATGCAGAATGAGTTGGAGAATCTGATAAATCCCACTTCCGGTAGTCTAGCTGCAAGAGAAATGCCTTAAATTGCCGTTTGAAGCTTCAACTTTGGGTTCCCAGTTCACGTTATTTGGGTATCGAAAAAAAAAGTCGATTAAGATTTGTCATTTTTGGTAGTGATTTTATTAGCCTATTAGATGCACAATGAGTTGGAGAATCTAATAAACCCCACTTCCGGTAGTCTAGCTGCAAGCGAAATGTCTTAAATTGCCGTTTGAAGCTTCAACTTTGGGTTCCCAGTTCACGTTATTTGGGTATGGAAAAAAAAAGTCGATTAAGATTTGTCATTTTTGGTAGTGATTTTATTAGCCTATTAGATGCACAATGAGTTGGAGAATCAGATAAACCCCACTTCCGGTAGTCTAGCTGCAAGAGAAATGCCTTAAATTGCCGTTTGAAGCTTCAACTTTGGGTTCCCAGTTCACGTTATTTGGGTATCGAAAAAAAAAGTCGATTAAGATTTGTCATTTTTGGTAGTGATTTTATTAGCCTATTAGATGCACAATGAGTTGGAGAATCAGATAAAACCCACTTCCGGTAGTCTAGCTGCAAGAGAAATGCCTTAAATTGCCGTTTGAAGCTTCAACTTTGGGTTCCTAGTTCACGTTATTTGGGTATCGAAAAAAAAAGTCGATTAAGATTTGTCATTTTTGGTAGTGATTTTATTAGCCTATTAGATGCAGAATGAGTTGGAGAATCAGATAAACCCCACTTCCGGTAGTCTAGCTGCAAGAAAAATGCCTTAAATTGCCGTTTGAAGCTTCAACTTTGGGTTCCCAGTTCACGTTATTTGGGTATCGAAAAAAAAAGTCGATTAAGATTTGTCATTTTTGGTAGTGATTTTATTAGCCTATTAGATGCACATTGAGTTGGAGAATCTGATAAACCCCACTTCCGGTAGCCTAGCTGCAAGAGAAATGCCTTAAATTGCCGTTTGAAGCTTCAACTTTGGGTTCCTAGTTCACGTTATTTGGGTATCGAAAAAAAAAGTCGATTAAGATTTGTCATTTTTGGTAGTGATTTTATTAGCCTATTAGATGAAGAATGAGTTGGAGAATCAGATAAACCCCACTTCCGGTAGTCTAGCTGCAAGAAAAATGCCTTAAATTGCCGTTTGAAGCTTCAACTTTGGGTTCCCAGTTCACGTTATTTGGGTATCGAAAAAAAAAGTCGATTAAGATTTGTCATTTTTGGTAGTGATTTTATTAGCCTATTAGATGCACATTGAGTTGGAGAATCTGATAAACCCCACTTCCGGTAGCCTAGTTGCAAGAGAAATGCCTTAAATTGCCGTTTGAAGCTTCAACTTTGGGTTCCCAGTTCACGTTATTTGGGTATCGAAAAAAAAAGTCGATTAAGATTTGTCATTTTTGGTAGTGATTTTATTAGCCTATTAGATGCAGAATGAGTTGGAGAATCAGATAAACCACACTTCCGGTAGTCTAGCTGCAAGAGAAATGCCTTAAATTGCCGTTTGAAGCTTCAACTTTGGATTCCCAGTTCACGTTATTTGGGTATCGAAAAAAAAAGTCGATTAAGATTTGTCATTTTTGGTAGTGATTTTATTAGCCTATTAGATGCACAATGAGTTGGAGAATCAGATAAACCCCACTTCCGGTAGTCTAGCTGCAAGAGAAATGCCTTATATTGCCTTTTGAAGCTTCAACTTTGGGTTCCCAGTTCACGTTATTTGGGTAACGAAAAAAAAAATCGATTAACATTTGTCATTTTTGGTAGTGATTTTATTAGCCAATTAGATGCACAATGAGTTGGAGAATCTGATAAACCCCACTTCCGGTAGCCTAGCTGCAAGAGAAATGCTTTAAATTGCCGTTTGAAGCTTCAACTTTGGGTTCCTAGTTCACGTTATTTGGGTATCGAAAAAAAAAGTCGTTTAAGATTTGTCATTTTTGGTAGTGATTTTATTAGCCTATTAGATGCAGAATGAGTTGGAGAATCAGATAAACCCCACTTCCGGTAGTCTAGCTGCAAGAAAAATGCCTTAAATTGCCGTTTGAAGCTTCAACTTTGGGTTCCCAGTTCACGTTATTTGGGTATCGAAAAAAAAAGTCGATTAAGATTTGTCATTTTTGGTAGTGATTTTATTAGCCTATTAGATGCACATTGAGTTGGAGAATCTGATAAACCCCACTTCCGGTAGCCTAGCTGCAAGAGAAATGCCTTAAATTGCCGTTTGAATCTTCAACTTTGGGTTCCCAGTTCACGTTATTTGGGTATCGAAAAAAAAAGTCGATTAAGATTTGTCATTTTTGGTAGTGATTTTATTAGCCTATTAGATGCAGAATGAGTTGGAGAATCAGATAAACCACACTTCCGGTAGCCTAGCTGCAAGAGAAATGCCTTAAATTGCCGTTTGAAGCTTCAACTTTGGGTTCCCAGTTCACGTTATTCGGGTATCGAAAAAAAAGTCGACTAAGATTTGTCATTTTTCGTAGTGATTTTATTAGCCTATTAGATGAAGAATGAGTTGGAGAATCAGATAAACCACACTTCCGGTAGTCTAGCTGCAAGAGAAATGCCTTAAATTGCCGTTTGAAGCTTCAACTTTGGGTTCCCAGTTCACGTTATTTGGGTATCGAAAAACAAAGTCGATTAAGATTTGTCATTTTTGTTAGTGATTTTATTAGCCTATTAGATGCACAATGAGTTGGAGAATCAGATAAACCCCACTTCCGGTAGTCTAGCTGCAAGAGAAATGCCTTATATTGCCTTTTGAAGCTTCAACTTTGGGTTCCCAGTTCACGTTATTTGGGTAACGAAAAAAAAAATCGATTAACATTTGTCATTTTTGGTAGTGATTTTATTAGCCAATTAGATGCACAATGAGTTGGAGAATCTGATAAACCCCACTTCCGGTAGCCTAGCTGCAAGAGAAATGCTTTAAATTGCCGTTTGAAGCTTCAACTTTGGGTTCCTAGTTCACGTTATTTGGGTATCGAAAAAAAAAGTCGTTTAAGATTTGTCATTTTTGGTAGTGATTTTATTAGCCTATTAGATGCAGAATGAGTTGGAGAATCAGATAAACCCCACTTCCGGTAGTCTAGCTGCAAGAAAAATGCCTTAAATTGCCGTTTGAAGCTTCAACTTTGGGTTCCCAGTTCACGTTA
The DNA here is from genome assembly GCA_963932145.1 of Acanthosepion lycidas. NCBI lineage: Eukaryota > Metazoa > Mollusca > Cephalopoda > Sepiida > Sepiidae > Acanthosepion > Acanthosepion lycidas. Next base: position 7,349,833 of record OZ010601.1, read on the forward strand.
TTTGGGTATCGAAAAAAAAAGTCGATTAAGATTTGTCATTTTTGGTAGTGATTTTATTAGCCTATTAGATGCACATTGAGTTGGAGAATCTGATAAACCCCACTTCCGGTAGCCTAGCTGCAAGAGAAATGCCTTAAATTGCCGTTTGAAGCTTCAACTTTGTGTTCCCAGTTCACGTTATTTGGGTATCGAAAAAAAAAGTCGATTAAGATTTGTCATTTTTGGTAGTGATTTTATTAGCCTATTAGATGCAGAATGAGTTGGAGAATCAGATAAACCACACTTCCGGTAGCCTAGCTGCAAGAGAAATGCCTTAAATTGCCGTTTGAAGCTTCAACTTTGGGTTCCCAGTTCACGTTATTCGGGTATCGAAAAAAAAGTCGATTAAGATTTGTCATTTTTTGTAGTGATTTTATTAGCCTATTAGATGAAGAATGAGTTGGAGAATCAGATAAACCACACTTCCGGTAGTCTAGCTGCAAGAGAAATGCCTTAAATTGCCGTTTGAAGCTTCAACTTTGGGTTCCCAGTTCACGTTATTTGGGTATCGAAAAACAAAGTCGATTAAGATTTGTCATTTTTGTTAGTGATTTTATTAGCCTATTAGATGCACAATGAGTTGGAAAATCTGATAAACCCCACTTCCGGTAGTCTAGCTGCAAGTGAAATGCCGTAAATTGCCGTTTGAAGCTTCAACTTTGGGTTACCAGTTCACGTTATTTGGGTATCGAAAAAAAAAGTCGATTAAGATTTGTCATTTTTGGTAGTGATTTTATTAGCCTATTAGATGCACAATGAGTTAGAGAATCTGATAAACCCCACTTCCGGTAGCCTAGCTGCAAGTGAAATGCCTTAAATTGCCGTTTGAAGCTTCAACTTTGGGTTCCCAGTTCACGTTATTTGGGTATCGAAAAAAAAAGTCGATTAAGATTTGTCATTTTTGGTAGTGATTTTATTAGCCTATTAGATGCAGAATGAGTTGGAGAATCAGATAAACCCCACTTCCGGTAGTCTAGCTGCAAGAAAAATGCCTTAAATTGCCGTTTGAAGCTTCAACTTTGGGGTCCCAGTTCACGTTATTTGGGTATCGAAAAAAAAAGTCGATTAAGATTTGTCATTTTTGGTAGTGATTTTATTAGCCTATTAGATGCACATTGAGTTGGAGAATCTGATAAACCCCACTTCCGGTAGCCTAGCTGCAAGAGAAATGCCTTAAATTGCCGTTTGAAGCTTCAACTTTGGGTTCCCAGTTCACGTTATTTGGGTATCGAAAAAAAAAGTCGATTAAGATTTGTCATTTTTGGTAGTGATTTTATTAGCCTATTAGATGCAGAATGAGTTGGAGAATCAGATAAACCACACTTCCGGTAGTCTAGCTGCAAGAGAAATGCCTTAAATTGCCGTTTGAAGCTTCAATTTTGGATTCCCAGTTCACGTTATTTTGGTATCGAAAAAAAAAGTCGATTAAGATTTGTCATTTTTGGTAGTGATTTTATTAGCCTATTAGATGCACAATGAGTTGGAGAATCTGATAAACCCCACTTCCGGTAGCCTAGCTGCAAGAGAAATGCCTAAAATTGCCGTTTGAAGCTTCAACTTTGGGTTTCCAGTTCACGTTATTTGGGTATCGAAAAAAAAAGTCGATTAAGATTTGTCATTTTTGGTAGTGATTTTATTAGCCTATTAGATGCACAATGAGTTGGAGAATCAGATAAACCGCACTTCCGTTAGTCTAGCTGCAAGAGAAATGCCTTAAATTGCCGTTTGAAGCTTCAACTTTGGGTTCCCAGTTCACGTTATTTGGGTATCGAAAAAAAAAGTCGATTAAGATTTGTCATTTTTGGTAGTGATTTTATTAGCCTATTAGATGCACAATGAGTTGGAGAATCTGATAAACCCCACTTCCGGTAGTATAGCTTCAAGTGAAATGCCTTAAATTGCCGTTTGAAGCTTCAACTTTGGGTTCCCAGTTCACGTTATTTGGGTAACGAAAAAAAAAATCGATTAACATTTGTCATTTTTGGTAGTGATTTTATTAGCCAATTAGATGCACAATGAGTTGGAGAATCTGATAAACCCCACTTCCGGTAGCCTAGCTGCAAGTGAAATGCCTTAAATTGCCGTTTGAAGCTTCAACTATGGGTTCCCAGTTCACGTTATTTGGGTATCGAAAAAAAAAGTCGATTAAGATTTGTCATTTTTGGTAGTGATTTTATTAGCCTATTAGATGCAGAATGAGTTGGAGAATCAGATAAACCCCACTTCCGGTAGTCTAGCTGCAAGAGAAATGCCTTAAATTGCCGTTTGAAGCTTCAACTTTGGGTTCCCAGTTCACGTTATTTGGGTATCGAAAAAAAAAGTCGATTAAGATTTGTCATTTTTGGTAGTGATTTTATTAGCCTATTAGATGCACAATGAGTTGGAGAATCTGATAAACCCCACTTCCGGTAGTCTAGCTGCAAGAGAAATGCCTTAAATTGCCGTTTGAATCTTCAACTTTGGGTTCCCAGTTCACGTTATTTGGGTATCGAAAAAAAAAGTCGATTAAGATTTGTCATTTTTGGTAGTGATTTTATTAGCCTATTAGATGCACAATGAGTTGGAGAATCTGATAAACCCCACTTCCGGTAGTCTAGCTGCAAGAGAAATGCCTTAATTTGCCGTTTGATGCTTCAACTTTGGGTTCCCAGTTCACGTTATTTGGGTATCGAAAAAAAAAGTCGATTAAGATTTGTCATTTTTGGTAGTGATTTTATTAGCCTATTAGATGCACAATGAATTGGAGAATCTGATAAACCCCACTTCCGGTAGTCTAGCTGCAAGAGAAATGCCTTAAATTGCCGTTTGAAGCTTCAACTTTGGGTTCCCAGTTCACGTTATTTGGGTATCGAAAAAAAAAGTCGATAAAGATTTGTCATTTTTGGTAGTGATTTTATTAGCCTATTATATGCACAATGAGTTGGAGAATCAGATAAACCCCACTTCCGGTAGTCTAGCTGCAAGAGAAATGCCTTAAATTGCCGTTTGAAGCTTCAACTTTGGGTTCCCAGTTCACGTTATTTGGGTAACGAAAAAAAAAATCGATTAACATTTGTCATTTTTGGTAGTGATTTTATTAGCCAATTAGATGCACAATGAGTTGGAGAATCTGATAAACCCCACTTCCGGTAGCCTAGCTGCAAGTGAAATGCCTTAAATTGCCGTTTGAAGCTTCAACTATGGGTTCCCAGTTCACGTTATTTGGGTATCGAAAAAAAAGTCGATTAAGATTTGTCATTTTTGGTAGTGATTTTATTAGCCTATTAGATGCACAATGAGTTGGAGAATCTGATAAACCCCACTTCCGGTAGTCTAGCTGCAAGAGAAATGCCTTAAATTGCCGTTTGAAGCTTCAACTTTGGGTTCCCAGTTCACGTTATTTGGGTATCGAAAAAAAAAGTCGATTAAGATTTGTCATTTTTGGTAGTGATTTTATTAGCCTATTAGATGCACAATGAGTTGGAGAATCAGATAAACCCCACTTCCGGTAGTCTAGCTGCAAGAGAAATGCCTTAAATTGCCGTTTGAAGCTTCAACTTTCGGTTCCCAGTTCACGTTATTTGGGTATCGAAAAAAAAAGTCGATTAAGATTTGTCATTTTTGGTAGTGATTTTATTAGCCTATTAGATGCACAATGAGTTGGAGAATCTGATAAAGCCCACTTCCGGTAGTCTAGCTGCAAGAGAAATGCCTTAATTTGCCGTTTGATGCTTCAACTTTGGGTTCCCAGTTCACGTTATTTGGGTATCGAAAAAAAAAGTCGATTAAGATTTGTCATTTTTGGTAGTGATTTTATTAGCCTATTAGATGCACAATGAGTTGGAGAATCAGATAAACCCCACTTCCGGTAGTCTAGCTGCAAGAGAAATGCCTTAAATTGCCGTTTGAAGCTTCAACTTTGGGTTCCCAGTTCACGTTATTTGGGTATCGAAAAAAATGTCGATTAAGATTTGTCATTTTTGGTAGTGATTTTATTAGCCTATTAGATGCACAATGAGTTGGAGACTCTGATAAACCCCACTTCCGGTAGTCTAGCTGCAAGAGAAATGCCTTAAATTGCCGTTTGAAGCTTCAACTTTGGGTTCCCAGTTCACGTTATTTGGGTATCGAAAAAAAAAGTCGATTAAGATTTGTCATTTTTGGTAGTGATTTTATTAGCCTATTATATGCACAATGAGCTGGAGAATCAGATAAACCCCACTTCCGGTAGTCTAGCTGCAAGAGAAATGCCTTAAATTGCCGTTTGAAGCTTCAACTTTGGGTTCCCAGTTCACGTTATTTGGGTATCGAAAAAAAAAGTCGATTAAGATTTGTCATTTTTGGTAGTGATTTTATTAGCCTATTAGAAGCACAATGAGTTGGAGAATCAGATAAACCGCACTTCCGGTAGTCTAGCTGCAAGAGAAATGCCTTAAATTGCCGTTTGAAGCTTCAACTTTGGGTTCCCAGTTCACGTTATTTGGGTATCGAAAAAAAAAGTCGATTAAGATTTGTCATTTTTGGTAGTGATTTTATTAGCCTATTAGATGCACAATGAGTTGGAGAATCTGATAAACCCCACTTCCGGTAGTATAGCTTCAAGAGAAATGCCTTAAATTGCCGTTTGAAGCTTCAACTTTGGGTTCCCAGTTCACGTTATTTGGGTAACGAAAAAAAAAATCGATTAACATTTGTCATTTTTGGTAGTGATTTTATTAGCCAATTAGATGCACAATGAGTTGGAGAATCTGATAAACCCCACTTCCGGTAGCCTAGCTGCAAGTGAAATGCCTTAAATTGCCGTTTGAAGCTTCAACTTTGGGTTCCCAGTTCACGTTATTTGGGTATCGAAAAAAAAAGTCGATTAAGATTTGTCATTTTTGGTAGTGATTTTATTAGCTTATTAGATGCAGAATGAGTTGGAGAATCAGATAAACCCCACTTCCGGTAGTCTAGCTGCAAGAGAAATGCCTTAAATTGCCGTTTGAAGCTTCAACTTTGGGTTCCCAGTTCACGTTATTTGGGTATCGAAAAAAAAAGTCGATTAAGATTTGTCATTTTTGGTAGTGATTTTATTAGCCTATTAGATGCACAATGAGTTGGAGAATCAGATAAACCCCACTTCCGGTAGTCTAGCTGCAAGAGAAATGCCTTAAATTGCCGTTTGAAGCTTCAACTTTCGGTTCCCAGTTCACGTTATTTGGGTATCGAAAAAAAAAGTCGATTAAGATTTGTCATTTTTGGTAGTGATTTTATTAGCCTATTAGATGCACAATGAGTTGGAGAATCTGATAAACCCCACTTCCGGTAGTCTAGCTGCAAGAGAAATGCCTTAATTTGCCGTTTGATGCTTCAACTTTGGGTTCCCAGTTCACGTTATTTGGGTATCGAAAAAAAAAGTCGATTAAGATTTGTCATTTTTGGTAGTGATTTTATTAGCCTATTAGATGCACAATGAGTTGGAGAATCTGATAAACCCCACTTCCGGTAGTCTAGCTGCAAGAGAAATGCCTTAAATTGCCGTTTGAAGCTTCAACTTTGGGTTCCCAGTTCACGTTATTTGGGTATCGAAAAAAAAAGTCGATTAAGATTTGTCATTTTTGGTAGTGATTTTATTAGCCTATTAGATGCACAATGAGTTGGAGAATCAGATAAACCCCACTTCCGGTAGTCTAGCTGCAAGAGAAATGCCTTAAATTGCCGTTTGAAGCTTCAACTTTCGGTTCCCAGTTCACGTTATTTGGGTATCGAAAAAAAAAGTCGATTAAGATTTGTCATTTTTGGTAGTGATTTTATTAGCCTATTAGATGCACAATGAGTTGGAGAATCAGATAAACCCCACTTCCGGTAGTCTAGCTGCAAGAGAAATGCCTTAAATTGCCGTTTGAAGCTTCAACTTTGGGTTCCCAGTTCACGTTATTTGGGTATCGAAAAAAAAAGTCGATTAAGATTTGTCATTTTTGGTAGTGATTTCATCAGCCTATTAGATGCACAATGAGTTGGAGAATCAGATAAACCCCACTTCCGGTAGTCTAGCTGCAAGTGAAATGCCTTAAATTGCCGTTTGAAGCTTCAACTTTGGGTTCCCAGTTCACGTTATTTGGGTATCGAAAAAAAAAGTCGATTAAGATTTGTCATTTTTGGTAGTGATTTTATTAGCCTATTAGATGCACAATGAGTTGGAGAATCAGATAAACCGCACTTCCGGTAGCCTAGCTGCAAGAGAAATGCCTTAAATTGCCGTTTGAAGCTTCAACTTTGGGTTCCCTGTTCACGTTATTTGGGTATGGAAAAAAAAAGTCGATTAAGATTTGTCATTTTTGGTAGTAATTTTATTAGCCTATTAGATGCACAATGAGTTGGAGAATCTGATAAACCCCACTTCCGGTAGCCTAGCTGCAAGAGAAATGCCTTAAATTGCCGTTTGAAGCTTCAACTTTGGGTTCCCAGTTCACGTTATTTGGGTATCGAAAAAAAAAGTCGATTAAGATTTGTCATTTTTGGTAGTGATTTTATTAGCCTATTAGATGCACAATGTGTTGGAGAATCTGATAAAACCCACTTCCGGTAGCCTAGCTGCAAGAGAAATGCCTTAAATTGCCGTTTGAAGCTTCAACTTTGGGTTCCCAGTTCACGTTATTTGGGTATCGAAAAAAAAAGTCGATTAACATTTGTCATTTTTGGTAGTGATTTTATTAGCCTATTAGATGCACAATGAGTTGCAGAATCTGATAAACCCCACTTCCGGTAGCATGGCTGCAAGAGAAATGCCTTAAATTGCCGTTTGAAGCTTCAACTTTAGGTTCCCAGTTCACGTTATTTGGGTATCGAAAAAAAAAGTCGATTAACATTTGTCATTTTTGGTAGTGATTTTATTAGCCTATTAGATGCAGAATGAGTTGGAGAATCTGATAAACCCCACTTCCGGTAGTCTAGCTGCAAGAGAAATGCCTTAAATTGCCGTTTGAAGCTTCAACTTTGGGTTCCCAGTTCACGTTATTTGGGTATCGAAAAAAAAAGTCGATTAAGATTTGTCATTTTTGGTAGTGATTTTATTAGCCTATTAGATGCACAATGAGTTGGAGAATCTAATAAACCCCACTTCCGGTAGTCTAGCTGCAAGGGAAATGCCTTAAATTGCCGTTTGAAGCTTCAACTTTGGGTTCCCAGTTCACGTTATTTGGGTATGGAAAAAAAAAGTCGATTAAGATTTGTCATTTTTGGTAGTGATTTTATTAGCCTATTAGATGCACAATGAGTTGGAGAATCAGATAAACCCCACTTCCGGTAGTCTAGCTGCAAGAGAAATGCCTTAAATTGCCGTTTGAAGCTTCAACTTTGGGTTCCCAGTTCACGTTATTTGGGTATCGAAAAAAAAAGTCGATTAAGATTTGTCATTTTTGGTAGTGATTTTATTAGCCTATTAGATGCACAATGAGTTGGAGAATCAGATAAACCCCACTTCCGGTAGTCTAGCTGCAAGAGAAATGCCTTAAATTGCCGTTTGAAGCTTCAACTTTGGGTTCCCAGTTCACGTTATTTGGGTATCGAAGAAAAAAGTCGATAAACATTTGTCATTTTTGGTAGTGATTTTATTAGCCTATTAGATGCAGAATGAGTTGGAGAATCTGATAAACCCCACTTCCGGTAGTCTAGCTGCAAGAGAAATGCCTTAAATTGCCGTTTGAAGCTTCAACTTTGGGTTCCCAGTTCACGTTATTTGGGTATCGAAGAAAAAAGTCGATAAACATTTGTCATTTTTGGTAGTGATTTTATCAGCCTATTAGATGCACAATGAGTTGGAGAATCAGATAAACCCCACTTCCGGTAGTCTAGCTGCAAGTGAAATGCCTTAAATTGCCGTTTGAAGCTTCAACTTTGGGTTCCCAGTTCACGTTATTTGGGTATCGAAAAAAAAAGTCGATTAACATTTGTCATTTTTGGTAGTGATTTTATTAGCCTATTAGATGCACAATGAGTTGCAGAATCTGATAAACCCCACTTCCGGTAGCATGGCTGCAAGAGAAATGCCTTAAATTGCCGTTTGAAGCTTCAACTTTAGGTTCCCAGTTCACGTTATTTGGGTATCGAAAAAAAAAGTCGATTAACATTTGTCATTTTTGGTAGTGATTTTATTAGCCTATTAGATGCAGAATGAGTTGGAGAATCTGATAAACCCCACTTCCGGTAGTCTAGCTGCAAGAGAAATGCCTTAAATTGCCGTTTGAAGCTTCAACTTTGGGTTCCCAGTTCACGTTATTTGGGTATCGAAAAAAAAAGTCGATTAAGATTTGTCATTTTTGGTAGTGATTTTATTAGCCTATTAGATGCACAATGAGTTGGAGAATCTAATAAACCCCACTTCCGGTAGTCTAGCTGCAAGCGAAATGCCTTAAATTGCCGTTTGAAGCTTCAACTTTGGGTTCCCAGTTCACGTTATTTGGGTATGGAAAAAAAAAGTCGATTAAGATTTGTCATTTTTGGTAGTGATTTTATTAGCCTATTAGATGCACAATGAGTTGGAGAATCAGATAAACCCCACTTCCGGTAGTCTAGCTGCAAGAGAAATGCCTTAAATTGCCGTTTGAAGCTTCAACTTTGGGTTCCCAGTTCACGTTATTTGGGTATCGAAAAAAAAAGTCGATTAAGATTTGTCATTTTTGGTAGTGATTTTATTAGCCTATTAGATGCACAATGAGTTGGAGAATCAGATAAACCCCACTTCCGGTAGTCTAGCTGCAAGAGAAATGCCTTAAATTGCCGTTTGAAGCTTCAACTTTGGGTTCCCAGTTCACGTTATTTGGGTATCGAAGAAAAAAGTCGATAAACATTTGTCATTTTTGGTAGTGATTTTATTAGCCTATTAGATGCAGAATTAGTTGGAGAATCTGATAAACCCCACTTCCGGTAGTCTAGCTGCAAGAGAAATGCCTTAAATTGCCGTTTGAAGCTTCAACTTTGGGTTCCCAGTTCACGTTATTTGGGTATCGAAAAAAAAAGTCGATTAAGATTTGTCATTTTTGGTAGTGATTTTATCAGCCTATTAGATGCACAATGAGTTGGAGAATCAGATAAACCCCACTTCCGGTAGTCTAGCTGCAAGTGAAATGCCTTAAATTGCCGTTTGAAGCTTCAACTTTGGGTTCCCAGTTCACGTTATTTGGGTATCGAAAAAAAAAGTCGATTAAGATTTGTCATTTTTGGTAGTGATTTTATTAGCCTATTAGATGCACAATGAGTTGGAGAATCAGATAAACCCCACTTCCGGTAGCCTAGCTGCAAGAGAAATGCCTTAAATTGCCGTTTGAAGCTTCAACTTTGGGTTCCCTGTTCAAGTTATTTGGGTATGGAAAAAAAAAGTCGATAAACATTTGTCATTTTTGGTAGTGATTTTATCAGCCTATTAGATGCACAATGAGTTGGAGAATCAGATAAACCCCACTTCCGGTAGTCTAGCTGCAAGTGAAATGCCTTAAATTGCCGTTTGAAGCTTCAACTTTGGGTTCCCAGTTCACGTTATTTGGGTATCGAAAAAAAAAGTCGATTAACATTTGTCATTTTTGGTAGTGATTTTATTAGCCTATTAGATGCACAATGAGTTGCAGAATCTGATAAACCCCACTTCCGGTAGCATGGCTGCAAGAGAAATGCCTTAAATTGCCGTTTGAAGCTTCAACTTTAGGTTCCCAGTTCACGTTATTTGGGTATCGAAAAAAAAAGTCGATTAACATTTGTCATTTTTGGTAGTGATTTTATTAGCCTATTAGATGCAGAATGAGTTGGAGAATCTGATAAACCCCACTTCCGGTAGTCTAGCTGCAAGAGAAATGCCTTAAATTGCCGTTTGAAGCTTCAACTTTGGGTTCCCAGTTCACGTTATTTGGGTATCGAAAAAAAAAGTCGATTAAGATTTGTCATTTTTGGTAGTGATTTTATTAGCCTATTAGATGCACAATGAGTTGGAGAATCTAATAAACCCCATTTCCGGTAGTCTAGCTGCAAGGGAAATGCCTTAAATTGCCGTTTGAAGCTTCAACTTTGGGTTCCCAGTTCACGTTATTTGGGTATGGAAAAAAAAAGTCGATTAAGATTTGTCATTTTTGGTAGTGATTTTATTAGCCTATTAGATGCACAATGAGTTGGAGAATCAGATAAACCCCACTTCCGGTAGTCTAGCTGCAAGAGAAATGCCTTAAATTGCCGTTTGAAGCTTCAACTTTGGGTTCCCAGTTCACGTTATTTGGGTATCGAAAAAAAAAGTCGATTAAGATTTGTCATTTTTGGTAGTGATTTTATTAGCCTATTAGATGCACAATGAGTTGGAGAATCAGATAAACCCCACTTCCGGTAGTCTAGCTGCAAGAGAAATGCCTTAAATTGCCGTTTGAAGCTTCAACTTTGGGTTCCCAGTTCACGTTATTTGGGTATCGAAGAAAAAAGTCGATAAACATTTGTCATTTTTGGTAGTGATTTTATTAGCCTATTAGATGCAGAATTAGTTGGAGAATCTGATAAACCCCACTTCCGGTAGTCTAGCTGCAAGAGAAATGCCTTAAATTGCCGTTTGAAGCTTCAACTTTGGGTTCCCAGTTCACGTTATTTGGGTATCGAAAAAAAAAGTCGATTAAGATTTGTCATTTTTGGTAGTGATTTTATCAGCCTATTAGATGCACAATGAGTTGGAGAATCAGATAAACCCCACTTCCGGTAGTCTAGCTGCAAGTGAAATGCCTTAAATTGCCGTTTGAAGCTTCAACTTTGGGTTCCCAGTTCACGTTATTTGGGTATCGAAAAAAAAAGTCGATTAAGATTTGTCATTTTTGGTAGTGATTTTATTAGCCTATTAGATGCACAATGAGTTGGAGAATCAGATAAACCCCACTTCCGGTAGCCTAGCTGCAAGAGAAATGCCTTAAATTGCCGTTTGAAGCTTCAACTTTGGGTTCCCTGTTCAAGTTATTTGGGTATGGAAAAAAAAAGTCGATTAAGATTTGTCATTTTTGGTAGTAATTTTATTAGCCTATTAGATGCACAATGAGTTGGAGAATCTGATAAACCCCACTTCCGGTAGCCTAGCTGCAAGAGAAATGCCTTAAATTGCCGTTTGAAGCTTCAACTTTGGGTTCCCAGTTCACGTTATTTGGGTATCGAAAAAAAAAGTCGATTAAGATTTGTCATTTTTGGTAGTGATTTTATTAGCCTATTAGATGCAGAATGAGTTGGAGAATCTGATAAACCCCACTTCCGGTAGTCTAGCTGCAAGAGAAATGCCTTAAATTGCCGTTTGAAGCTTCAACTTTGGGTTCCCAGTTCACGTTATTTGGGTATCGAAAAAAAAAGTCGATTAAGATTTGTCATTTTTGGTAGTGATTTTATTAGCCTATTAGATGCACAATGAGTTGGAGAATCTAATAAACCCCACTTCCGGTAGTCTAGCTGCAAGGGAAATGCCTTAAATTGCCGTTTGAAGCTTCAACTTTGGGTTCCCAGTTCACGTTATTTGGGTATGGAAAAAAAAAGTCGATTAAGATTTGTCATTTTTGGTAGTGATTTTATTAGCCTATTAGATGCACAATGAGTTGGAGAATCAGATAAACCCCACTTCCGGTAGTCTAGCTGCAAGAGAAATGCCTTAAATTGCCGTTTGAAGCTTCAACTTTGGGTTCCCAGTTCACGTTATTTGGGTATCGAAAAAAAAAGTCGATTAAGATTTGTCATTTTTGGTAGTGATTTTATTAGCCTATTAGATGCACAATGAGTTGGAGAATCAGATAAACCCCACTTCCGGTAGTCTAGCTGCAAGAGAAATGCCTTAAATTGCCGTTTGAAGCTTCAACTTTGGGTTCCCAGTTCACGTTATTTGGGTATCGAAGAAAAAAGTCGATAAACATTTGTCATTTTTGGTAGTGATTTTATTAGCCTATTAGATGCAGAATGAGTTGGAGAATCTGATAAACCCCACTTCCGGTAGTCTAGCTGCAAGAGAAATGCCTTAAATTGCCGTTTGAAGCTTCAACTTTGGGTTCCCAGTTCACGTTATTTGGGTATCGAAGAAAAAAGTCGATAAACATTTGTCATTTTTGGTAGTGATTTTATCAGCCTATTAGATGCACAATGAGTTGGAGAATCAGATAAACCCCACTTCCGGTAGTCTAGCTGCAAGTGAAATGCCTTAAATTGCCGTTTGAAGCTTCAACTTTGGGTTCCCAGTTCACGTTATTTGGGTATCGAAAAAAAAAGTCGATTAACATTTGTCATTTTTGGTAGTGATTTTATTAGCCTATTAGATGCACAATGAGTTGCAGAATCTGATAAACCCCACTTCCGGTAGCATGGCTGCAAGAGAAATGCCTTAAATTGCCGTTTGAAGCTTCAACTTTAGGTTCCCAGTTCACGTTATTTGGGTATGGAAAAAAAAAGTCGATTAAGATTTGTCATTTTTGGTAGTGATTTTATTAGCCTATTAGATGCACAATGAGTTGGAGAATCAGATAAACCCCACTTCCGGTAGTCTAGCTGCAAGAGAAATGCCTTAAATTGCCGTTTGAAGCTTCAACTTTGGGTTCCCAGTTCACGTTATTTGGGTATCGAAAAAAAAAGTCGATTAAGATTTGTCATTTTTGGTAGTGATTTTATTAGCCTATTAGATGCACAATGAGTTGGAGAATCAGATAAACCCCACTTCCGGTAGTCTAGCTGCAAGAGAAATGCCTTAAATTGCCGTTTGAAGCTTCAACTTTGGGTTCCCAGTTCACGTTATTTGGGTATCGAAGAAAAAAGTCGATAAACATTTGTCATTTTTGGTAGTGATTTTATTAGCCTATTAGATGCAGAATGAGTTGGAGAATCTGATAAACCCCACTTCCGGTAGTCTAGCTGCAAGAGAAATGCCTTAAATTGCCGTTTGAAGCTTCAACTTTGGGTTCCCAGTTCACGTTATTTGGGTATCGAAAAAAAAAGTCGATTAAGATTTGTCATTTTTGGTAGTGATTTTATCAGCCTATTAGATGCACAATGAGTTGGAGAATCAGATAAACCCCACTTCCGGTAGTCTAGCTGCAAGTGAAATGCCTTAAATTGCCGTTTGAAGCTTCAACTTTGGGTTCCCAGTTCACGTTATTTGGGTATCGAAAAAAAAGTCGATTAAGATTTGTCATTTTTGGTAGTGATTTTATTAGCCTATTAGATGCACAATGAGTTGGAGAATCAGATAAACCCCACTTCCGGTAGCCTAGCTGCAAGAGAAATGCCTTAAATTGCCGTTTGAAGCTTCAACTTTGGGTTCCCTGTTCAAGTTATTTGGGTATGGAAAAAAAAAGTCGATTAAGATTTGTCATTTTTGGTAGTAATTTTATTAGCCTATTAGATGCACAATGAGTTGGAGAATCTGATAAACCCCACTTCCGGTAGCCTAGCTGCAAGAGAAATGCCTTAAATTGCCGTTTGAAGCTTCAACTTTGGGTTCCCAGTTCACGTTATTTGGGTATCGAAAAAAAAAGTCGATTAAGATTTGTCATTTTTGGTAGTGATTTTATTAGCCTATTAGATGCAGAATGAGTTGGAGAATCTGATAAACCCCACTTCCGGTAGTCTAGCTGCAAGAGAAATGCCTTAAATTGCCGTTTGAAGCTTCAACTTTGGGTTCCCAGTTCACGTTATTTGGGTATCGAAAAAAAAAGTCGATTAAGATTTGTCATTTTTGGTAGTGATTTTATTAGCCTATTAGATGCACAATGAGTTGGAGAATCTAATAAACCCCACTTCCGGTAGTCTAGCTGCAAGGGAAATGCCTTAAATTGCCGTTTGAAGCTTCAACTTTGGGTTCCCAGTTCACGTTATTTGGGTATGGAAAAAAAAAGTCGATTAAGATTTGTCATTTTTGGTAGTGATTTTATTAGCCTATTAGATGCACAATGAGTTGGAGAATCAGATAAACCCCACTTCCGGTAGTCTAGCTGCAAGAGAAATGCCTTAAATTGCCGTTTGAAGCTTCAACTTTGGGTTCCCAGTTCACGTTATTTGGGTATCGAAAAAAAAAGTCGATTAAGATTTGTCATTTTTGGTAGTGATTTTATTAGCCTATTAGATGCAGAATGAGTTGGAGAATCTGATAAACCCCACTTCCGGTAGTCTAGCTGCAAGAGAAATGCCTTAAATTGCCGTTTGAAGCTTCAACTTTGGGTTCCCAGTTCACGTTATTTGGGTATCGAAAAAAAAAGTCGATTAAGATTTGTCATTTTTGGTAGTGATTTTATCAGCCTATTAGATGCACAATGAGTTGGAGAATCAGATAAACCCCACTTCCGGTAGTCTAGCTGCAAGTGAAATGCCTTAAATTGCCGTTTGAAGCTTCAACTTTGGGTTCCCAGTTCACGTTATTTGGGTATCGAAAAAAAAAGTCGATTAAGATTTGTCATTTTTGGTAGTGATTTTATTAGCCTATTAGATGCACAATGAGTTGGAGAATCAGATAAACCCCACTTCCGGTAGCCTAGCTGCAAGAGAAATGCCTTAAATTGCCGTTTGAAGCTTCAACTTTGGGTTCCCTGTTCAAGTTATTTGGGTATGGAAAAAAAAAGTCGATTAAGATTTGTCATTTTTGGTAGTAATTTTATTAGCCTATTAGATGCACAATGAGTTGGAGAATCTGATAAACCCCACTTCCGGTAGCCTAGCTGCAAGAGAAATGCCTTAAATTGCCGTTTGAAGCTTCAACTTTGGGTTCCCAGTTCACGTTATTTGGGTATCGAAAAAAAAAGTCGATTAAGATTTGTCATTTTTGGTAGTGATTTTATTAGCCTATTAGATGCACAATGTGTTGGAGAATCTGATAAAACCCACTTCCGGTAGCCTAGCTGCAAGAGAAATGCCTTAAATTGCCGTTTGAAGCTTCAACTTTGGGTTCCCAGTTCACGTTATTTGGGTATCGAAAAAAAAAGTCGATTAACATTTGTCATTTTTGGTAGTGATTTTATTAGCCTATTAGATGCAAATGAAATGCAGAATCTGATAAACCCCACTTCCGGTAGCATGGCTGCAAGAGAAATGCCTTAAATTGCCGTTTGAAGCTTCAACTTTAGGTTCCCAGTTCACGTTATTTGGGTATCGAAAAAAAAAGTCGATTAACATTTGTCATTTTTGGTAGTGATTTTATTAGCCTATTAGATGCAGAATGAGTTGGAGAATCTGATAAACCCCACTTCCGGTAGTCTAGCTGCAAGAGAAATGCCTTAAATTGCCGTTTGAAGCTTCAACTTTGGGTTCCCAGTTCACGTTATTTGGGTATGGAAAAAAAAAGTCGATTAAGATTTGTCATTTTTGGTAGTGATTTTATTAGCCTATTAGATGCACAATGAGTTGGAGAATCAGATAAACCCCACTTCCGGTAGTCTAGCTGCAAGAGAAATGCCTTAAATTGCCGTTTGAAGCTTCAACTTTGGGTTCCCAGTTCACGTTATTTGGGTATCGAAAAAAAAAGTCGATTAAGATTTGTCATTTTTGTAAGTGATTTTATTAGCCTATTAGATGCACAATGAGTTGGAGAATCAGATAAACCCCACTTCCGGTAGTCTAGCTGCAAGAGAAATGCCTTAAATTGCCGTTTGAAGCTTCAACTTTGGGTTCCCAGTTCACGTTATTTGGGTATCGAAGAAAAAAGCCGATAAACATTTGTCATTTTTGGTAGTGATTTTATTAGCCTATTAGATGCAGAATGAGTTGGAGAATCTGATAAACCCCACTTCCGGTAGTCTAGCTGCAAGAGAAATGCCTTAAATTGCCGTTTGAAGCTTCAACTTTGGGTTCCCAGTTCACGTTATTTGGGTATCGAAAAAAAAAGTCGATTAAGATTTGTCATTTTTGGTAGTGATTTTATTAGCCTATTAGATGCACAATGAGTTGGAGAATCTAATAAACCCCACTTCCGGTAGTCTAGCTGCAAGAGAAATGCCTTAAATTGCCGTTTGAAGCTTCAACTTTGGGTTCCCAGTTCACGTTATTTGGGTATCGAAAAAAAAAGTCGATTAAGATTTGTCATTTTTGGTAGTAATTTTATTAGCCTATTAGATGCACAATGAGTTGGAGAATCTGATAAACCCCACTTCCGGTAGTCTAGCTGCAAGAGAAATGCCTTAAATTGCCGTTTGAAGCTTCAACTTTGGGTTCCCAGTTCACGTTATTTGGGTATCGAAAAAAAAAGTCGATTAAGATTTGTCATTTGTGGTAGTGATTTTATTAGCCTATTAGATGCACAATGAGTTGCAGAATCTGATAAACCCCACTTCCGGTAGCATGGCTGCAAGAGAAATGCTTTAAATTGCCGTTTGAAGCTTCAACTTTAGGTTCCCAGTTCACGTTATTTGGGTATCGAAAAAAAAGTCGATTAACATTTGTCATTTTTGGTAGTGATTTTATTAGCCTATTAGATGCAGAATGAGTTGGAGAATCTGATAAACCCCACTTCCGGTAGTCTAGCTGCAAGAGAAATGCCTTAAATTGCCGTTTGAAGCTTCAACTTTGGGTTCCCAGTTCACGTTATTTGGGTATCGAAAAAAAAAGTCGATTAAGATTTGTCATTTTTGGTAGTGATTTTATTAGCCTATTAGATGCACAATGAGTTGGAGAATCAGATAAACCGCACTTCCGGTAGTCTAGCTGCAAGAGAAATGCCTTAAATTGCCGTTTGAAGCTTCAACTTTGGGTT
Organism: Acanthosepion lycidas; assembly: GCA_963932145.1. Lineage (NCBI taxonomy): Eukaryota > Metazoa > Mollusca > Cephalopoda > Sepiida > Sepiidae > Acanthosepion > Acanthosepion lycidas. The sequence continues at coordinate 7,366,553 of OZ010601.1, forward strand.
CCCAGTTGACGTTATTTGGGTATCGAAAAAAAAAGTCGATTAAGATTTGTCATTTTTGGTAGTGATTTTATTAGCCTATTAGATGCACAATGAGTTGGAGAATCTAATAAACCCCACTTCCGGTAGTCTAGCTGCAAGGGAAATGCCTTAAATTGCCGTTTGAAGCTTCAACTTTGGGTTCCCAGTTCACGTTATTTGGGTATCGAAAAAAAAAGTCGATTAAGATTTGTCATTTTTGGTAGTGATTTTATTAGCCTATTAGATGCACAATGAGTTGGAGAATCAGATAAACCCCACTTCCGGTAGTCTAGCTGCAAGAGAAATGCCTTAAATTGCCGTTTGAAGCTTCAACTTTGGGTTCCCAGTTCACGTTATTTGGGTATCGAAGAAAAAAGTCGATTAAGATTTGTCATTTTTGGCAGTGATTTTATTAGCCTATTAGATGCACAATGAGTTGGAGAATCTGATAAACCCCACTTCCGGTAGCTTAGCTGCAAGAGAAATGCCTTAAATTGCCGTTTGAAGCTTCAACTTTGGGTTCCCAGTTCACGTTATTTGGGTATCGAAAAAAAAAGTCGATTAAGATTTGTCATTTTTGGTAGTGATTTTATTAGCCTATTAGATGCACAATGAGTTGCAGAATCTGATAAACCCCACTTCCGGTAGCCTAGCTGCAAGAGAAATGCCTTAAATTGCCGTTTGAAGCTTCAACTTTGGGTTCCCAGTTCACGTTATTTGGGTATCGAAAAAAAAAGTCGATTAAGATTTGTCATTTGTGGTAGTGATTTCATTAGCCTATTAGATGCACAATGAGTTGGAGAATCAGATAAACCCCACTTCCGGTAGTCTAGCTGCAAGAGAAATGCCTTAAATTGCCGTTTGAAGCTTCAACTTTAGGTTCCCAGTTCACGTTATTTGGGTATCGAAAAAAAAAGTCGATTAACATTTGTCATTTTTGGTAGTGATTTTATTAGCCTATTAGATGCACAATGAGTTGCAGAATCTGATAAACCCCACTTCCGGTAGCATGGCTGCAAGAGAAATGCCTTAAATTGCCGTTTGAAGCTTCAACTTTAGGTTCCCAGTTCACGTTATTTGGGTATCGAAAAAAAAGTCGATTAACATTTGTCATTTTTGGTAGTGATTTTATTAGCCTATTAGATGCAGAATGAGTTGGAGAATCTGATAAACCCCACTTCCGGTAGTCTAGCTGCAAGAGAAATGCCTTAAATTGCCGTTTGAAGCTTCAACTTTGGGTTCCCAGTTCACGTTATTTGGGTATCGAAAAAAAAAGTCGATTAAGATTTGTCATTTTTGGTAGTGATTTTATTAGCCTATTAGATGCACAATGAGTTGGAGAATCAGATAAACCGCACTTCCGGTAGTCTAGCTGCAAGAGAAATGCCTTAAATTGCCGTTTGAAGCTTCAACTTTGGGTTCCCAGTTCACGTTATTTGGGTATCGAAAAAAAAAGTCGATTAAGATTTGTCATTTTTGGTAGTGATTTTATTAGCCTATTAGATGCACAATGAGTTGGAGAATCTAATAAACCCCACTTCCGGTAGTCTAGCTGCAAGGGAAATGCCTTAAATTGCCGTTTGAAGCTTCAACTTTGGGTTCCCAGTTCACGTTATTTGGGTATCGAAAAAAAAAGTCGATTAAGATTTGTCATTTTTGGTAGTGATTTTATTAGCCTATTAGATGCACAATGAGTTGGAGAATCTGATAAACCCCACTTCCGGTAGTCTAGCTGCAAGAGAAATGCCTTAAATTGCCGTCTGAAGCTTCAACTTTGGGTTCCCAGTTCACGTTATTTGGGTATCGAAAAAAAAAGTCGATTAAGATTTGTCATTTTTCGTAGTGATTTTATTAGCCTATTAGATGCACAATGACTTGGAGAATCAGATAAACCCCACTTCCGGTAGTCTAGCTGCAAGAGAAATGCCTTATATTGCCGTTTGAAGCTTCAACTTTGGGTTCCCAGTTCACGTTATTTGGGTAACGAAAAAAAAAATCGATTAAGATTTGTCATTTTTGGTAGTGATTTTTTTAGCCTATTAGATGCACAATGAGTTGGATAATCAGATAAACCTCACTTCCGGCAGTCTAGCTGCAAGAGAAATGCCTTAAATTGCCGTTTGAAGCTTCAACTTTGGGTTCCCAGTTCACGTTATTTGGGTATCGAAAAAAAAGTCGATTAAGATTTGTCATTTTTGGTAGTGATTTTATTAGCCTATTAGATGCACAATGAGTTGGAGAATCTGATAAACACCACTTCCGGCAGTCTAGCTGCAAGAGAAATGCCTTAAATTGCCGTTTGAAGCTTCAACTTTGGGTTCCCAGTTCACGTTATTTGGGTATCGAAAAAAAAAGTCGATTAAGATTTGTCATTTGTGGTAGTGATTTTATTAGCCTATTAGATGCACAATGAGTTGGAGAATCAGATAAACCCCACTTCCGGTAGTCTACCTGCAAGAGAAATGCCTTAAATTGCCGTTTGAAGCTTCAACTTTGGGTTCCCAGTTCACGTTATTTGGGTATCGAAAAAAAAAGTCGATTAAGATTTGTCATTTTTGTCAGTGATTTTATTAGCCTATTAGATGCACAATGAGTTGGAGAATCTGATAAACCCCACTTCCGGTAGACTAGCTGCAAGAGAAATGCCTTAAATTGCCGTTTGAAGCTTCAACTTTGGGTTCCCAGTTCACGTTATTTGGGTATCGAAAAAAAAAGTCGATTAAGATTTGTCATTTTTGGTAGTGATTTTATTAGCCTATTATATGCACAATGTGTTGGAGAATCTGATAAAACCCACTTCCGGTAGCCTAGCTGCAAGAGAAATGCCTTAAATTGCCGTTTGAAGCTTCAACTTTGGGTTCCCAGCTCACGTTATTTGGGTATCGAAAAAAAAAGTCGATTAAGATTTGTCATTTTTGGTAGTGATTTTATTAGCCTATTAGATGCACAATGAGTTGGAGAATCTGATAAACCCCACTTCCGGTAGGCTAGCTGCAAGAGAAATGCCTTAAATTGCCGTTTGAAGCTTCAACTTTGGGTTCCCAGTTCACGTTATTTGGGTATCGAAAAAAAAAGTCGATTAAGATTTGTCATTTTTGGTAGTGATTTTATTAGCCTATTAGATGCACAATGAGTTGGAGAATCTGATAAACCCCACTTCCGGTAGCCTAGCTGCAATAGAAATGCCTTAAATTGCCGTTTGAAGCTTCAACTTTGGGTTCCCAGTTCACGTTATTTGGGTATCGAAAAAAAAAGTCGATTAAGATTTGTCATTTTTGGTAGTGATTTTATTAGCCTATTAGATGCACAATGATTTGGAGAATCAGACAAACCCCACTTCCGGTAGTCTAGCTGCAAGAGAAATGCCTTAAATTGCCGTTTGAAGCTTCAACTTTGGGTTCCCAGTTCACGTTATTTGGGTATCGAAAAAAAAAGTCGATTAAGATTTGTCATTTTTGTCAGTGATTTTATTAGCCTATTAGATGCACAATGAGTTGGAGAATCTGATAAACCCCACTTCCGGTAGACTAGCTGCAAGAGAAATGCCTTAAATTGCCGTTTGAAGCTTCAACTTTGGGTTCCCAGTTCACGTTATTTGGGTATCGAAAAAAAAAGTCGATTAAGATTTGTCATTTTTGGTAGTGATTTTATTAGCCTATTAGATGCACAATGAGTTGGAGAATCTGATAAACCCCACTTCCGGTAGCCTAGCTGCAATAGAAATGCCTTAAATTGCCGTTTGAAGCTTCAACTTTGGGTTCCCAGTTCACGTTATTTGGGTATCGAAAAAAAAAGTCGATTAAGATTTGTCATTTTTGGTAGTGATTTTATTAGCCTATTAGATGCACAATGATTTGGAGAATCAGACAAACCCCACTTCCGGTAGTCTAGCTGCAAGAGAAATGCCTTAAATTGCCGTTTGAAGCTTTAACTTTGGGTTCCCAGTTCACGTTATTTGGGTATCGAAAATAAAGTCGATTAAGATTTGTCATTTTTGGTAGTGATTTTATTAGCCTATTAGATGCACAATGAGTTGGAGAATCTGATAAACCCCACTTCCGGTAGTCTAGCTGCAAGAGAAATGCCTTAAATTGCCGTTTGAAGCTTCAACTTTGGGTTCCCAGTTCACGTTATTTGGGTATCGAAAAAAAAAGTCGATTAAGATTTGTCATTTTTGGTAGTGATTTTATTAGCCTATTAGATGCACAATGAGTTGGAGAATCTGATAAACCCCACTTCCGGTAGCCTAGCTGCAAGAGAAATGCCTTAAATTGCCGTTTGAAGCTTCAACTTTGGGTTCCCAGTTGACGTTATTTGGGTATCGAAAAAAAAAGTCGATTAAGATTTGTCATTTTTCGTAGTGATTTTATTAGCCTATTAGATGCACAATGAGTTGGAGAATCTGATAAACCCCACTTCCGGTAGCCTAGCTGCAATAGAAAAGCCTTAAATTGCCGTTTGAAACTTCAACTTTGGGTTCCCAGTTCACGTTATTTGGGTATAGAAAAAAAAAGTCGATTAAGATTTGTCATTTTTGGTAGTGATTTTATTAGCCTATTAGATGCACAATGAGTTGGAGAATCAGATAAACCGCACTTCCGGTAGTCTAGCTGCAAGAGAAATGCCTTAAATTGCCGTTTGAAACTTCAACTTTGGGTTCCCAGTTCACGTTATTTGGGTATCGAAAAAAAAAGTCGATTAAGATTTGTCATTTTTGGTAGTGATTTTATTAGCCTATTAGATGCACAATGAGTTGGAGAATCTGATAAACCCCACTTCCGGTAGTCTAGCTGCAAGAGAAATGCCTTAAATTGCCGTCTGAAGCTTCAACTTTGGGTTTCCAGTTCACGTTATTTGGGTATCGAAAAAAAAAGTCGATTAAGATTTGTCATTTTTGGTAGTGATTTTATTAGCCTATTAGATGCACAATGACTTGGAGAATCAGATAAACCCCACTTCCGGTAGTCTAGCTGCAAGAGAAATGCCTTATATTGCCGTTTGAAGCTTCAACTTTGGGTTCCCAGTTCACGTTATTTGGGTAACGAAAAAAAAAATCGATTAAGATTTGTCATTTTTGGTAGTGATTTTATTAGCCTATTAGATGCACAATGAGTTGGAGAATCAGATAAACCTCACTTCCGGCAGTCTAGCTGCAAGAGAAATGCCTTAAATTGCCGTTTGAAGCTTCAACTTTGGGTTCCCAGTTCACGTTATTTGGGTATCGAAAAAAAAAGTCGATTAAGATTTGTCATTTTTGGTAGTGATTTTATTAGCCTATTAGATGCACTATGAGTTGGAGAATCTGATAAACACCACTTCCGGCAGTCTAGCTGCAAGAGAAATGCCTTAAATTGCCGTTTGAAGCTTCAACTTTGGGTTCCCAGTTCACGTTATTTGGGTATCGAAAAAAAAAGTCGATTAAGATTTGTCATTTTTGGTAGTGATTTTATTAGCCTATTAGATGCACAATGAGTTGGAGAATCTGACAAACCCCACTTCCGGTAGTCTAGCTGCAAGAGAAATGCCATAAATTGCCGTTTGAAGCTTCAACTTTGGGTTCCCAGTTCACGTTATTTGGGTATCGAAAAAAAAAGTCGATTAAGATTTGTCATTTTTGGTAGTGATTTTATTAGCCTATTAGATGCACAATGAGTTGGAGAATCTGATAAACCCCACTTCCAGTAGTCTAGCCTCAAGAGAAATGCCTTAAATTGCCGTTTGAAGCTTCAACTTTGGGTTCCCAGTTCACGTTATTTGGGTATCGAAAAAAAAAGTCGATTAAGATTTGTCATTTTTGGTAGTGATTTTATTAGCCTATTAGATGCACAATGAGTTGGAGAATCAGATAAACCCCACTTCCGGTAGTCTAGCTGCAAGAGAAATGCCTTAAATTGCCGTTTGAAGCTTCAACTTTGGGTTCCCAGTTCAAGTTATTTGGGTATCGAAAAAAAAAGTCGATTAAGATTTGTCATTTTTGGTAGTGATTTTATTAGCCTATTAGATGCACAATGAGTTGGAGAATCAGATAAACCCCACTTCCGGTAGTCTAGCTGCAAGAGAAATGCCTTAAATTGCCGTTTGAAGCTTCAACTTTGGGTTCCCAGTTCACGTTATTTGGGTATCGAAAAAAAAAGTCGATTAAGATTTGTCATTTTTGGTAGTGATTTTATTAGCCTATTAGATGCACAATGAGTTGGAGAATCTGATAAACCCCACTTCCGGTAGCCTAGCTGCAATAGAAATGCCTTAAATTGCCGTTTGAAGCTTCAACTTTGGGTTCCCAGTTCACGTTATTTGGGTATCGAAAAAAAAAGTCGATTAAGATTTGTCATTTTTGGTAGTGATTTTATTAGCCTATTAGATGCACAATGATTTGGAGAATCAGACAAACCCCACTTCCGGTAGTCTAGCTGCAAGAGAAATGCCTTAAATTGCCGTTTGAAGCTTTAACTTTGGGTTCCCAGGTCACGTTATTTGGGTATCGAAAAAAAAAGTCGATTAAGATTTGTCATTTTTGGTAGTGATTTTATTAGCCTATTAGATGCACAATGAGTTGGAGAATCTGATAAACCCCACTTCCGGTAGTCTAGCTGCAAGAGAAATGCCTTAAATTGCCGTTTGAAGCTTCAACTTTGGGTTTTCAGTTCACGTTATTTGGGTATCGAAAAAAAAAGTCGATTAAGATTTGTCATTTTGGTAGTGATTTTATTAGCCTATTAGATGCACAATGAGTTGGAGAATCTGATAAACCCCACTTCCGGTAGGCTAGCTGCAAGAGAAATGCCTTAAATTGCCGTTTGAAGCTTCAACTTTGGGTTCCCAGTTCACGTTATTTGGGTATCGAAAAAAAAAGTCGATTAAGATTTGTCATTTTTGGTAGTGATTTTATTAGCCTATTAGATGCACAATGAGTTGGAGAATCTGATAAACCCCACTTCCGGTAGCCTAGCTGCAATAGAAATGCCTTAAATTGCCGTTTGAAGCTTCAACTTTGGGTTCCCAGTTCACGTTATTTGGGTATCGAAAAAAAAAGTCGATTAAGATTTGTCATTTTTGGTAGTGATTTTATTAGCCTATTAGATGCACAATGATTTGGAGAATCAGACAAACCCCACTTCCGGTAGTCTAGCTGCAAGAGAAATGCCTTAAATTGCCGTTTGAAGCTTTAACTTTGGGTTCCCAGTTCACGTTATTTGGGTATCGAAAATAAAGTCGATTAAGATTTGTCATTTTTGGTAGTGATTTTATTAGCCTATTAGATGCACAATGAGTTGGAGAATCTGATAAACCCCACTTCCGGTAGTCTAGCTGCAAGAGAAATGCCTTAAATTGCCGTTTGAAGCTTCAACTTTGGGTTCCCAGTTCACGTTATTTGGGTATCGAAAAAAAAAGTCGATTAAGATTTGTCATTTTTGGTAGTGATTTTATTAGCCTATTAGATGCACAATGAGTTGGAGAATCTGATAAACCCCACTTCCGGTAGCCTAGCTGCAAGAGAAATGCCTTAAATTGCCGTTTGAAGCTTCAACTTTGGGTTCCCAGTTGACGTTATTTGGGTATCGAAAAAAAAAGTCGATTAAGATTTGTCATTTTTCGTAGTGATTTTATTAGCCTATTAGATGCACAATGAGTTGGAGAATCTGATAAACCCCACTTCCGGTAGCCTAGCTGCAATAGAAATGCCTTAAATTGCCGTTTGAAACTTCAACTTTGGGTTCCCAGTTCACGTTATTTGGGTATAGAAAAAAAAAGTCGATTAAGATTTGTCATTTTTGGTAGTGATTTTATTAGCCTATTAGATGCACAATGAGTTGGAGAATCAGACAAACCCCACTTCCGGTAGTCTAGCTGCAAGAGAAATGCCTTAAATTGCCGTTTGAAGCTTTAACTTTGGGTTCCCAGTTCACGTTATTTGGGTATCGAAAATAAAGTCGATTAAGATTTGTCATTTTTGGTAGTGATTTTATTAGCCTATTAAATGCACAATGAGTTGGAGAATCTGATAAACCCCACTTCCGGTAGTCTAGCTGCAAGAGAAATGCCTTAAATTGCCGTTTGAAGCTTCAACTTTGGGTTCCCAGTTCACGTTATTTGGGTATCGAAAAAAAAAGTCGATGAAGATTTGTCATTTTTGGTAGTGATTTTATTAGCCTATTAGATGCACAATGAGTTGGAGAATCTGATAAACCCCACTTCCGGTAGCCTAGCTGCAAGAGAAATGCCTTAAATTGCCGTTTGAAGCTTCAACTTTGGGTTCCCAGTTGACGTTATTTGGGTATCGAAAAAAAAAGTCGATTAAGATTTGTCATTTTTCGTAGTGATTTTATTAGCCTATTAGATGCACAATGAGTTGGAGAATCTGATAAACCCCACTTCCGGTAGCCTAGCTGCAATAGAAATGCCTTAAATTGCCGTTTGAAACTTCAACTTTGGGTTCCCAGTTCACGTTATTTGGGTATAGAAAAAAAAAGTCGATTAAGATTTGTCATTTTTGGTAGTGATTTTATTAGCCTATTAGATGCACAATGAGTTGGAGAATCAGACAAACCCCACTTCCGGTAGTCTAGCTGCAAGAGAAATGCCTTAAATTGCCGTTTGAAGCTTTAACTTTGGGTTCCCAGTTCACGTTATTTGGGTATCGAAAATAAAGTCGATTAAGATTTGTCATTTTTGGTAGTGATTTTATTAGCCTATTAAATGCACAATGAGTTGGAGAATCTGATAAACCCCACTTCCGGTAGTCTAGCTGCAAGAGAAATGCCTTAAATTGCCGTTTGAAGCTTCAACTTTGGGTTCCCAGTTCACGTTATTTGGGTATCGAAAAAAAAAGTCGATTAAGATTTGTCATTTTTGGTAGTGATTTTATTAGCCTATTAGATGCACAATGAGTTGGAGAATCTGATAAACCCCACTTCCGGTAGCCTAGCTGCAAGAGAAATGCCTTAAATTGCCGTTTGAAGCTTCAACTTTGGGTTCCCAGTTGACGTTATTTGGGTATCGAAAAAAAAAGTCGATTAAGATTTGTCATTTTTCGTAGTGATTTTATTAGCCTATTAGATGCACAATGAGTTGGAGAATCTGATAAACCCCACTTCCGGTAGCCTAGCTGCAATAGAAATGCCTTAAATTGCCGTTTGAAACTTCAACTTTGGGTTCCCAGTTCACGTTATTTGGGTATAGAAAAAAAAAGTCGATTAAGATTTGTCATTTTTGGTAGTGATTTTATTAGCCTATTAGATGCACAATGAGTTGGAGAATCAGATAAACCGCACTTCCGGTAGTCTAGCTGCAAGAGAAATGCCTTAAATTGCCGTTTGAAACTTCAACTTTGGGTTCCCAGTTCACGTTATTTGGGTATCGAAAAAAAAAGTCGATTAAGATTTGTCATTTTTGGTAGTGATTTTATTAGCCTATTAGATGCACAATGAGTTGGAGAATCTGATAAACCCCACTTCCGGTAGTCTAGCTGCAAGAGAAATGCCTTAAATTGCCGTCTGAAGCTTCAACTTTGGGTTCCCAGTTCACGTTATTTGGGTATCGAAAAAAAAAGTCGATTAAGATTTGTCATTTTTCGTAGTGATTTTATTAGCCTATTAGATGCACAATGACTTGGAGAATCAGATAAACCCCACTTCCGGTAGTCTAGCTGCAAGAGAAATGCCTTATATTGCCGTTTGAAGCTTCAACTTTGGGTTCCCAGTTCACGTTATTTGGGTAACGAAAAAAAAAATCGATTAAGATTTGTCATTTTTGGTAGTGATTTTATTAGCCTATTAGATGCACAATGAGTTGGAGAATCAGATAAACCTCACTTCCGGCAGTCTAGCTGCAAGAGAAATGCCTTAAATTGCCGTTTGAAGCTTCAACTTTGGGTTCCCAGTTCACGTTATTTGGGTATCGAAAAAAAAAGTCGATTAAGATTTGTCATTTTTGGTAGTGATTTTATTAGCCTATTAGATGCACAATGAGTTGGAGAATCTGATAAACACCACTTCCGGCAGTCTAGCTGCAAGAGAAATGCCTTAAATTGCCGTTTGAAGCTTCAACTTTGGGTTCCCAGTTCACGTTATTTGGGTATCGAAAAAAAAAGTCGATTAAGATTTGTCATTTTTGGTAGTGATTTTATTAGCCTATTAGATGCACAATGAGTTGGAGAATCTGACAAACCCGACATCCGGTAGTCTAGCTGCAAGAGAAATGCCATAAATTGCCGTTTGAAGCTTCAACTTTGGGTTCCCAGTTCACGTTATTTGGGTATCGAAAAAAAAAGTCGATTAAGATTTGTCATTTTTGGTAGTGATTTTATTAGCCTATTAGATGCACAATGAGTTGGAGAATCAGATAAACCGCACTTCCGGTAGTCTAGCTGCAAGAGAAATGCCTTAAATTGCCGTTTGAAGCTTCAACTTTGGGTTCCCAGTTCACGTTATTTGGGTATCGAAAAAAAAAGTCGATTAAGATTTGTCATTTTTGGTAGTGATTTTATTAGCCTATTAGATGCACAATGAGTTGGAGAATCTGATAAACCCCACTTCCAGTAGTCTAGCCTCAAGAGAAATGCCTTAAATTGCCGTTTGAAGCTTCAACTTTGGGTTCCCAGTTCACGTTATTTGGGTATCGAAAAAAAAAGTCGATTAAGATTTGTCATTTTTGGTAGTGATTTTATTAGCCTATTAGATGCACAATGAGTTGGAGAATCAGATAAACCCTACTTCCGGTAGTCTAGCTGCAAGAGAAATGCCTTAAATTGCCGTTTGAAGCTTCAACTTTGGGTTCCCAGTTCAAGTTATTTGGGTATCGAAAAAAAAAGTCGATTAAGATTTGTCATTTTTGGTAGTGATTTTATTAGCCTAATAGATGCACAATGAGTTGGAGAATCAGATAAACCCCACTTCCGGTAGTCTAGCTGCAAGAGAAATGCCTTAAATTGCCGTTTGAAGCTTCAACTTTGGGTTCCCAGTTCACGTTATTTGGGTATCGAAAAAAAAAGTCGATTAAGATTTGTCATTTTTGGTAGTGATTTTATTAGCCTATTAGATGCACAATGAGTTGGAGAATCTGATAAACCCCACTTCCGGTAGCCTAGCTGCAATAGAAATGCCTTAAATTGCCGTTTGAAGCTTCAACTTTGGGTTCCCAGTTCACGTTATTTGGGTATCGAAAAAAAAAGTCGATTAAGATTTGTCATTTTTGGTAGTGATTTTATTAGCCTATTAGATGCACAATGAGTTGGAGAATCAGATAAACCCCACTTCCGGTAGTCTAGCTGCAAGAGAAATGCCTGAAATTGCCGTTTGAAGCTTCAACTTTGGGTTCCCAGTTCACGTTATTTGGGCATCGAAAAAAAAAGTCGATTAAGATTTGTCATTTTTGGTAGTGATTTTATTAGCCTATTAGATGCACAATGAGTTGGAGAATCAGATAAACCCCACTTCCGGTAGTCTAGCTGCAAGAGAAATGCCTTAAATTGCCGTTTGAAGCTTCAACTTTGGGTTCCCAGTTCACGTTATTTGGGTATCGAAAAAAAAAGTCGATTAAGATTTGTCATTTTTGGTATTGATTTTATTAGCCTATTAGATGCACAATGAGTTGGAGAATCTGATAAACCCCACTTCCGGTAGCCTAGCTGCAATAGAAATGCCTTAAATTGCCGTTTGAAGCTTCAACTTTGGGTTCCCAGTTCACGTTATTTGGGTATCGAAAAAAAAAGTCGATTAAGATTTGTCATTTTTGGTAGTGATTTTATTAGCCTATTAGATGCACAATGATTTAGAGAATCAGACAAACCCCACTTCCGGTAGTCTAGCTGCAAGAGAAATGCCTTAAATTGCCGTTTGAAGCTTTAACTTTGGGTTCCCAGGTCACGTTATTTGGGTATCGAAAAAAAAAGTCGATTAAGATTTGTCATTTTTGGTAGTGATTTTATTAGCCTATTAGATGCACAATGAGTTGGAGAATCTGATAAACCCCACTTCCGGTAGTCTAGCTGCAAGAGAAATGCCTTAAATTGCCGTTTGAAGCTTCAACTTTGGGTTCCCAGTTCACGTTATTTGGGTATCGAAAAAAAAAGTCGATTAAGATTTGTCATTTTGGTAGTGATTTTATTAGCCTATTAGATGCACAATGAGTTGGAGAATCTGATAAACCCCACTTCCCGTAGTCTAGCCTCAAGAGAAATGCCTTAAATTGCCGTTTGAAGCTTCAACTTTGGGTTCCCAGTTCACGTTATTTGGGTATCGAAAAAAAAAGTCGATTAAGATTTGTCATTTTTGGTAGTGATTTTATTAGCCTATTAGATGCACAATGAGTTGGAGAATCAGATAAACCCCACTTCCGGTAGTCTAGCTGCAAGAGAAATGCCTTAAATTGCCGTTTGAAGCTTCAACTTTGGGTTCCCAGTTCACGTTATTTGGGTATCGGAAAAAAAAGTCGATTAAGATTTGTCATTTTTGGTAGTGATTTTATTAGCCTATTAGATGCACAATGAGTTGGAGAATCAGATAAACCCCACTTCCGGTAGTCTAGCTGCAAGAGAAATGCCTTAAATTGCCGTTTGAAGCTTCAACTTTGGGTTCCCAGTTCACGTTATTTGGGTATCGAAAAAAAAAGTCGATTAAGATTTGTCATTTTTGGTAGTGATTTTATTAGCCTATTAGATGCACAATGAGTTGGAGAATCTGATAAACCCCACTTCCGGTAGCCTAGCTGCAATAGAAATGCCTTAAATTGCCGTTTGAAGCTTCAATTTGGGTTCCCAGTTCACGTTATTTGGGTATCGAAAAAAAAAGTCGATTAAGATTTGTCATTTTTGGTAGTGATTTTATTAGCCTATTAGATGCACAATGATTTGGAGAATCAGAGAAACCCCACTTCCGGTAGTCTAGCTGCAAGAGAAATGCCTTAAATTGCCGTTTGAAGCTTTAACTTTGGGTTCCCAGTTCACGTTATTTGGGTATCGAAAAAAAAAGTCGATTAAGATTTGTCATTTTTGGTAGTGATTTTATTAGCCTATTAGATGCACAATGAGTTGGAGAATCTGATAAACCCCACTTCCGGTAGTCTAGCTGCAAGAGAAATGCCTTAAATTGCCGTTTGAAGCTTCAACTTTGGGTTCCCAGTTCACGTTATTTGGGTATCGAAAAAAAAAGTCGATTAAGATTTGTCATTTCTGTTAGTGATTTTATTAGCCTATTAGATGCACAATGAGTTGGAGAATCTGATAAACCCCACTTCCGGTAGCCTAGCTGCAAGGGAAATGCCTTTTTTTGCCGTTTGAAGCTACAACTTTGGGTTCCCAGTTCACGTTATTTGGGTATCGAAAAAAAAAGTCGATTAAGATTTGTCATTTTTGGTAGTGATTTTATTAGCCTATTAGATGCACAATGAGTTGGAGAATCAGATAAACCCCACTTCCGGTAGCCTAGCTGCAAGAGAAATGCCTTAAATAGCCGTTTGAAGCTTCAACTTTGGGTTCCCAGTTCACGTTATTTGGGTATCGAAAAAAAAAGTCGATTAAGATTTGTCATTTTTGGTACTGATTTTATTAGCCTATTAGATGCACAATGAGTTGCAGAATCTGATAAACCCCACTTCCGGTAGCCTAGCTGCAAGAGAAATGCCTTAAATTGCCGTTTGAAGCTTCAACTTTGGGTTCCCAGTTCCCGTTATTTGGGTATCGAAAAAAAAAGTCGATTAAGATTTGTCATTTTTGGTAGTGATTTTATTAGCCTATTAGATGCACAATGAGTTGGAGAATCAGATGAACCCCACTTCCGGTAGCCTAGCTGCAAGAGAAATGCCTTAAATTGCTGTTTGAAGCTTCAACTTTGGGTTCCCAGTTCACGTTATTTGGGTATCGAAAAAAAAAGTCGATTAAGATTTGTCATTTTTGGTACTGATTTTATTAGCCTATTAGATGCACAATGAGTTGCAGAATCTGATAAACCCCACTTCCGGTAGCCTAGCTGCAAGAGAAATGCCTTAAATTGCCGTTTGAAGCTTCAACTTTGGGTTCCCAGTTCACGTTATTTGGGTATCGAAAAAAAAAGACGATTAAGATTTGTCATTTTTGGTAGTGATTTTATTAGCCTATTAGATGCACAATGAGTTGGGGAATCAGATAAACCCCACCTCCGGTAGCGTAGCTGCAAGAGAAATGCCTTAAATTTCCGTTTGAAGCTTCAACTTTGGGTTCCCAGGTCACGTTATTTGGGTATCGAAAAAAAAAGTCGATTAAGATTTGTCATTTTTGGTAGTGATTTTATTAGCCTATTAGATGCACAATGAGTTGGAGAATCTGATAAACCCCACTTCCGGTAGCCTAGCTGCAAGAGAAATGCCTTAAATTGCCGTTTGAAGCTTCAACTTTGGGTTCCCAGTTCACGTTATTTGGGTATCGAAAAAAAAAGTCGATTAAGATTTTTCATTTTTGGTAGTGATTTTATTAGCCTATTAGATGCACAATGAGTTGGAGAATCTGATAAACCCCACTTCCGGTAGTCTAGCTGCAAGAGAAATGCCTTAAATTGCCGCTTGAACCTTCAACTTTGGGTTCCCAGTTCACGTTATTTGGGTATCGAAAAAAAAAGTCGATTAAGATTTGTCATTTTTGGTAGTGATTTCATTAGCCTATTAGATGCACAATAAGTTGGAGAATCAGATAAACCCCACTTCCGGTAGTCTAGCTGCAAGGGAAATGCCTTAAATTGCCGTTTGAAGCTTCAACTTTGGGTTCCCAGTTCACGTTATTTGGGTATCGTAAAAAAAAGTCGATTAAGATTTGTCATTTTTGGTAGTGATTTTATTAGCCTATTAGATGGACAATGAGTTGGAGAATCTGATAAACCCCACTTCTGGTAGCCTAGCTGCAAGAGAAATGCCTTAAATTGCCGTTTGAATCTTCAACTTTGGGTTCCCAGTTCACGTTATTTGGGTATCGAAAAAAAAAGTCGATTAAGATTTGTCATTTTTGGTAGTGATTTTATTAGCCTATTAGATGCACAATGAGTTGTAGAATCTGATAAACCCCACTTCCGGTAGTCTAGCTGCAAGAGAAATGCCTTAAATTGCCGTTTGAAGCTTCAACTTTGGGTTCCCAGTTCACGTTATTTGGGTATCGTAAAAAAAAGTCGATTAAGATTTGTCATTTTTGGTAGTGATTTTATTAGCCTATTAGATGCACAATGAGTTGGAGAATCTGATAAACCCCACTTCCGGTAGTCTAGCTGCAAGAGAAATGCCTTAATTTGCCGCTTGAACCTTCAACTTTGGGTTCCCAGTTCACGTTATTTGGGTATCGAAAAAAAAAGTCGATTAAGATTTGTCATTTTTGGTAGTGATTTCATTAGCCTATTAGATGCACAATAAGTTGGAGAATCAGATAAACCCCACTTCCGGTAGTCTAGCTGCAAGGGAAATGCCTTAAATTGCCGTTTGAAGCTTCAACTTTGGGTTCCCAGTTCACGTTATTTGGGTATCGAAAAAAAAAAGTCGATTAAGATTTGTCATTTTTGGTAGTGATTTTTTTAGCCTATTAGATGCACAATGAGTTGGAGAATCAGGTAAACCCCACTTCCGGTAGCCTAGCTGCAAGAGAAATGCCTTAAATTGCCGTTTGAAGCTTCAACTTTGGGTTCCCAGTTCACGTTATTTGGGTATCGAAAAAAAAAGTCGATTAAGATTTGTCATTTTTGGTAGTGATTTTATTAGCCTTTTAGATGCACAATGAGTTGGAGAATCTGATAAACCCCACTTCCGGTAGTCTAGCTGCAAGAAAAATGCCTTAAATTGCCGTTTGAAGCTTCAACTTTGGGTTCCCAGTTCACGTTATTTGGGTATCGAAAAAAGAAGTCGATTAAGATTTGTCATTTTTCGT